>RQSC01000523.1:144083-165931 GCA_013416795.1 Prasinococcaceae sp. CCMP 1430
ACACGCTGAGGTGGGCGCAGCAGTGCACGCGCTCGGCGCGTACGCGTGCGCACACGCGCACCTATTCTCCAGTCCTTCGATGCGCGAGGCATCCCCAAGCGCTAAGATGTGCTCGGGTTCCAGCCGGCATCGCCAGGTTCCTTCAGGCACCCCCCACTCCCGCCGCCCGCGCGGCGTATGCCCTCCTCACCCCCTCCTCACCCCCCGCCACCCCCGGCGCCTCCTCCGGCACGCGCTGTCGGGGAACACAGCACCCCTCGCTGCCGACCCCGGTCTAAATCATGACCGGGTCTACCCACCTCAAACACCCGCATTCACTCTCCAGTCCCAGTCCCGCGGGGGGGCACAGACCCGGTTCGGCCCTCCGTCGTCGGCGGCCATTTTCGAGCGCGTTTTGGCGCACTCCGGGGGACGCGCGCGTTCTCGCGGAGTTGCTGCGTCCGAATCGCGCTCCGCACGTTTTTTCGTCCCCGCGGCGGCGCGCGCGCGCGCGCGCGCGCGGCGCGTTTGAATTGCATCGTTTGATGGCGTTTGCGCATGCGTCGGTTCCCCGAGCGAGCGAGCGAGCGAGCGAACCTCTCCCCCTCCCCAGCGCCGCCACTCCCCCGGCGCGCGGGGGGCGGGAGCGAGGGCTGGCGGGGGGGGGAGTCGTGAGTCGTGGTGGAGGCGAGGCGCCGAAGGGGCGCCGGGGAGCGCCGGGCGGCGAGCGAGCGCTCCGCCGCCAGAGCGCGCGCCGGCGCACGGCGCCGCCCCTCCCGCCCAGGCCGCCGCCACTCCCGCGCCGGGCGTCGGCCGGCGGCCGAACGAGTCGGCCGCCGAGTACCTCGAGCGGCTCAACGCCGAGGTGGACCGCGAGCAGCAGCGGCTGCGCCAGGAGGAGCTGCAGCTGCGGCGCGTGGAGAGGCAGGTGGCCGACGAGGAGGACCGCCGCGCCGCCCGCGCCCCCGGCGACGCCGGCGGGACGGACGGCCTGATGCGCGAGCTGCTCGACGCGTGCCGCCAGCTCGACGGCGAGCGGCGCGGCCACCTGGCGCCCAAGGACGTCTGGCTGGCGTGCGGCCGCTGCGGGCTGCCCACCAGCGCCACGGAGCTCAAGGCCATGTGCGAGCGCTGCGACTTCGACGACGAGGGCGACGTCAACTACGCGCAGCTGCTCGGCCTCGTCGTGGGCGACCTGGAGGACCGGCAGCGCGCGATGGAGCCCGAGCCGCCCCGCGAGGCGCGGCCCGACCGCGGCGGCGGGCCCAGGGCGGTGACGTTCGACGACGGCGGCGACGACGAGCCCGGCTACGCGCCGCGCGACCAGCGGCCACACCGCGGCGGCGCGCCGCCGCCGCCCCGGCAACCGCAGCAGCAAAACCAGCAGCAGCAGAACACGCCGGAGCAGCAGCAGCGAGCGCCCCAGCCGCACGCCTCGCCCGGCGCGGGCGCCACGCCGGGCAGGCAGCAGTTCATGTCGGCGCTCTCGAACATGCACGGCGGCCGGACGCCCGAGGAGGTCTTCGAGCACGACCGCCGGCGCGCCGAGCTGCGTCGCGACCTCGACGAGCAGGTGGCCGCGAAGAGGGCGCGCGACGAGGCGCGCAGGGAGGAGCTGCGGCGCATCGAGGAGCGCGAGGAGCGCGCGGCGGCGGGGTACAACCCGTGGGGCAGGGGCGGCGGCGGCGCGCCGCTGCGCGACGCGGACGGCGCCGTGGTGAGCGACCTGCGCGGGCGCGGGCTCAGCGCGGAGAACACGCCCGAGAGGCACCCGCCACCGCCGCCGCCGCAGCAGCAGCACCACCACCACCAGCACAACCAGCACGGCGACGACCGCCGGCCGCGCTTCGACGAGCAGCAGCTGCGGACGCCGTCGGCGCAGGCCTCGCCCGGTCGCGGCCACTTCATGAGCGCGCTCAGCCAGCTGCACGGCACGCCCACGCAGGACGAGCTGAGCGCGCAGGAGGCGCAGCGGCTGGAGTACGTGGCCTTCCTGGACGCGCAGGTGCGCGAGAAGAAGGCCAAGGAGGCCGCGCGCAAGCGCGAGGAGGAGGAGGCGGAGATCCGCGCCGAGGCGGACGCCAGGGCCTACCTCGCCTCCAGGGCCAACGAGCGCTACGGCGAGGTGGGCATCCGGGGCGAGGAGCTCAACCTGCCGCCGCCGGTGGACGTGCTGCCGCCGCCCCCGGCGGCCGAGAGGCGCGCGCGCGGCGGCGCGCCGGCGTCCCCCATGTCGCCCATCCCCGGGCTCGAGCACCTGCACGAGGAGGGCGCGCCCGCGGCCGCGGACGCGGCCGCCGCCGCGCGCGCACCGCCCTTGCAGATCGGCGAGGCGACCGGCGAGGCGATCGGCTCCGAGTCGGCCGTGCGGCTGCTGCAGGAGCTGCGCGACGAGCAGGAGCGCATGCGGGACCACATGGCGCAGCAGGCCATCCTGATGGAGCGCATGCAGCTGGAGGCGGCGGCGGCCGACCGCCAGCGCGACGCGATGCAAGAGGAGCTCGAGGCGTACCGGCGTCGCCCGGCGCGGCGCGGCCAGCGCGGCGGGGGGCACGCGCCGGCGACGCCCAGCATGCCCGGCGGCGGCGACTTCTCCACCTCGAGCTACCTGGTGCAGAAGGACGTCAACTCGGTGCCCTCGCCCGGCATGCTGCGCGGCGTGGAGTGGACGAGCCACGGCGCCTCGCACGCGGCCGGCGGCGCGCGGCACCAGCTGCAGGCGGAGGGCATCCACGACCAGGCCCCCACCGTGCGCAGGCCGACGTACGACGAGCGCGTGGCGCTCGGCGGCGGCATGATGGGCGGGGGCGGCGGCGCCAAGAGGAGCGCCAGGCCGCCGCGCCCGCGCCAGCAGCGCGGCGGCGAGAAGCTCGCGCGGACGGGGCACGCGAGGCTGGTCGGGCCGCGCGCGCCACGTCAGCGCGGCCGCGCCGCGCCGCCGAGGCCTGGAACGGATGCAAAGTCGGAGGTGGGGGCGGAGAGAAACGGGGCGAGGCTGCAGCCGAGGCTCGGAAAAAGATTGGACTTCGAGGTCAGCCAGTCACACCGGGGACCTGCTGCACATCGCAGTACAGCAGGTCTGCACTCTCTTCATCAGTCTGCATTGCATTTTTTGCACGCTGCACTCCGCGCCGGCAGTCGAAGGGGGAGAGTCGAAGACGCCGGGTGCGGGTCGAGTGCGTTTTGATGGGGGCGGCGCTGCGGCGGCGCGCGCGCAGCTGCTGCCTGGCCCCCCTTCCCGCCGCGCCGCGGCGCGCCACCGCCGAGCCTCCCTCGATGCAAAAAGACTCATTCATGGAAGTTCTCATCGCCGCCGCCCGGCCGCCTCGCGCGCGGGCGGGGGTTGTCGCGGCGCACCCGGCAGGTGCTCGGGTGGGGCGCGGGGGCGCCGCGCACATTTGCTTGATTGTGAGCATGCGTGCTGTAAGTGAGCGTTGGATCGATGCCATTTTGCGCGATCTGGGCGATCTCGAGCGAGCGACTCGCAGGAGGAGCGCGCGCGTGCGCGACGCACGCGCTCACGAGCGCGTGTCCTTTCGCCGATCGAGCCTCGTCGCTTGGGTGTTGGTTGCTTTGGGGGGAAGGGCGATGCCCGGCCGGGCGCGCGCGAGAGGCCGGCCGCGAACGTTGGCGTGCGCGCGAGGCCTCGCGGGCGCGGCAACTTTGTCGGGCGCAGGGCCGGTGGTCGTCGGCCGCGCCGCGCGCGCGCGCGTCGTGCCTCCTCTTCATTCGGGCACCATGCTCCTGAGCGCGTACTCGGCGTGCAGGACCGCCGAGCGGTGCGCGTTGAGCAGCGCGAAGCCGTCCTCGGCGGTAGGCTCGAGGACGGCGCTCTCGCCCCACTCGTTCCACGCGTCGATGACGATCAGGTGGCGCCACTCCTGCGCGGCGCGCTCCGTCGCCGTGGAGGGAAAGAAGCAGGACTCGCCGGCGTCGGCGATGGCGCGCATCAGCTGCCTGAAGACGAGCACCTCGAAGGCGGACGCATCGGTGTCGTTGCCCCACGAGCAATGCACCTGCGCCTTGCCGGCGCTGGAGACGTGCCGCGGGTAGTTGGACCACCCGGCGAAGGCCCCCCTGAAGAAGTCCCAGTGGCCGTCGCGGACGTGCTTGGGCAGCAGGAGCGCGTCGTTGGCGCGGCGGGCCATCGCGCGCATGTAGCACGCGCAGGTCGGCGCGTCCTGGTCCGAGGTGGCGCGCGTGCCCACGCCGCAGTCGCTCCTGGCGGCCTTGAGCACGGGCATCTGGTTGCGGAACGCCCCGGGCATGAACTGCAGCATCGCGTCGAAGGTGTCCTTGCCCTCGGGCGCCGCGCTCGCGAGGCGGTCAACGCCCTGCGAGCCGAGCCAGCCGCCGACGGTGCCGACGAAGTAGATCCCCCTCTCGAAGCCGGCCTGCCGCGCGCGCCGCTGCCAGAAGGCCACCATGTCGTGCACGAGGCTGGGGCTCGGGGCGCGCGCCTCGTCGGGCGTGAACATGAGGCAGGGGTCGTACGCGGGCCACGCGCGGCCCTGCGCCCGGCCGACGCTCTCGTAGTGCCCTCGCGCCGCCGTGACGTCCGCGCCGACGTCGGGGTACCAGCGCATGTACAGCTCGGCGTGCGCGCACCCGCCCGGGCATGCGGGCGGGCTGGCGGCGGAGGCGCAGTGCTCGAGGGGCTCCTCGAGCGGCGTGTCGCTCTGCATGTGCTTGAGGTTGTACACGGCGAACACGGGCCGCCCATCGACCTTGACGTACTCGTTCTGGCGGAAGAATGGCAGCAAGAAGTCGAAGTGCGCCGCCCACTCGACCGGGCCGCCGTAGCCCTGCCTGATGAGCGTGGAGGACCCGTCGTCGCCGTCCCAGCGCTTGCTCCACGGTTCGTTCGCCCACGAGAAGAAGTACGACAGGCCCAGACCTGCCGGCTCGGCGCGCGCCTCGACCCCTCCTGCGCCGCCGGCGCCGCCGCCCACGGCGCCCGGCCCTCCGAGCAGGGCGTCCTGCAGGGGCTTGGTGAGGGTGGTGCGCCCGCCCTGGAACCAGTAGTGGTAGAACACGAAGGCGCTCACGCCGTGGGCGCGCGCCTGGCGCGCCTGGCGCCTGAGCGTCTCGCCGCCGTCCGCGATGTCGTAGTACACCGGCGGGTGGCGCACGCGCTGCCGAGCGACGGGGTCGTACTCGATGCCTCGAACGTGGTCCCACTCCGTCCAATTGGCGTACCAGAAGTTGTTGTTGTCCGGCGATTCGTGGAAGCCCGGGTAGTAGATGGCAGCAGAGCGCACGCCGCAGCGCGCGAGGGCTGCCCCTGGGCGGGCGCGCGGACCGAGCGCGTCCGGAGGCTCGTGTGGGAATGCAGCCGCGTCGGATCGCGGCGCGGGCGCCGCTACGGCGCGTGCCTCCACTGCCGCGGCGAGCCCGAACACTTGCAGCACCAGCGTTGCCGCCGCCGCTGCTGCGCCTGCCACCGCCGCCGGGCGCGTGCGCAGAAATGCGCGCGGCGCCGGCATTGCGGCGGCGCTTCAAATTCCGGCGCGGCCTCGCGCGCGGCCCGGCGGGAACTCGGTCCCGAGCCCGAGGGCGCAAGTCAGAGGCGCGATGGCTTGCCCGAGAGCGGCCGTGTGCGCCACGAGGGATGCGTGTGCGTGTTGTGTGTGTGTGTGGGGGGGGGGGGGGGGGGGGGGGGGGGGGGGAGAGAGAGAGGAGGCACCGGCGCGGGCGCGCGGTGTGGCAGCATTGGGCGCGTCGTCCAAAGGAAGCTCGAAATTGAAATCGCCATCAAATCGCATGGCGTCGATCAATGATCGAATGAGATATTTCGGTGCGCGCGCGATCGCGCGCAATGTCCGCGTGCGGACTTCTTTGGCGCTTCCGCCGTGCGCGACTGCCGCGCGGGCGCGGCGCTACAGCCCGCGCGCGAGCAGGGCACGGTGGGGCGACGCACCTGGGGTACGCGAGCATTTTTGCGAGCCGAGGGGCGGGAGGAGCTCGCGTCGCTCACGTCGCGCGGAGCCCCGCCTGTACTGCCGGCGGTGCGTCTGCCCTGCGACGCGCTCAGAAGAAGCTCGGCGGATCAGTCGGATCTTGCTTACTGCAACGCCAAGGGAGGCGGCCCATGGCGGAGGCGGAGCGCCCCAAGGAGACGGGGGAGGCGGGAGGCGCCTCCGCTTCTGATGACGCGCCGCCGCAGGCGGGCGCGGGAGTGAACGTTGGGCTCGAGAGCATGCTGCCGAAGCGCGCGCTGCCGTCGCTGCCCAACCCGCAAAACGCTCTCACCGGAATCGGTGCGTCCGTCTGCGGCTGTCCGCCCGCGCGTGCAGTAGGACTGACTCACCGCTGACGCCGAGCGCGTCATTGCACTCTGGCCGACCACGACTGGATCATATATTTGTTTGATGCATCGTGCCACGACAACAGGCCAGGGCGTGGCGTTCGGCGCGGGCGGCGCTGCTGCGGGCGTGGTGACCCTCTTCGCCGCGCCGGTCGCCGGGGCGATCAAGGACGGCCCCATGGGTGCGGCGACCGGCCTCGCCGCGGGCGCGGTCGGCCTGGTGGGACTCACGGCGGTGGGGATCGGCGTCGGCTGCCGCCAGGTCGTGGTCGGCACGGTGAACACTCCGGCGACCATCGCAGCGCTGGTGACGGACGACGACCTGCATGGCAAGACGACGATCGACCTCAGCGAGGTGAGCGCTGATCTGACTGAGGAGGAAAAGAAGTATCGACATGTGCGCTCCACCGTTTCCAGGGTCGCAGCGGCGCCCGCGGACACAGCGGAGTATGAGCCCACCAAAGAAGTCGCGGACACGAAGCTGTACGACGCCCTCGGCGTGGTCCCCGACGCGTCGCCGTCGCAGCTCAAGAAGGCCTACTACAAGCTCGCTCGCCAACACCACCCGGACAAGGGAGGGGATGCCAAAGCGTTCCAAGAGATCGGGGACGCGTACCAGGTGCTCTCCGACCCGGCGAAGCGCCGCGACTACGACCGGGGCGTGCCGCTCGATCGCGGCCAGCTCGCCGACCCCGGCATCTTCTTTGCCATGATGTTTGGCGACGAGCAGTTCGATCATTTGATCGGCGATCTCACGATCGTGATGGCTATGCGCCTGGAAGAGGACCTCAAGCCCGAAGAGCGCGTCGCGAAGCTCGACGAATTGCAGGCGAGGCGCGAACGTCGTCTCGCCAAGGTCCTCGCCCTGCGCCTCGAGAAGTGGGTGTCCGATGACGCGGAGGAGCGCGAGGCCTTCCTTCGCGAGGCGCTCGTCGAGTACGGCAAGCTGGCCACGGCCAACCTGGGCGAGCCCATGCTCGACTCAATCGGAAGGATGTACGAACTGGCGGGAGACCGCCAGCGCGGCGTCAGGGGCTACCTGGGCATCGCGAAGGCCGAGCAGAACCTTGCGCGGCTCGACAGGTACAAGAAGGCGCTGCAGGCGGCGAGTGGGATGGACGCCGCGCAAAAAGAGTTCCTCGCTAGGAGCAAGTCGCAGCAGGCCGAGCCCACCGCCCAGGCCGAGTTCCAGAGGAGCCTCGAGCTCTCGCTATTCGAGATGCTCGCTCTAGACATCGAGAGCACGGTCAGCGCCGTTGCGATGCTGTGCCTCGGCGACACGAGCGTCACCAAGGAAGTGCGCCGGTCCCGCGCGCGCGGCCTGCAGAAGCTCGGGAAGGTACGCTTTCGCTTCTCCGCATGCGCGCGCTTGCATCACGACACACGCAACATGTGCTGACCGGACTACCGACGGGTCCGTCCGCACGCCTCCGCGAGCCGCAATAGATTTTTCAGGGCAAGATCCCCCGCTGCGCCGAAGATGCCGCGCGCTCGCTGCATGCATCCGAGGCCGAGGAGAACGAGGACGGTGCTGGCGCATCCTCTGCGACGGCCTAAGCTGCTGCGACGGCAAATGATCAAGTGGCGCGTGGGCACGCAGAGCAAGTCCTTGGCCGTACCAGCCACATAGCCACACTTCGTGAGGCGCGCAGCGCGCGCGCGCCGCACGTATCACACTTATCTACCGGTGCGGCGTTATAAATACTTCGTTCGTTGCTGTCAAAGAGACGAGGCGCGCACTGTAGGCGTGCTCCACGGACAGGGCAGAGCGAGCTTCGCAGCGCGGATTCTTTGGTGGTCACCTCTGAGGCGCCTCGAACCATTCCTGTAAGGGCCATGCGAAAGTCCGTCCGTAGTAGCACCCCGCTCTTCTCACTTCATCTCCTCCTCCTCGTCGATGGCGTGCACCACGGTGCTACTCCCGAATCCTCGGGGCCCGGGGCCACCATTCGAGTCGTCCAAAGGCATGTAGTTAGCCATGATGGAGCGAATCTCGCTTGACATGTGGTTGCTCACGTGCCGCCTGTAGAAGAAGACGATCACGACGGACGCAACGGCCACGCAGACGATCACAATGACAAGCACCGACCAGATGGAAACTCCGTCCGACGACGAGGTGTTGATCGTGACGCCCGTGTTGTTCACATACCCCCCCTGGCAGTTTGCCGGACCTGTGCCCGTTTGATACGTACCGCACATGGCGTCGAGGACGCCAGCGGCGGCGAGAGTGCCGCGATATTGGTCTTCGTTGATGAGGATCGTCGGTGTGTACAGGATGGCGCCCTGGCAGCCCGGGTCTTCGGGGTGGCAGGACGAGTTGGCAGTGCTCGCGAGGAGCTCGGCATCGAGTAGGTCGTTGGTGCCGGCGTCGCGGCCGTGCGGGCCCATGAGTTCCTCAATCCTGTTCACGTCTATGCCGAGGCTCTTCAGGACGCCCTCGGCACACGCCTGGGTGAACTTGTTCTCGGACATTTTGCAGCGCTGGCCGAACTGGTATGCGAAATCCCACCACGCCTCGGGCTTGTCCTCCTGCCTGCCGTACTCACGCACGGCGATTTCCCGGAGGTTCTGGAGCATGACGTCGCTGCCCGTGTTCCCCGCGTCGAGGTCCCCGTCGGGGTCGTTCAGGCAGTACCGGCCACCGTTGATGCAGCCGTTGGAGCAACCGGGGTGAATGCCGGGGTCCATGAATTCCGGCGTGCACGCGGGGATTCCGTAATCCGTGTGGAAGATGGATTCCGCTCCGGCGCAGCACGGGGAGAGCAGGTAGTGCGGCGTGAAGTCCAGCTGGCCCTCCTTTTGCCACCGCACGAACTCGTCGCGCGCCTGTGCCTCGAACTCGGCCTCGAGCCGATCGCTGACGTGCAGCTGATTCGACGTGGTCCAGTACTCCACGCTTATCTTCCCCGCGGTGACGTTGAGGCTGGCAGTCCAGTCCAGCGTGACGATGAGCTGCTCGCCCGAGCCGTCGGCCTCGGCGCGCGCCAGATCCTTGAGCTGACCGCCCTGCGCCTTTGTTACCATGACGGAGGGGATGTTGACCTTCGAGATGAGCTCGTACACGCGGTCATCGGCGTCCAGGTCGGGCGCCACGCTCGTCACGAGGCCCTCGTATATGTTGTCGACAATGACGACGGCGCTCGCGCCCTGCATCTGCGCGTTGAAGACCTTCTCGATGAAGGCGCAGTCGCCGCGGTCTATCAGAGCGAAGGTGGCGTACAGGGACGTTGGCGGGAACCTGCCTGCATACGCCGACTTCGTCCCATTCTGCGCCGGCCCGCCACAGCCGAGGAAGGGCTTCTCCGCGGCCGTGCCCTGCGGCACAAAGCTGTGCTCAGTCCCCACCCACGCGGGAGGATACACGAGCCGCCCGCGGATTGCAGAGCCGTACCTGCATGCGCGCGCAGGCGCGCGCGAGAGGGAGGCAGGCAACAATGGCAATCAAGGCGGTGGCGCGCCAGGGAGTCAGCCGCGGCGGTGGCATGAGCACGCCTGGCCGCGCAGTATCCGGCAGGCACCAACAATTCCACCGGACGTGACGTGATTTTTTTCGCGCGCCACTCACTGGGGCCTGCCAAAATCGCTGAGGCTCGCATTGAGCTGCCCCTTCTCGCTGGCGGGCTGCACAATGCGCAGGCCCGCCTGCTCGACGACGGCCTGCGCGGACGCCAGGCCCGCCGCGTGGAGCAGGAGCGCGCAGGCGAGCGTCGCCGCGGCGCCACCTGCCGGGGGGGAGCGCCGCGCCATGGCCGCCGCGAGGGCGGGGGGGGGCAAGGGGGGGGGCACACGCACATGTTGAGATCCTTCGCGCAGTGCGACATCATCTCCGTCCCCTGCTTGCGCATGCGCGCCTCCTGCTCGAACGTGATGCCCTCCAGCCGCGAGCGCGTCATCAAGCGCAGCTGCTTCTTGGAGAAGTACCAGCCTAACGAGGTCTCGAGGCTCGGCACGTTGTGCCGGAAAGCGTCTTCCTTCGCCTTGCGAGCGAGCGCAGCCTGCTCGGGCGTGCGCGCTGTTAAAGGGTGTCCAGTCTGCACCGCCATCGCCGCCATGAACGCCACCTGCGTCCGCGCCCACCCACCCACCGCCACCACCTCGCCCCGGCGCGAGGGCGTGCCTAGCACGGGGGCGAGGGTGTGCGCAGCGCAAAAAAAAAAGAACGCGGGGAGTTGGGGTTCGGGTAAACCGCAAACCCGTACCGCTAGACATCGTCAAAATCAAAGAAAATGTAAACCCTGATTTTAACAAAAAATACGCGGGGAGTTGGGGGAATCGAACCCCCGGCCTCTCGCATTTACGCGCGCATTCGCGCGGAGTGGCCCCGAAGCGTTGGTCAAGAATACATTCGAATCCTTTAGAATCATACCACTAGACATCGTCAAAATCAAGGTAAACGCAAACCCTGATTCGCAAACTCCCAGTGGAAACCCCAAGTGGTGTTCGGCGGCCAAAATATTGGGCATATATTTCGGACAGGCGCGCGCGCCGCCGGCACTTCCACCTTTTCTCAGTTGGCTCCCAAAACGAATCCGAAACGCAAACGCGGGCTCGCTGCCGCGGACAAAAAAAAAGAAAAGAGCGGAGAATTGATCCCGACGTGGCGACCGGCGCCGCGTGGGATCCGGGGATCCCCGCTGCCGTGGATGGGGGGGATGGCAGGGTGGAAACCGAAAGATTCAATGGCGCGAGGTATTATCACGCGCGGGGATCAAATGCGGCCCAGCGTCGGTGCAGATCCGGAAGCACTTGCAGCAATGCCAGCCACGAATTCGACCGCGCATTCACTCAACCCACGAAAGAAAGTCAGGTGCGCGTACGTCACATCGCCCACTTCGCCGCGGTATCAGATTCAAATTGCTGTGGTTCGGACCTTCATCATGGTGGTCCTGCATGCAAGCAAGGTACGGCGAGCGCCCGCTCCACCCGCGCTCCCTCCCGACGCGCAGCGCATCCTGTACTAGTCTCATCGCTTGGTATCGCGGTGCGTCTGGAGGTCAGGTCTGGCATCTGCTGCAGCGATTAAAAAGATTGCTCAGCTCGCATACGGAGCCGGGCGGAGCGCGCCGATGCTCCCGCTGTGGCGGGATGGGGAGGCGAGGGGGGGGGCGCGAGCGACGCGGCGCGCCACAGCGTGTCGCCGGCGCGCGGCGTGCCTCCCTCGCGCGCGCGTGCGGCGGACCCCCTCGCCGCACGCTCGAGAGGACGGGGATACACACTACTGCGCACTGAGGGCGCGCGTGCACAGGCGCGCGCGCGCGAAGATGTCGGCACCTCGCCCCGTGGATGGGACGAGCGCGAGCGTTGCGTGCGGCGCGCTCGCGGTGCGCTCAATCGCAGCAAGGACGATGCTTCTCGCGCTGGCAAGCGCGATGTTCCTCGCGGTCGCGGGGCTCTCCCAGCCACTCACCAAGTACGCGGACACGTGGCTCGAGGAATTCAACAAGTACGCTGCCGAACGCGAGCCGAAGAACAAGGCTCTGCCGCCCGCCAGCGACGAGGCGGTCCGCGCCGTCAAGAACGCCGCGCGAGAGGCAGTCGCGCGAGGCGACCCCGACGCAGTCGTGTACTGGCTTCACCAGCGCAAGGCCGCGGGAGACCTCGTGGTCGGCTGCCAACAAGAGGGCATCAAAGAGAGCACGCGCCGCTGCTCGAGGCGCTGGAGCATGCTCGCCAATACGAGCGCGCTGGCGGTGACCAACGAATGGATTGGCGTGCCGGCTGGCTGTTTGGGCATCATGCCACCGCCCCTCGATGATGTCGACCTTCGGGGCAGCCCAGCGTTGGCGCGACCGGGGGGCAAGCCGCTGAGCGTACCCGCCGTCTTCATCGGGGTGGTGCGGCACCCACTCGAGCGCTGGCAGTCCGAGCTCTCGTACAGCTATGCGCCCGTCTTTGACATTGACCCGCTGGCCAGCCTCTTCCTCCCCCGAAGCGCCTTGGAGCTCTTGAACACGACAATCCCATTGAACCGTGACGGAACGAAGAATTGGAAGAACAAAGCATCAAGGTCGGTACGGGCGCGTGCGTCCAACCTAGCCACCGTCGTCGCACTGACCGATGCGCCCGCATCCCACCCTCCCGCCCGCCCCCGTATCCTTTTGTCCTTCCATTCCCGCTCACGAATTCGTTGGCGCGTTCCCACACAGACGTGGCAGTATCCGGTGGGCATTTTGGAAGATGGGGATCGAAGGCAACGTGTCGCCCCGCGCCGACGCCACCGATGCGGAGATAACCGCCGGGGTGGACGCACTGCGCGTGTACATGCGCGGCGCGTGGCAGCGGCGCTTCGCCGACAAATGCATGCTGCACAACACTCCACAAGCGCGTCGCATCGTAGACGGGCATTGGAATAACCAGCGCCCCACGCCCCTGCAGCTGGGCAGAGTGACCGCAACGACGTGTTACTTCGATAATCTCATGGTGCGCCTCCTCGCGAGCAACGCGTGCAAGTGCCGCATGTACGACGCCGCTGCGCGCGCCAAGGCGGTGGCGCCCGACATGCGCATCCTCTTCAACAGTGGCCTCCAGCTCGGCCCTCGAATCTACCCAAGTGCGGACGTGAGCGAAAAGCCCAGCCAGCCTGATGGTGAGAGGGAGCTCCTGCCGGAGGGCTTGGGCCCAACCAGAGTCGGTCACCGCACGGGCTGCGAGGTCGACTACGGCCAAGGGCAGCCGCCAAGAGCAGATGCGATCGGCTCTGGCATTATGCCAGTCACGGAGAAAGACTACGAGCGTGCCAAGGAGGTCGTGCGCAGGTTTCACGCCCTGCTGCCAATGGAGAAGGTACACCGCGAGCCGACGTCCTTCGCAAGTATATTGCGGGCGCTTGGGGGCCTGAACGTCTCCCACGACTGGTCGATGGGCGGCAACATGCACGCGACCATGACCACGTTGCGTGTCTTGGAGGTGCCCGGGGTTCGCGAGATCTTGGAGGAGGACAACAGGTGGGACATGAAACTGTATCGATACTTGCACGACGAGCTGTGGGAAGACTACAAGCGGCAGGCGAGCACGTCAGAGGCGCAGGGGCGGTAGCGTCCGTCTGCCCAAGCCAGGTGCGCACCTGTTTGGCCACGATCCTGATAGTTGGTGACGCATCCACGAGCTAGCGCCGCACAGGCACAGCGAGATACTACTCGAGCAGCCAAGCACACAACAGCGGGCGCATCATCCATGAGCAGGCTCGGCGTTGACGGACAGCGCAGGTGCAGGCCTGCAGTAACATTTGATGGGTCCAATCATTTCATGTCAAAACTTACTGGATGGCGTATGCACATCGTTGCTTCGCTCTCGTCTCCTTGCCGGAGCACGCGCCACTCCAGCAAACGCGTGCGTCTGCGTCTTCATCTCACGTCGTCGTTCGCTCTTGCTTGCGCGCTGAAGGTTCCCGCCACGGACGAGCGTGGCCCTGCTGTATTTAGGAGTGCCTGCCTGGAAAAACTCCGGGGTTCGACTGCTAATGTGCGTGCCTCGCGCTGACCTACGAAGCGCATCCCTGCGGTGTGTAGAAGCAGGGCGGATAGCCAGAGCACGTGTTGGGGCTGTTCAGACGGCCGGGGGTACAGGCTGCATGCGTGCGGATGTGCGAAGAAGCGGTGTCACGGTGTCAGTGCTCTGTATGCATGTTGCAGCATGCCCTGGACCCCACATGGCTTAGCCCATTCCAGCAGCGCGTTTAGCACGCTCACGTACCGCCGCAACACTTTTTTGGGCCGGCGCCAATGCAGATGGTGCCTGGCCACAAGCATGAGTCGGACGCGACGACCGAACGGTGCACCATCCCGCACACGCCGTCGACGCACTCGGCGTCCCCACAAAAGGCGTTGTCAGTAGCGTTGGGGTCGAGGTTCATGACGCAGTCCTTCAGCATGCAGCAGTCCGCGGTCGTCGTGCAGGTCTCGTTCAAGCGCGCGCAGCTCCCGTTTGAGTCCCCGTCCTCCATCATGAGCGCTCGCGCGGCAAGAGCAGGAGCAGGCGCCGTGCACGCCACGACGAGCGCCGCCGCCACAGCGACGAGAAGGGCGCCGCGGGGTCGCGCAACCAATGCAGCCGCCATCGCGGACGCGCAGGGAGGAGGGGCGGCGCGCGCGGTCGCTGCGCTGGCTCTGGCG
The DNA here is from genome assembly GCA_013416795.1 of Prasinococcaceae sp. CCMP 1430. Classification (NCBI taxonomy): domain Eukaryota; kingdom Viridiplantae; phylum Prasinodermophyta; class Palmophyllophyceae; order Prasinococcales; family Prasinococcaceae; species Prasinococcaceae sp. CCMP 1430. The sequence continues at coordinate 158,481 of RQSC01000523.1, forward strand.
CGGCGGGTGCGAGTGAGCTCTGGCGCGCCCGGGGCATCCGCAAACGGTACGCACCAGTCGCGCCAGAGGCTGGTGCGCGTGGCGAAGCGTGGCCAGCGCGTGCGCAGGGCGCGGCGCGCATCGCGCCCCGCCCGGGCACGTGGCATTGTGTGCATGCCAATGGCAGATGCCTGCTTCTGCAACGTTGACAGTTAGACAACGCCCCGGACCATCAACAAACACCAGCAAATAACTGACCAAATCGGGCTGGTTTCGCCAAATCCAAGCCATCATGGTATCATTGATTTGTACTTGAAGTACGATCCGTACAGGGTACGGACACACGTCGCCTCCCCAAGCCCTAAGAGGCCCGGGCCGCCGCGCCCGCGGGGTCGCCACAGCGCGCGCGGCTCGCGGAGCCAGGCGGGTGGCGCCATGGCGGCGCTGGCCGCCGCACGCGCGCGCGACCGGCGGCGGCCGCGCGATCGGCGCGCAGGAGCGCCGCGCGCTGCGGGACGTTGCTCAAGGCGCGCGAGGACAACGGCTCCGGTCTGCCGCCGAGCACGCCGGCGATGAACGGGTTGTACTCGGCGGTGCTGGCGAGCCCCCTCGCCGCCGGCGCGTATGCCGATCTGGCGCTGCCGCTCGGCGGGCAGTTTTACTTCCTCGCGCTTTCGTGCGCGGCCGTCTACCTCGGCGCGGAGCGCTCGGTGCGGCAGCCGCCCCCGCGCAGCCTGTCGTTCGAGCAGACGCTCGCGGCGCCGCTCCTGGCGTCGGCGTCGCTCTTCGGCTTCTACCTCGTGCTCCAGTACACCGACCTCGACCTGCGCGCGTTCCTGCGAGCCTACTTTGGCCTCGTCGCGCTCGCGTGTGTGAGCGGCGCGCTCACCGAGCCCGCTCGCTCGCTCGCGCCGGGCGACCTCGGAGAGCCCGACCGTGTGGTGGACCTGCCGCGCTGGCTGCTGAAGGACGGCGAGGGCGAGCAGGTGAGCCTCGAGTATGCACCCAGCGACTTGGGCGCGCTCGCGCTCGCACTGGCCCTCGTGGCGTACTCGAGCGCGCACCCGTCGGACTGGGCGCTCGCCAACGTGGTGACGGTGTCCGTCGCAGCCGAGCTCATGTCGGTCATCTCGCTGGGCTCGTTCGGGGCGTCGGCCGCGCTGCTGGGCGGGCTGCTCATCTACGATGCCTTCTGGGTCTACGCGTCGCCTGCGGTTGTCGGTGCCAACGTCATGGTCACCGTCGCGACCTCAGAGCAGTTCAACGGTCCCACCAAGCTGCTCTTCCCCAGTGCGCATCCCGAAGTGATGCCGTTCTCCATCCTCGGCGCCGGCGACGTCGTCGTGCCCGGGCTCCTGCTCTGCCTGCTTCGGCGCTTCGACCAGAGCCGCGAAAACGCGGCGCGCGCGCGGCGGGAGGAGGAGCGGCGCGCGCGCGCGGCGGGGCGAAAGGGGGCTGGCGGCGGAGGCAGGCTCGCGGGCATCGCCGCTGCGTTCGGCTGGGGGCGCGAGGCGGAGGCCGAGGTCGAGGCCGAGGCCGAAAATGAGGACGAGGGAGAAGGCGGGGAGCCCAGCCTTTTCGCGGCAGGCCTCGCGGCGTATGCGGCCGGCGAGGTGATCACCGTCCTCGTCAACGTTACGACCGGCGCGCCTCAGCCTGCGCTCGTCTTCCTCGTGCCGTGCTGCCTGGGCACGGCGCTCGCTGCTGCCGCCGTCAGCGGCAGGACGGTGCGTCGTGTCATTGCGCTGGCCTCGCTTTTCTGCGTGTGCGCTGGCTCTATTGGGGATGGGACAGGGTTGGGTGCGCGTGCGTGCGCTGGCGCGCCGCGCTGCCGCACGCCACGCCGCGCAGGTTGCGCGCCGGTGGCGGCGCGCCCGGCTGCCCCGGCGACGCACGCCGGGACGCGGCCGACCGCTCTCATTAATCCCTGGGGGACTGGCGCAACGAGTGGCCCCCCCAGTTTCATAAGGAGCGAAGAACAGACCCGCGGGGCGCTCCGGGGGCTTCCCCCGGGGCAACGCCTCCTCACGGAGAGATTCGCTGACGGTACCACCCCGGCGGCGGCAGCACTTGTTGCCCCGCCGGACATCCTGTGGCACTATCTGATAGTACCTCTTCCGACATCCGCATCGAGCGCCGTGTTTGCGCGGTCGCCTGCGCGGGCGCATGGGCTGGGGACGGGGGGGTGAAATGGGTTGCGTTCGGCCGCGCCGTCGTCGCTGACCCGCGCACCGCCGCTGCTGGCGACTGCTGGACGACGCTTGCTGCCCTCGCGCCCGCAGGACGCGCTGCTGTCGTATCGCGATCCCACCGAGAGCGGTGACGTCAGCGCCTGACCGACGACCACGCCGATCGCTTGTATCGTGTTTTATCATAATCTATATGCGACTATTCTTTTGTATAGTACAGTGTGTACACAGAGGGGTCACACGTCTCCGTTAGTGTGCCGTGGGCGTCTGCTTGCGCTTGACTGCCCCGCGCTCGACAGCGTCGGCGACGAGCAGCGCGGCCTTGGCGCTGTCCGCTGGCGGCGCGGGCACGCGGCCGTCGCCGCCGGCGACCGCATAGCCGCCTGCGTACATGCGCGCGAGCGCTCCGACCATGCGCAGGCAGTAGAGGCCGGCTGCCCACGCGAGGCCCAGGCCGACGACCATCAGCGCGCTCGCGACGTCGATGCAGCGCCGCAGGCCGCGCAGCGTGCCGTGCAGGCGGCCGAGCGCCTCCAGGCCCGCGTCGAGGCCACCGCCGCCACCGGGCGCAGCTGCACCAGGGATGGCGTCCGACATCGTGGCCGCACTCGCCGCCGCAAGCGAGGCGCCCGCCGTCGCATCTCCCTGCAGCAGGGCCTGCTCGCACACCGGCCGCAGCGTGCGGAGCGAGAAGAGCTGAGCAGCGCTGATGGCGACCAGGCCGAGCGCGAAGTACACCTGGTAGCACCGCAGCGGGCCCGGCCGCCGCGCGAGCACGCCGTAGAGCCCCGCCACGCCGGCGAAGCTCTGAAGGCCGCCGAGCAACCAGCACCACGCGGCCGCGCGCTCGAAGCGGCCGGGCGGGGTCGCGAGCTGTGCGGGCAGCGGCAGCGCGGCCGCGTCGGGGTTGGCGTTGGCGTCGGCCTGCGCCTCGGCGGCCACGAGCGCCGCGCGACACCGCCGCCGCCGCGGCGGGCGGGCATGGCGCGCGGCGTGTGCGCGCCCGAGCCCTCCACCCCCTCACAAAAAGCGACTCGCCGCCCACGCGCGTGAGCGGCGCCGATGGCGCGGCGCCGAGGCAGAGAGGCGGAGGCGGCGCGAGGGCGACGAGGTGGGCGAGGGGGCGGGCAAGGGTGCGCCCCCTTCCCCCGCTCGCGCCTGCTGTTGTGGGGCGCAACAGCCGAGGCAACCTCCCCCAAAAAATTCCCGCGCGCATTTTTGCATGCGCGCGGTAGGAGGGAGAAAACAGGGAGGAAGCGGGGGTGGGCGGGGAGGGGGGTGCCACAGCGCGCGCGGCGCGCGGCGCGGCGCGCACTCCTCGCGCTCCAAGGTCGGAGCTCGCCGGCCTCCCCACGTCGATGCCCCTCGCCGGGCTTTGCGCAGCGCAGCCGTAGCCGCGCCGGAAAACGCAACGGCCAGTCATGCCGCGCCGACCGTTTGGCGCGTGCCGGCAGCGGCGCCTGGATGACCTCAAGAAAGTGGTCGTGCTGCCGACCATGCCCAACGCGGTCACCGACGAGGAGCTCGCCCGCATCGCGGCCTCGCTCGGCGATGCCGCGGCGGCGCCCGACGAAATCACCACGGAGCTACGGAAGCTGGCGTGCTATGGCGTGACGCTGAGCATGCTGACCCGCTTCAGCGACATGGTCAAGCGAGTCAAGGCGCTGCGCAAGCACGCGCACGCAGAGGTCGCCAGGCTCGCGAGCCGGCTCGTGCAGAAGTGGCGCGAAGAAAACGGAGTCGGCGCCGGCAAGGCAACACAGCGCGGGCGCAGCGATCCCGTGGCGGCCGCGGCGCCGCCGTTCAGGAGAGCCGCCGCCGCTGCGAAGCTGCAGCTCAAGCCCACTGATATTGCGCTGCCGCCGCGCGACCGCATCGATGGCACGGCCACCACCGTCAGAGGCGGCGGCGCGCGAGCTCCACCGACGCCGCCTGTGGTAGCGCAGGCGCCTCCGAACGTCGAGCGGCGCCTCGTCGACCTGGCTGAGGCGCTGGGGCAACCGCAGTTGCCGGAGCGCGTTCGCACGCTCCTTCGTCAGACACAGTGGAGCATGCCACACGAGGAGGCGGTGCGCGCTGTGAGGGAGGACTCGAACGTTCGTAGCGCCATCCTCGGTGGGCTCGTGGGCGCCAGTGACCTCGCCACTGCGCGGAACGCCACACAACTCAGCCAAATGGCCAGCGACGCACTCAGCGCGTGCTGCTGAGGACGACTGCGCATCCTCTACTTCATCATATTCCAGCCGTACAATGCCTGTTACATCATTGACCGACGACGACCGCGCCCCAGCCCTGCCCAACACAATACTGGCTGCTCGGGCGCTTGCATATGCGCATGGCATGAAGCCCGTCACGAGACAAGCGGACGAGGCCTTTGTATTTTTCAGAAATGTACTTTTACTGCTACAGCACGAGTCACAGAGGCTTGCCTCCCTCTATTCTCCTCGCCTGATGGCGAGCGCCCGAAGCTCCTCCTTGTAGCTCTCGGCCTGGTTGCACGCCTTGAGCTCGTCGAGCAGCTCCGCCTCGCACCGCTCGATCTCCGAGTCCACGCGCGACGTGACCGCCGCGTCGAGCGCCATTTGCTTCGTCACGATGCGCATGCCAATGTTGGCGAAGCGCGTTTTGGTGCTCTTGTCCCACTTCTTGAGTTTCTTCTCCTCGGAGGCGAGCTCCATCAGCAGAATTTTCACCCGGTTGTTGAGCGAGTCGCCGCGCAAGAGGATGTCCTGCTGGGCTGCCCTCGCCGCGTCCTCGCGCGCGAACCGCGCCGCCTCGTTCACCATGCGATCAACCTGGCGGCCCCGCGCGAGGCGGCGGCGCATGCGGCGGTCAGCGCGCGCGGCTCGCAGGCAGCTCGCGCGCGGCTCGAGCGCGGGTCGCTCGCACCTCTGCTTTGGTCAGCGTTCCAGCGGTGGTGAGCGTGGCCGCCCTACGCCTGCCCGTGGTCTCCTCGAGCGCCTCAACAGTCACCAATTGGTCCCTGTCGATCGAGAGCGTCACCGCGATCTTCGGCACGCCCTTGGGCGCGGGCGGAATGCCCTCGAGGTAGAGCTGTCCGAGCAGCTTGCTGTCCTTGGCGAAGACGCGCTCCCCCTGCAGCACGTTCACCAGGATGCGTCGCTGGTTGGGCGCGGAGGTCGAGTACACCTTGAAGCCCCGCGCGGGCAGCTTGGAGTTCCGCGGAATGAGGATCTCATTGCGATTGTCACCAACGACCGTCTTCTCGATGCCAATGGAGAGCGAGTTCACGTCTGTCAGCACGATGCCAGTGATCTCCTTGCTCAGGATGGCGCCCTGCACCGCTGCGCCCAGCGCGACGGCCTCGTCGGGGTTGACGCCCGCCACTGGTTCCTTGCCGGAGCAGAGCTTTTTGGCGACCGCGCGCGCGCACGCCATGCGGGTGGAGCCGCCGACGAGCACGAGCTCGTCGACGCTGCCGCCAGCCATGGGGAACGAGCGCCAAAGCCCCGCGTCCTCGAGGGCGAGCTGCGTGGGCGCCTTCAGCCGCTCCACGAGGTCCTTCACGAGGCGCTCGAAGACCTTGCGCGTGAGCGTCGTCTCAAGGTCCCGCGGCTTGCCGTCTGAGCCGTACGCGAGGAAGGGCAGGCTGATGGTCGTCTGCTCGGCCTCGCTGAGCTCGCACTTGGCGCGCTCCGCCGCCTCGGTGATGCGCTGCATCGCCGCGCGATCGGCGCTCGCGTCCACTCCGTGCTGCGCGCGCGCGCGAACCGAGGCGCCCCGCGATCGCGCGACCGCGCGCGCGCGGCGCACGCACGGTCAGCCACTCGCTGGCCTTGGCGACGGGGCGCGCGCGCTTGCGCTTCACGCGCGCGAGAGGGCGCACCTGCTTCTTGAACTCCTCCACGATCCACTGCGCGACGCGCGCGTCGAAGTCGTCGCCGCCGAGCCTGTCGTCGCCGGCGGTCGCGAGCACCTCGAAGACGCCGTCACCCAGCTCGAGCACGGAGACGTCGAAGGTGCCACCGCCCAGGTCGAACACCAGCGCCGTCTTGCGTCTCTCGTTCGCGCCCGGCGAGCCGCCCTGCAGGCCGTACGCGAGCGCGGCTGCCGTCGGCTCGTTGATGATGCGAAGGACGTCGAGCCCGGCGATCTCACCCGCAGAGCGCGTGCCCTGTCGCTGCTGCTCGTTGAAGTAGGCGGGCACCGTCACCACCGCCTTTCGGACGCGCTCGCCCACAAAGTTCTCCACGTCCGTCGCGAGCACGCGCAGCACCTCGGCGGACACCTGCTCGGGCGCGAGCGTGCCGTTGCCGCCGCTCGCCCGCGCGGCTGCCTCGGCGTGCGTGCCGCCGGCGTCGAGGCGCGCCGGGCCGGCGCCGTCGGCGCCCGAGGGCACGACGCCGTAGGGGAGAGTGGCAGCTACATCCTCGACCTCGGCGTACGTGCGGCCGATGAGCCGCTTCACGCTGCTGAACGTCGCGCCCGCGTTGAGCGCCGCCTGGTTCTTCGCGGCCTTGCCGACCAGCCGCTTGCCGTCGGGCGCGTACGCGACCACGCTTGGCGTCGTGCGCTCGCCGTCGGCGTTGGGCACGATGGCGGGGCTGCTGCCCTCGACGACGGCGGCCGCGGAGTTCGTCGTGCCCAGGTCGATGCCCGCCACGCGCTCCGCCATCGCCGCCGCGCAGAGCCGCCGCTGCCGCGCCCGCCCGCCCGATGGTACTGCGGACGCATGTACGTCATCGCGCACTGATATGGGAGGGGGGGGGGGGGTGCAGGAGGGCGCGAGCGCGAGCACGAGTGTGCACGCCATGCGCCATTATTGAACAGAACACCCCCACGGGCGACTTCTTTCCAAGTCAAAATGCATTCAATGCGCGGGACGGCGCTCGGCCGCGGGCGCGCGATCCGCTCGCGCATCGACGGATTAGATTTGATGGGGAGGACCGCTCGCCGCCCCGCGGCGGGAAAACAAAAAAACTGAAGCAGGAAAAACAAAAGAAAAAGGAAAAAAGAAAATGTTACGGCTTGGGCCGCAGTTGACCCTAAATATGTACCCTAATACCGGCTCGAATGGTCACGTCAACAACAATACAGTACTGTACTGTACTGTGAACCGCAACCTGTGTCCGCCCGACCTAGTACAGAAAGCTTTTTGCTGTTGGAGGAGCTGTCTCTCTTCGCGCGCAGCGCTCGCCGCGCCGCGCTCGCTCCGGCGAGCCCGCCGGTCATCCGCGCGCCTCCCGCGCGCCGCCCCCGCCGCGGTCACTCGTCCCTCGGGCGACCCCCGTCCGCGATTGGGCGATAGCGCGATCCGCGATT
>RQSC01000523.1:176982-190300 GCA_013416795.1 Prasinococcaceae sp. CCMP 1430
GGCGGCCGCGGGCGCGACCGAGGAGGCCCTCGCGGCCGGCGGCGCGCGCGCGGCGCGCACAATCCGGCGCGTGCGCTGCGAGGACCTGTCGCTGCGCGAGTTCCGCGCTGGTGTCCAGGCGCGCTCGGAGCCGCTGGTCATCACCGGCCTCGGCGATGTCCTCACAGAGGACGGCGCTGACGGTGCGGAGCTGCGATGGCTGCGGCGGCACGCCGCGTCGAAGACTGTCGCCGTGTCGCAGCGCCATGCGCACACGCGCAGCGAGCTGCGCGCGGCCGACTACGAGCTGAGCACCGTGGGCGAGCTGCTCGACGCGGTGGACGCGGGCGAGGCGGACGGGCGCTACCTGTACGACTGCAGTCTGCCGCTGAAGCTGCCCTCGCTCCTGCAGGCCGTGCGCGTGCCGCGCTATTTTGCGCACGACTTCCTCATGCGCACGATGCGCCTCCACGCGTTCAGCGCGAGCTGGCCGAGCCTCTTCGTGGCCGCAGCGGGCACGCAGTCCAGCCTTCACGTCGATCAGTGGCAAGGACACTTCTGGATGGCCATGGTGCGCGGTACCAAGCGCTGGACGCTCTTCGACGCCGCCGACCTTCACTTGCTGTCGCCCGACTGGGGGCGCAACACGCTCGATCCAGCAATGCCGCCGCTCGACGAGCTCGACGGGCTCGACGACAAAACCGGCAGCGAGCGGCGTCACGCGCTCGCGCGCCTCGCGCGGCGCTACGAGGTCGATCTGGGCCCCGGCGAGGTGCGGTCTGTAGCCGCGCGCGCGGCCTTGCCCGCCCGCGCATCCGCCACACGTCGGAAATGCCACGCTGCCGCTCCCGCTGACGCGCGCGCGCACACGCGCGCACGCACGCACACAGGTTCTCTACGTGCCGGGGGGGTGGCCGCACCACGTGCGCAACCTGGATAATACCGTGTCCTTCGCCGGCAACTACTGCGACGAGACCAACATCGAGCGCGCGCTCGCCGACATGCAGCTCATGGGCGCCCGTCAGGGCGACGCGATGGCCGATTCGTTCCGCGCGGTGGACGAGGTGGACTTCGAAGAGGCAGGAGCCACCAGCGAGGCCGACGAGGCGGGCATGGGTGACCTCCTCGCCGCCGAGGATCTCGTCGTGCCGTGCTCGGCCTTCCGCAGTGGTGAGGCAGCCGCGTGGCGCGGGCCGCTCCCCGACGACGTCAAGCAAGAGCTTGCCGCCGCCTGATGCGAAGTGAGGACTGCACTGCATGTAATATGCACCTCGAAGCATGCGATCGCGGCCGTACGTGCGTGCGCGCGTGGGCGCGCGTGCGCGACTGCGTGCACCTGCTCCCGGGCGGTGTCCGCCTCGACGGGTATTAAAATGCGTCCTCTGCACGCCGGGCGCCTAGGCGCCGTACTTCGGCGCCCTGCCAAGCTTGTATGCGATGATGGGCAGCAGCGCGCTCGCCGGCACGGCGCCATTGCAGCCGCTCTCGACGACGTCGCGCGCGTCGCAGCGCTTGACGACGTCGCGGCGGGCGGCGCCCTCACACCGCAGAGCGGTGAGGAGCGCGCGCTCAGAGAGGCGCTCTCGCACGCCCGCGCGCATCTCTGCGCTCTGTGCGGGCGCCGCGATGGCGCACGCCGCGCGCGCACGCTGCGTGACCTCAGCCGCCGCCGCTAGCGCTGCCGCGCCATGCTCGCACACGCCGACCACCGCAAGCGTCAGCAGGTCTGTCTGCCGCTCCTGCGCCGCCTCGCACGCGCTCGCCACCTCGCCGAGCACGTCAGCAGGCGCATGCACGACGACCACGGCCTCCGATCCCACCTCGTCCAGTGCAGCGGTCGCCGCGGCCGCCATGTCACCCGCGGCGACCGCTTCGCCTCCGAGCGCCTCCGCCACGCCCCCATCAACGCTCAGCACGCGCGCACGCAGCGTGTGGCGCGCCTGTTGCTTGCTGACCCCCGTCCCACCGAGAATCTGCGCGAGGTCGCCCCTCGCTGTCGACGCAGCGTCGGCAGCATCCGCCGCGCCCCCCCCTCCCCTGGCCACCAACCCCCCCTCACCACCCAGCAGCGACGCGGTGCCGCATGCGCCCGCACAGAACACGCCTGCGAGCGCCGCCGCGCCCGCACTGCCTTGCTCGACGCGCTCGCAGTACAGCAGCAGCGCGCGTCCGGGCATGCCCGGCGGCGGCGGCCACGGCGGCCACGCGCCCAACGCGCCCTCCATCGAGGCCGCGCGACCGCGCCGGCCGCGCCAGCCCGCCCGCGCGGCGTGCTCCTCCTCTCTCTCAATTCGAACCCCTCCCTCCCCCGCCCTCGCGCGCGCGAGAGAGAGAGGGAGAGTGGCGCCGCCCCGCCGCCTCCACCCAGCAGCGCCTCCCCTGCTGCGCCGCCGCCGCCCCGCGCGTGCACGCTCGCCCCCGGTCTGGGTTAGGGTTATTGAGCGCTGCATCCGAAGCGCGCCCACTCCCGAAGAAATTCGGATCATTCTCCCCCCAAAATTCCCGCCATCAGGAAAATTCTCAGCGCGGTTGAGTCCACATTAGACCGGATGCGAATCCAGACGCCCCGCGTGCGATCGTGGAGGCGTTAGTTACGGTTTAAGAAGAAGGGTTTATAAGCATTTCGAGGGGGCCCCCAGTGGTGGCCTCGGTGCGCCGCCCGCGCGCGCGTTTTATCCACTCGTGCGCGCTGGAGCGCGGCGCTCACGCGTGGTGGGAGAGGGGTGTGGGTGGACGGCGCGGCGAGCTCCCGGGCGGGATCTCAATGGCGGCGACGCGCACGATGGTGGCGGCGGCGCGCGCGGCGCCCGCGCGCGGCGCGCGCCCCAGCGCGCGGCCGCCACGACGGCGAGCGCCGGCCCGCGCCTCGCCGAGCTCGCGGCGATGACGACGCTCTCTATCGACACGGGCGACGTCAAGGTGGTCGAGGAGTGGGCCGCGACGGGCATCATAACCGACGCGACCACCAACCCGCTCTTCGTCTCGCAGGCAGGCCTCAGCGGCGACGCGTTCTACAAGGGCCTCGTCGACGAGGCGGTGGCGTACGCGAGAGAGGCCGGCGTCGCGGGCGAGGACGGAGTGGCGCTCGCGGCCGACCGGCTGGCCGTCAACCTGGGCCTCACGCTGCAGCGGCTCGTGCCTGGCTACGTGTCGACCGAGGTCTCGATTTATCTGAGCTTCGACGCCGACGCGATGGTGGAGCGCGCGCGGCGCATCGTGGCCATGTACAAGCAGGCGGGCGGCGAGCCCGGGCGCGTGCTCATCAAGCTGCCCGGCACCTGGGAGGGCATCGAGGCTGCGCGCGTGCTCGAAGCCGAGGGCACCAAGACGAACATCACGCTGGTGTTCGGGCACTGCCAGGCGGTGGCGGCCGCGCAGGCGGGCGCCCACCTCATCAGCCCGTTCCCAGGCCGGGTGCTCGAGTGGCACAAGGCCAACGGCAGCCGGCCCGAGACCATGCCGCGCGAGGACGACCCGGGCGTGCAGATGTGCTCGCGCGCCTACCGGTACTACAAGCGGTATGGCCACGACACGATCGTCATGCCCGCCTCCTGGCGCTCGCCAACGGGCGAGGACAACTGCGACGAGATCCTCGCTCTGGCAGGCACGGACCGCATGACCATCCCGCCGCCGTTGCTCGAGGACCTCGCCGCGCGTGGCGGCGACGCGCCGCTGGCGCGCGAGCTCGAGCCGCAGGCGGCAGCCGCCGCGTGCGACGAGCCCGAGCACGCGCCCTACACGCGCGAGACCTTCGCGTGGGAGCTCGCCATGGACGGCGCCGCCAACGACAAGCTCGCGGCGGGGCTGCGCGCCTTCGCCGGGGACACCGACAAGCTCTTCGACGCGCTGCGCGAGCACCCGGACTGGTGACTTTGACGGGTCGTCGAAGCTCTCACTGACGTACGTACGTGGTAAAAAAAAGTTCTCGCTGGTTATTTCTTATTATCGCTCTCGCGACGCTGCGGTGCGAAGGCGCGCAGTCTCTAGCGCTCTCCGCCGCCGCTCTTCTGCACCGCCTCCGTGACGCCACCGTCGGATTTCGGGAAGACCACGCGGAGCACGTCGGAGAAGTCGCTTCCGACGAAGAGCAACTCCTGCGGCAAGCCGTGGATCTCCTCGGTGCAAATCGCCAGGGAGACTGGGTTGTCGGTGGTGGCCGACCAGGTGGGTCCGTCCACCACCGGGCGGTCGAAGGGAAGCCCCGGGCTGTAGCCGGTGCTCGGGTCGTCGCGACCCACGCCGAAAACGGTCTTGACGAAGGTGGTTTCGATGTCCACCGAGCGCACGGCGTTGTTGCGCATGTCGGCAACGTACACGGTCTTGCCATCCGTGGCGCAGCCGCGAGGCGTCCAGAAGGCCGCGGTCGCTCCCGGGCCGTCAATGTGCGTCTCCTCGAAGATGGAGACGCCGCTGCCCGCCACGTCGGTGATCTCGCCGGTGGCCGTGTCCACCCGGCGAACGTTGTTGGGCGACTCGTCGCACAGATAAATCGCGTCGCCCTCGGGCGTGATCGCAAGCCCGGACGGCTTCTTGACGCCGTCCTCCGCGAGCGTCGTCCAATTCTGCGTGGCCACATCGTACGCCCTGATCCTGTTGTTGTTGTTGTCGCCCACGTAGACCACGCCTCCGCCGCGCGGTGCCGTGACCGAGCGCGGCGTGTCGAACAGAGTGTCGGCGCCCACGCCTTCCTGGTAGCCGCCACCGGCGGGGTCGCACACGCCGCCCACGGTGGTCACGCAGTTGCCGTTGGCCATGTCGATCATGCGCACGCAGTTGTTCTTCGTGTCGGCAACCCACAGCTTCTCGTCGGGCGTGTACGCCACGCCGTGCGGGCCAAAGAATTGGGCGGCGGGCCCGCAGCCGTCTGCGCCGCCCTCGACCTTGTTACCGGCGATGGTCGTGAGCTCGCCCGTGAGGGTGTTGTACTGGCGCACGGCCTGGTTCTTCTCGTCGGCGATGAAGACGCGCGCGCAGTCGTTGGAGACCCCAATGCCACGCACGCCGTTCAGCCGCGCGTCCGCGCCGAAGCCGTCCACGAAGTCGTTCTTCTGGCCGAGCGTCCCGGCGAGCGTCTCAACCCTGTCCCAGCGCTCGTCGAGGATCCAGGGGGCGGTTGGCACGAAGGGGTTCTCGCCCGGCGGCGGCAGCGTGTCCTGGAAGCCGCCCGGCACTTCGACGGTCTCCTCGGCCGTCTCCGTGGGCGGCTCCGTGGGCGGCGTGGTGCCGCTCGCGTTGAGCGCCGGAGCATCGGGGAGCGCCGGCGGAGGAGGGAAGGCCGGCACCGACGCGTTCGGCGCGGGTGGGGGCGGGCTCGGAGGAGGGACCACCGGCTCCGACGCGTTTGCCACGGGCGGGGGCGGGCTCGGAGGAGGGACCACCGGCTCCGACGCGTTTGCCACGGGCGGGGGCGGGCTCGGAGGAGGGACCACCGGCTCCGACGCGTTTGCCACGGGCGGGGAGCTCCGACGCGTTTGCCACGGGTGGGGGCGGGCTCGGAGGAGGGACCACAGGCTCCGACGCGTTTGCCACGGGTGGGGGCGGGCTCGGAGGAGGGACCACAGGCTCCGACGCGTTTGCCACGGGTGGGGGGGGGCTCGTCGTCGTCGGCGGCGGCAGAGGCGCGCGCGTCACGATGATGGTCTTGGGCGGCTGCTGCTCGGCGGTGCCGTTGCTGGCCGGCGGTGCCGGGAGCGGCGCCGGCGCGGGGGCCGGCTGGGAGGTGGGGGAAGAGCTGGTGGGCGCATCGGTCGGGGCGAGGGTGGGGGACGTACTCGGCAGCTCGGTGGGCGGGACCACGGGCGCCTCGGTGGGGGGCGGGACGGGCGCCTCGGTGGGCGCCTCAGTGGAGGTATCCAAGGGCGCCTCGGTGGGGGGATCGGACGGCGCCTCGGTGGGGGGGCTCACGGGCGGCTCGGTCGGCGCGTCGGACGGCGCCTCGGTGGGGGGGCTCACGGGCGGCTCGGTTGGCGCGTCGGACGGCGCCTCGGTGGGAGGGGTCACGGGCGGCTCGGTGGGTGCCTCTGTGGACGTGTCCTCGGGCGCCTCGGTGGGTGGGCTCACGGGCGGCTCGGTAGGCGCGGGCGTGTCGGGGGCTGGCGGGGTGGCGGTCGGCGCGTTTGAGGGCGGGTCAGTGTTCGTCGCGGGAGGAGGGGCCGTCGACGGCGTCGTCGGCGTCGGGGCGGGCGTCGGCGGATTCGGCTCCGGCGGCTCCAGTGGCGGGTCAGTTTGTGGAGGAGGCTCACCTACGGGCGGCGGCGTCACGACGATCTCTGCGTCGTCGTCTCCTTCGTCGTCGCCTCCGCCGCCTCCGCCACCTCCGCCACCTTCGCATAGACCGCACTATCGGCGACGGGCGGGCGTGGCGATGTGCAACCACCGCCGACGTGTCAGAGGGTCAGCCATGCTCCTCGGAGGAAGCGACCGAAAGCACATCGCATGCGAGTGTGGCGCGGGGGCACGAGATGAGGGCACGAGGGCCGCGGGGGAAGGGGGCATTGCAAGCACCGAGCGACGCCGGCATTCACTCGCGCGCTAGGGCACGCGGGCGTGCAGGATGGGCCCTGCCCTTCGCGTGCGCGCCGCGCCCACGCCCGCGCGCGCCGCCGCCGTCGCGGCACGTACCACCGCGCAGATGTCGTCGCAGCAGTCGCCATTGACTGTGCACGTCTGATCGCACCAGCAGTCGGCCACCTCGCTCTTGGCGAAGCAGAAGGTGCCGCCGCCCAGGGCGGTGTTGATGCAGGTGGCGCCCGCGCGCGCGACCGCCGTCGCCGCGACCAGCGCCGCCAGCAGGAGCAGCGGCCCGCGCCGCTGTGTGGCCTNACGAGCACATGGTGGGGACGCAGTTTGGGACGGCCGCCTTCGGTCGGCAATGGGGGTGAGGCCATCCAATCACGAGCACGCAACCGACTCCCACGCGTATCATTAATAGGTGCCAATTTAGACCGGCGAATTCGGCGCGGCGCCCTCGCGCGACGGGGCGGCGGCGCGCGCGCGCGCAGTCAAGCAATCCCGAAACCTCCTAAAATGAGATCAATCGGCTCCCGCCAAAAAAACCGCTACCGGGTTACCTACTACTACCAGGCAATTAGTATTAGAGAAAAGAGCAGTGAATCCTTGGCGCCAAACGCAAACAAGCACGCAGACAGGCACGCAGGTACTGTACCGTAGGAACCCACGAGCACACCGGTCGTGTGGATCTCCATCACTCGTTCCGATGGGATGCAGCGCTTGGGGTTGATTGCGGGCTGACACCCAATCAGGCCTTTACGATGGGAGCGTGGTACGATGGTACTGTGCCGCCTCGGAGTTGACAGCGGTGGCGCTGCGGCCGACCGCGCGTCAAAGCTGCTCAGTAGGCGGCGCGGGCAGGCGGCGGGGGTGCTCAGTGACCCTCGATCGATGGCCGAGGCTGAGCAGGAGAGCCGGGTCCTCGTGCGGGAGAGTGCTGGCAGCGTGCTCCCAGCATCGGCGCGCTCGCCCCCACGGGCGGATCATCGGCCTGCGATCGTTCTCTTAGCCTCCACCCCGAACTCCGAGTCTCGTGCCCGCCGGAGGTTCCGAGTCCTCCTCCGCCGCCCACAGACTGGTGGTGGCGCGCCGCCATCGTTGACTGCGGCGAATGACTCTGCGCCGCACGCCGCCAAACACCCCAGTTCAGCCGCGGCGTCGCGAGCAACGTTTTGCCATTGTCTGGCTGGGTGGGCCGCGCGTCGCTGTCCGTCGATCTGCGTGTTCCGATATTTCGCGGCGGCGGCGCGGGTGCACCTGTTGCTCCTCGGGTCCACCGCCCAAAGGCACTGTCGCGCCGCGCGCAGGGTCAGAGTGTCGTCGCCTCTGCGCGCGCCTCACGCCTGCAGCCTAAACGCGACGTGGCGCTACGCCAGGGTCATCGGGTGGGCTCATGGCCAAAGTTGGGGTGCAGGGTGAGCCGAAGGCGTTCAACACTGTAACGGTCTGCAGTACAGTATGTGTACAAATTTACAGTACAATGCTTGCGGAGAGGGTCGCACTCACATGCAAAACATGTCGAGAAAGCTTTCGAAGAGCATCGTCTACCTCGCGCGCGGCGTCGCCCGACCCGGCACGCGGGCCGCGGGCGGCGTCAGCGCGCGACGCACGCGGGCTCTGCTCTGCGCCGAGGCCGGCGCCGGCGCGGCCCGCGCGCGCGCGCGCACACACACACACACACACACCTGCTCCGCGAGGCCCTCCGCGGTCTCCCTCTCGTCGACGCCGTGGATGGTGTCGATCTGCTCGGCGCTCAGCCTTTGTCCCATCCTGTACGTCGCCTCCGTCAGGTTGAGGAAGTGCTTTGAGTCGGTGGCGCCCAGCACTGTGTACGGCAGGACGAGCACCTCGTCCCATCCATACACGCGATGGAAGGAGCGCTCGAGGGCGTCCCATGCGGCGACGCCTGCGCGCGTGTGCGCGTGGGGTGCACGCGGCGACGCACAGGGCGACGCACGGGTCAGAGCGCGCCCACCGCACGCACCCACGCGCGCACCAACACATGCACACGCACCCGCGCGCGCGCACACGCACCCTTGCCCGCCGGCGACACGGGCGAGGGCTCGCTCCTGAAGGCTTTCTCGTCGATCTCGGCGCTGACGCCGAACTCCTCGGCGATGGCGCGCACGCGTCCCAGCGTGCCCTCCACGGTGTCCCCGCTCAGCAGGCGCAGGTTGATCGTCGCCTCGGCGCTCGCTGGCACCACGTTGTTCTTCTCGCCGGCGGTGAAGCGCGTCACCGCCTGCGTGGTGCGCACGAGCGCGTTCGCCTTCTCGCCCTTCCAGCCGAACACGCGCGCGAGCAGAGCGCCGAACACGTGCAAGTTGGCGAAGATGGTCCGGTAGGGCTCGGCCACCAGCGCAGAGGCGCGCTCGAGCATGCCTGCCACCGGCTGCGTGAGGCGCGGCGCGGGCTGCTTGGCGTGCACGGCCGCCAGCGCGCGCGACACCGCCGTCACGGGCGTGCCGTCCAGCGGCGGCCAGGCCGCGTGGCCGCCCTTGGACTCGGCCTTGAGCGATATGCACACGTACCCCTTCTCGGCGGTGCCCACCAGCGCGACTTCGAGCGATCCCATCCCCGGAATGGCGCCCTTGGTCACGGCCCCGCCTTCGTCGAGCAGCGCTGCCACGCGCCGCCCGCCGAGGCGCCGCTCGAGCTCCGCGGCGATCGAGGCGGCGCCCTCGTATCCGCCCACCTCTTCGTCGTGGCCATACGCGAGGTACACGGTGCGGCGCGGCGCGGCTGTGCCCGCGGCGAGCAGCGCCTCGACGGCCGCCAGGTGCGACACTACGCGGCCCTTCACGTCGAGCGCGCCGCGCCCCCACACCTCGCCGGCCTCGACCACTCCGCCGAATGGCGGCTGCGACCACTGCGAGGCCTGCTCGGCGCTCACGGGGACCACGTCCAGGTGGGCGACGAGGACGACCGGCTCGAGGCCGTCGTCGGTGCCCTCCCACTCGTAGAGCAGCGAGAAGTCGTTGATGGCGTCGACGCGCATCGCGGCGTGCGCGAGCGGGAATCGCTCGGCGAGGATCGCGTGGCAGCGCAGCAGAGCGGCGCGCGCCTCGTCGCCCAGATTGGCGCCCGCCTCCGCCTCGGCGCCGTCGTCGGCCACCGTTCGCTCGCGAATGAGCATGCCGAGCGTCTCGAGGTCCCTCGCGTTCGCGCGCTCGACGGCCGCCGCGAGGCGCGCCGCCTTGTCCGCCGCGTACCGCCGCTCCTCCTCCTCGGCCGCGCGGCGCTCCTCGTCGGCGGCGCGCGCGCCGAGTCGCGCCTCCACCGCGGCCAGAGAGTCCTCCTCAACCTCGAGAGGGTCGGGGCTTCCGTCGCTGTCTGCGTGTGTGTGTGTGTGTGTGTGTGTGTGTGTGTCAGATGTATATGTGCGTGTGCATGAGCGCACCGGCATGTGTGGTACGAGCGCTCACCTTCGTCGACGGGCGCTACAATGTCCGCGGCCTGCGCTCGGAGGGGCGCCGGCGCGGCGGCCTCCGCGACGGACGCCGTCGCAGCGGCGCCGGCGTCGCCGTCCTCGGCGTCCGCCCCCTCGTGCGTCGCAGCAGCCGGAGCTGCGCGCAGCCGCCGGGCAGGACGCACGCGCCGCCTGGGCGGGTCGAAGTCCGGATCCTGTGTGTATGTGTGCGTGTGTGTGTGTGTGTGAGTGTGCATCAGCGCGTGCGCATGACTGTCGCACGCGCACTCCCACTCCCACACAGCGCAAACACACACACACACGCACACGCACGCACGCACCTGCGGTTGCAGCAGGGCGTCACGGAACTCGTTCACGCTCACGCGGCCGTCGCGCAGCGCCGAGGCGCGGAAGGCGCTCGCGACGACGCAGCGGGCGTCCGCCGGCGACAGGTTTCCCCTCAGCGCCTCGCGGACGATCCGCACGACCTGAGCAAGGGAGAGGAGGCCGTCGCCCGCGCCGCCGCGCCGCTCCTCCTCGACGAACATGTCGCTCAGCCGCGCCCCGGCGCCCTGGAGTGTGCGCGTGCGCCCGTGTGTCAGAGCGCGCGCATCGTGGTCAAACGCGCGCTCACACTCGCACACACCCGACCAACAACTCACACACGCGCCTGCACGCGCGCGCGCACAGACATACGCACACACACGCGCGCACACACACCTGGAGGCGGAGTGACACCCTCCAGAGCGCGTCCTCGGCGCCTCCCACGCTCGCCCCTCGTCCGCTCACCGCGCGGGACCTGAGCGCCGCGCGCCGCGCGGCGAGCGCCGCCGCGTAGCCCGCCCGTGCGCGCGCGCGCGCGCGCGCGGCGCCTGTGGCCCGCCGGCGGTGCCGCCGCCTCCCGCCCTCCTCATCGCGCCCCCCATGGTGATCGACTACTCGCGCTTCGAAGCGCTCGAGCTGTCGAGCGACGACGAGGCCCCCGCCAACGAGGCCGATGCCCTCGCGGCGGGCATCGCGACCGCCGACACGGCCGAATACGGCAGCATGCGAGCCGCGACCCATGCGGCGCTGGCGCGCGGCGCTGCGGCCGAGGAGGTCGGGCGCGCGCTCCGGGGCGCGAGTGCGCCCGGCGACGCACTCGCGAGGCTGCACGCGCTCGGCGCTGCCGCGCGGAGCAAAGCGGACGCAGGCGCGCGAGACCCGTCCCCCGGCGGAAACGAAGACGTCAGGGCAGCTGCCGAGGCGGCCTTCCGCGCGGGCGCGACCAAGGAGGCCGTTATGCGCGCCCTCCAGGGAGCCGACACGCCCGAGAAGGCGCTCGCCGCGCTCGCAGACGTCGAGCGCGCCGCGCGCGCCGCGCCGCGCGACGGCGAGAGTGAGTGGGAGCGAGAGGCGCGGGAGGGAGAGGGGCGGCAAGCGCAGGCGTCCACGTCTGACGGCGACGGTGCGAGCGGCAGCGGGCGGGCAGGCGCAGGCAGCAGCGGCGGCAGCAGCGGCGGTGGCGGCGCGCGCGTCACCCTCCCCGTCGACCCGTCGACACTCGAGCGCTGGCCAGAGGAGCTCGCCGTGCATCCCCGATGGATCGCGCACTCCTTCGCGCCGCACGAGCGCTCACTCGCCGAGGCCGAGTCTGAGCTGCGACAGACGCTCATGCTCATCGCGGGCGCGTACTCGGGCTGCGTTGAGGGCGGTGAGATCGACGAGACCGACACGCGCGCGCGCCCCGAGGCACGCGTGGCGTGCTTCACGCTGCAAAACGAGGATCGCAGCATGGGGGTGGTCGTCGAGGTGGTCGGCGCGCGCCGCTGCACGGCCGACGGCGCCCCGCTACTCGAGGTGATGTGGGCGCAGCACACCCGCAGGCAGGTCGAGGCGGACGGCCTGCTCGCGGCGGGCCTCGCAACCATGTTCGAGCGCATGAAACGCACCGAGGGAGGCGGTGGCGGCGTCACGCCCATCGCGGCGACCGCCGACGAGATTGAGCTGCTGACGGCGATGCTCGAGCGAAATCAGTGCGCGCTGCCACGGACGTACGTGGCCTCACAGCTCGTCGGGCGCGAGTTCGTGCTGCAGTGCTCGTTTGTCGTGCCGCCGCTTTGCGCCACACACGAGGCGGTGCTGGCAGCGCCCGCGCGGGCGGCTGCGCCAGAGTAGGCCGCGGGCGCGCCGGACAGTGACACGATGCGTCGTGAGCCGTCGGTGGCGGCGCTCTACGCTCACACAGCGCGCGCGCGCGCGCGCGCGCACTGCCGCCGCGGAGAGAAGTAATCAACACTGCTCGGCCTTCAAGTCACGCGACGCACGCCACTCGCTCGACGCGCGGGCGTCTGCGCGCGATCCAGCAGATGCCCGCACTACCGCTTAGCAGATGCCCGAACTGTCTGAAATGCCACTGCACAGGTCGTCATCATCTTCGCCGAGGTCGACGTCGTCGATGCTGTCGTATCCGGCAGGCCTGGCCACGTCGGAATCCAATCGACCCAGTGTCTCCTTGGCGAGGTCACGCCTGGCCGCACGCTCGTCGGCGCCCGCACGAATGCGGAAGCTCGCGCGCGAGCCGCGCAGCTGGTCCTCGATCTTGTCGTACGTGTCGCTCCGCGCGGAGGCGTTGCACACGTAGAGGTTGTTGCCCACGAAGGTCGCCGCCATGATGTTGCCTTTCTTGACATCGTAGCCTGTCCGCGTGATGGTCGTCGAGGTGAACTCGATGCTGAAGTACTCACGCTCGTCGCCGTCGTAGGTGACGCGCTCGCACCTGATCTTCGAGGGAAGGAATTGCCGCCCGTTGCCCGAGTAGCCGCCCTGCTCGGGCGCGATGGCCGCCAGGGCTGCCGCCTCGGCGACCTCCTTGTCAATCACCTCGGGCCAGCTGGGCAGGAACTTGCGCGCGTCGACCACGTCAACGGTCACGCGGTCCGCGGTGCGGAAGTTGCCCGCGCTCACGCCCGGCCGCTGGCCGTTGGGACGCAGGACCCAGCCCTTGGGGTACGCGAACACGTAGTCTGCGAGCGCGCGGACACTCGGCACGCTGCGTCAGCACGAAGCTCGCGACGGGGCTGGGCGCCAGCGGGCGCTGCGACTCTCGCCCGCCCAGCGCGCGCGCGGGCGCACGCACCGTCGTCGTAGTTGTCGTAGAACGCGTACTCGTCGGCCGTCTCCTTGAGGTTGTTGGGAAGGAAATAGCCAGAGAGCACCGAGTTGGCCAGCTCGCCGCCATTGCTGATCACCGAGTTCTCACCGCCGGTGTACTGGCTTGGGGGTGCGTAGCCGTACATCGTCGCCAGCGCAGGCAGAAACGAGCGCAGCACGGTGGCGCGTCCGACGCGCGCCCCCTCGGGCTTGCCCTCATCCTTGACCGCGCGCTCACGCCGCTCAGCGCGCGCGCGCGAGCGCCGCGCGGCGGGTGCTGCGCGCCGG
>RQSC01000523.1:198219-211657 GCA_013416795.1 Prasinococcaceae sp. CCMP 1430
CGTGCCGCGGCGGGCGTCGCCATCGGCGGCTCGCGGAGAGTGCCGGGGCGGGAGGGGGGGCTGCGCGAGCGCGTCGCTGTGGCGCCTGACACAGCGGCAGGAGGAGGGGGGGGGGGGGTGGGGGGGGCGGCATCTGCATCTGCCGTGCGCTTTTCGCCGCAAGCAGTGAAAATATCTGCGCCGCCTTTGATTTTGATGGGTCTATTCACGCATGCCGATAGGAGATCTGAGTTTGTGTGCGGGAAATTATGCATGTGCCACCGTTCGGTTTGATGAGAGGTCAAAATGCACCCGATCGCGCGCGCGCGCGCGCACGCGGCCGAGCGCTATGAGAAGAGCGGGGCAGAGGACACGCTCGAGTGCCTCCGGGAGTTCTTCGAGGCCGTGCGCGCGCGGCAGGCACTGCTCGGTGTGCCGCCGAAGCACCGGACGTACCTGCTTGACATAACGGCCGTGGTGAAAGACAACGCGAATAACAAGCCTGTGCCGCTCGGTATTGAGCTGAAGGTCTTCTGCGGCTCTGACAGCATCATCAGGCACTTGGAGATCATGGAGGGCGCAGAGCGCATGAAAGGCTAACACACCAGTTAATGCGGAATATGTGCTCGCCGCGGCCACCTACCTGGCCGAAAGCAACGCACACGTTGTGCATCCCTCGTCCGCTAGCACGCGTGCAGGGACGCCTTGGATGCACGGTGGAAACGCGTCCTCTCGCGCAGCAGCGCGTACAGGGGCGTCTCCTGGCACGAGTGGACGGAGAACTGGAGGGTGGCAAAAACATGCAATTCGGGTGCTATGCCGTATGTACCACCGCCACCGCGAGGAGCCTTGGCGGCCCGCCAAAATTTTCCATGCAATTTTGTGATCAAACGTCAGAATGTGAATATTCCATGCGATTATCACTGCAAATGCCAGTGATGCCCGCACCTGGCCCGCCAGCCTCACTACGAGAGTCGGCAGCGCCACAGCGCGCGCGCCTGCCTCTGCCCCCTTCCCTCGCCCGGCCGGCGATCGATGTGGGAAGAGGCGCTGTCGCCGCCGCGCCGCGCGGCGGCTGTGGCGTCCGCCGGTCGTCGCTCCGCGCGCGGACGTGCACACGGGCCTGCGACAGGATTGCGGTTCAAAAGAGGGTTTATTTCTGAAAAAGTCGTGCCGCGGCCCGGTGCGGGCCGGGCATGCGGCGCGTGGCTGCCACAGGGCACGCGCCTGTCCCCCATCCCCCCCTCCCGCCCACGCGCGTGCCTTGCAGCGCGTCCCATTCTGCGACTGGCGATGGCGTCTGTGGGCTCGCGCGCGGGCGCGCGGGCGCGTGGGCACGCGGCGCTGCCGCGGCCAGGCGGCGCCGGACCGCGCGGCGCGCGCGGCGCTCACGTGCACGCGCCCGCAGCTGCTGCCGCTGTGGGGGCTGCTCGTCTGGTGGCTGTGGGTCGTCATCGCGTACTTCCCCAGCAGCTACTCGCAGGTGAGTTCGCGCGTGCCGTGCGTCCGTGCACGCGCCAGCGAGCGCACGCTGTGACTGTCACGTCCGATCCTTCCCCCCCTACTGCAAAGAATGTCTAGCCTGACATTGCCTCCACGTCGCCACGCACATCACACACACACGCAGGTGTTCACCAACGCGCTCATTCTGGCCGCCTTCGTCGGGACCGCGATGAACCTCAACGTCTACGCCGACGTGCTCGGACGCGGGGCCTTTGCCTACGTCCGAACGCACCTGTTCCTCATTCTGAGGCTCTACCTCGTGCCGTTTTTCGTGGCGGCCTACAGCGGCACCGTCGGCCACTCCCCCGGCGATTTTGCCGCGGTCTTCCCTCGCGACGCATCGGTGTGGGCGCCCGCGCTCGCGACCTCGCTCGTGGTGCCCGTCGCGCTGTACGCCGCGCGGCGGCTCGCGCTCTACATGGGCGTGTGCGTGCTGCTCCTCGGCCCGACGCCTGCTGGGGGCTTTGACGTGGACTATGCTGGGAGTAGGCACGCCGGCGGCAGCGACTACGGCAATCTGGGCGGCAGCATGCGCTCCTACGCACTGGGTGCGGCAGGCGGCGCCGCCGCGACCGCTACGGCGCTGAGCGTCGACCAGAAGGGCATGGCAGCAGGTCCGGCGCTGGCGGCGGTGGCCATCGACGAGGCCGCTCAGCCGGCTGGCCCGTTCCCCAAGAAGTCGCAACAACAACATCGTGCCATGCTCCTCGCGCCCGCGCAGCGAACGCACACAAGCAGCAGCGGAAAGGGAGACGATGGCGTGGCGGGCACTAGGCAAACTGCCACGCAACCGGCGGCCGCTGCGAGCAGCAGCGCGGCGAGCGTCCGTGGCGTCGGTGTCGACGGCATCACGTCCGTTGCTTTGTCGCCAGCAACCGCGAGGGACGAGGGCGACACATTGAACGGTGGTGGGCGCGAGCGCGAGCGCGAGCGCGACGGCAGGGGCGGCGAGGACGGCGGCATGGTGGGCGACAGGCGCGGCGCGGTGGCGGGGGGCGCGGGAGGGGGGGTGCCGCAGCGATAACTGACATGAATGCATGCATGATTGACGCACGCGCCTCAATACTCCATGTCCGCGGCGATGAGCACGTGGTCGCTGGGCTCGTCATCCGTGGGGAAGGACAGCGCGTCGACGTCATCGCGGTGAGCGAGCGGCAGCGCGGCGGTGGCGCGCATGCCGTTGCCCACGAAGAGGTAGTCGAGCGTGTCGATGAAGGGCTCGTCCTCCTTGATCTTGGCGTAGTTGGTGAAGTCGGGCTCGCGGCCGTCGACCTGCAGGTACGCCGAGTCGAACTTGGACTGCAGCTTGGGCCTCCACGGCTCCCAATCGACAGGGGTGGGGTAGCCCTCCGAGGCCTCGTCGAGGTCGCCCTGCGTGAGCAGGTCATACGCCGGGTCACCGGGCTTGATGTTGAAGTCGCCGGCGAGGCACAGCGGCGCGCCGTCGGCGTACCCCTGCGCCCACTGGCCCACAAGCGCGCTGTGGATCGTCATCGCCTTGAGGTCCCAGAACATGCAGGGCATGTGGTAGGTCGCCACCACGAACTCGCTGCTGGAGCGCACGTCGCGCAGGCGCACGCCGATCGCGCGGTTGTTGCGCCGGCGCGAGTCCAGCCAGTGCTGGTACGCCGAGCGCGCCTTCTTCTTCTCTCCAGCCATCCACGCGGGCGGGCCCGCGCCGCCGCTGCCGTCACCGCCGCTGCCGCCGCCGACGACCGCCCTCCACAGGCGGATCGGGAGCCGCAGCGCGCCCTTCAGCACGCCGCCCACGCCGCCGCGCCGCTTGCGCTTGCCCTTGCCGACGATGCCCTCGGCCTCGACCGCCTCGTCGAGCTCCGCGGGCCACGCCTTCGCGTCGGCGATGCGCTTGATCTGGACGCCCGCGAGCTCGTAGCGCTCGCGCGGCACCGCGAGGCCGACGCCCATGTAGTCGGAGAACGGGCTGGAGTAGAGCGTCTCGAGGAAGGTGTACCCGCGCCGGTCGAAGAAGGTGTGCAGCTCGCCCGCCCAGCTCATGGAGACCTCCTGCAGGCACACCACGCTGCCGCGCTCCACCTCGTCCTCGAGCTTGGCCTTGACGCGCTCCAGGCGCGCCGCGGGGTCGAGCGCGGCGGGCGCGCAGCTCGCAAAGTGGTCGCCGCGCGCGAGCGTCTGCGAGAGCACGTTGTACGTCGCCACGCGCACGCGGCCGCGCGCGGCGGCCGCGGCGACCACCGAGGCGCTCATCGCGGCCGAACGACCTCCCCGAACGACGCCCGCCTCCGCCCTCCCGAGCGCGTGCGGTGCGGGGGAGGCCGCGCGCGTGCGCTCCGCGCGCGCGCTGTGGCGCACCCGCAGCTAACCCGGAGCGAGTCCGCCTGCATTCTGACGTACACTCTCCCGTGATCATTTTAACCATCAAATCAAATGATGCATACTCACCCAAGAGCGAGGCAGGCGCCCTCGCGCGTTTGGTTGCTTTTTGACCTTGACTTGGGGAACCGATTCATTTTGATGGCGGTTTCCCGGGGCATGTGCATAGCATGCGCGGTGGCCGGCGCACGCGCACGGCGGGGGGGGGGACGCCTCGGCGGCTGTCTGCCGCAGCTCTATCCCTGCGGAGGGCCCGCCGCGCGCGTCGCGGCGCGTGGCGCGCGGCGCGGAGACGCCGGCGTGCGCGGTGTGACAGTAGTGGCGAGCGCGCCGCCGCCTCTTACACGCGAGGCGAGGAGGGAGCGCACGCGCCGCGGTTTCGTTTCTTCGCTGCAGGTGGGGGCGTCGCGCGGTCCCTCACTGGCCCCCTTGGGCAACCTCCCTCGCCGCCACCTGCTGCGCCTGGATGACGGTGATGACGACCGTGTTGATGACGTCCTCCACGGTGCACCCCCTGCTGAGGTCGTTAACGGGCAGGCGCATGCCCTGCATGATGGGTCCCATGGCGACGCAGCCCGACGCCTGCTGGACGGCCTTGTACCCGGAATTGCCCGCGTTGAGGTCGGGGAAGACCAGCACGGAGGCGCGGCCCGCCACCGGGCTTTCTGCGCCCTTGAACTTGACGGCGGCGACGGCTGGGTCCACGGCGGCGTCGAACTGGATGGGCCCCTCGATGGGCGTGTCGGGGTCGAGGCCGCGCGCGAGCTCGGTGGCGGCGCGCACGTGCTCAATCATGGGCACGCCCTTGCCGCCGCTCTCGCCTGTCGAGTACGATAGCATGGCGACGCGCGGATCGATGCCGAACGCGCGCGCGGTGGAGGCGCTCGTGGCGGCGATCTCGGCGAGCTGCACCTCGTCGGGCTGCGTCACGATGGCGCAGTCGCCGAAGATCTGGACGCGCTCAGGCAGCAACATGAAGAAGATGGAGCTCACGAAGTTGAAGCCCGGCGCCGTCTTGATGACCTGCAGCGCAGGGCGCATCGTATCCGCCGTGCTGTGACACGCGCCGCTCACCATGCCGTCGATGTCGCCCGCGTGCATCTTCATAGTGCCGTACCAGTTGAAGTCGTCCGCGAAGAGCTGCGCCGCCTTCTCGCGCGTCATCCCCTTGGCCTTCCGCAGCTCGGTGTATGCGTCGATCAGCGGCTCGTAGTCGGGCGACGCGGGCGGGTACACGACTTCCACGCCCGTCATATCGAGGTGGTGCCTCTTGGCCAGCGCTGCCACCTCCTCGGGCTTGCCGAGCAGAAGCACGTCGCACAGGCCCCGGCGCGAGAGCTCGGCGGCGGCTCGCACGACGCGCGGGTCGTTGCCCTCAGGGAGCACGATGCGCTTGCGGTCATTGCGCGCCGACTTGAAGATGCGGTGCTGGAAGAGCTTCGGCGTGAGCTCGGGCGATGCCGGCTCGCCGATGATCCTGCACAGCGCCTCAGCGTCCACGTTTCGCTCGAACAGCCGCTCCGCCGCCTCCACCTGCTCCACGCTCTCCGAGCGCAGCTTCCTCTGCCTCTCGGAGACGAGCGCGAGGGTGTCGCGGACGTTGTGCGCGGTGTGCAGGATTGGCAACGGCATTTCCTGCAGCGTGGCGAGCACCTTCCGCAGCACCTGCGGCACCTCCCCGCCCCCACCGAGCACGATGCCAGCCAGGGGCGGGAAGGCGCCCGACCGCATCGCCAGAATGAGCCCCAGGATGATCTCAAGCCGAGAGGCGTGCACCACCAGCAGCGACTTGGGGTGCTCCGACAGCTGGGCGAGCTCGTCGTCCAGGGTCGAGTCGGCGACCACCACGTTGTGCACCTCGTGCCGCGGCAGCAGGTCCGCGCGGTGGAGCACCGTGGCGTCCAGGGCATCCCGAATGTCGGCGAGCGACTTGGCGCTCACCTGCGGGTCGGACGGCAGCACTCCCAACAGGCGGATGTCCCCGGAGGCGAAGCGCTCGTGCAGCGCATCCGCGGTCGCAGCGTGTTTCTCCCCGGGGACCTTGTTCACCACGACGCCCGCGAGCTTCACGTTCGACTCCGTGAGCTGCTGCGCCATGATGGTGACGTCGCGGAAAATGCCCTCGGTCGAGCCGCAGGCGTAGGACCTCGTGCCGTCCTCCACTAGTACCACGGGCAGGCTCAGCGCGCTGGCCACCTTTGCGTTCCAGTCCTGCGTGCCCAGGCCGAGGTCCGTGCCTCCCACGAGCATGAAGTCCTTCCCCTCCTTGATCTCCTCGTACTTGCCGATGATGGTCTCGATGAGCTCGTCCTCCTTGCCAGCGGCGAGCGCCTCGCGGGCCTCCAGCCTGGTCACGCCCCACATCGCCGAGGGCGCGTCGGCGATGTCGAAGGTGGCGCGCAGGAGCTCGACGTGGGCGTCATCGCCGCCCTCTTCGCTGTCGGCCACGGGCCGGAAGAAGCCCACCCGGCCGGTCTCCGACGCGGCGTGCAGGATGCCGAGCGACGTGACGGTGCTCGAGCCTGCCGGGGAGGTGACGAAGACGCCCCTCGCCGTGGCGGCTCCGGTCTCGGCGGCCGCGGGCGGCGCCCCTGGCGCCGCGGCCGGCGCGGCGCTGGACGCCGAGAGGGTTGAGGCATTGGCTGCGGAGGCGAAGCCCCTCTGGGAAGAGAAGGCGTTCCTCGCGTTTGAGCGCGATGAGGCGGCGGGCACCATTACGATCGTGTTCGTGTCGAAGGGCGCCGGGTGGGTGTCGCTGGGCTGGCACGACGGTGCGATCACGGGCGAGATGTTCGGCGCGGACCTCTTCATGGCGGCGGTGCAAAGCGACGGCACGCTCCGCATCGCGGATATGAACAGCAAGAACAACGCCGTGCCGAAGCTCGACGACAAGTGCGAGTCGTGCCAGTCGTGCGGGGACAACTTCCTGGAGACGTACGGCAAGTACGACGCGACGAGCGGCTTCACGACGGTCGCGTTCGTGCGCGCGATGGCGGCGCCCGACGCGATGGACCTCGACCTCGGTGTGCGCGACGAATGGACGCGCCTACTCGCGGCCTACGAGCACGGCGACACCGGCGACTTCTCCGTGCAGCACACGAGGGAGACGCGGCAGGACCACCTGTGGGCGAACTTCTACACCGGCGAGGTGTGCGGACACGACAAGTACCACGAGTGCCGGCCGGACCGCTCGCCGCCGGGACAGGATGGCACCCCGCTAAAGGAGACGAGAGACCGCCCCGATTGGGAGTGCCCACCGGCGGCGGCACCGCCGCTGCCCCCCCCTCCCGTGGATGAAGACTCCGGCTCGACCGCCGCTCCTGCTCCCACGGGGGGCGAGGGCGGCGAGGGCGGCGAGAGCGGTGCTTCCTCCGAAAAGGGCGGCGAGGAGGGCGAGAGTGGCGAGGGTGGCGGCAGTGCCGGGGCGATTGGCGCCGTGATCGCTGTGATCGTTCTCGCCGGCGCGGCCATCGGGGGCTACTATGCGTACAAGGCGCAGCGGCGGCGGCGATACCTGCGCATGACGCGTGCGTTCATGCTGGACGGCATGGGACTCGACGGCGACGATAATTTGGACGGCGTCCTGGGCGACGCGGAGCCCGTGGGCAGCCTGCAGAGCGACGAGGGGAAGAGCGCAGGTGGTGTGTGACCGGGTCTCATTTATAAACACGTTGACATTCTTCACTTGCGCGCCGCGGTCGCGAATGCGAAGCCCGGCGTGTTGGCGGGCGCAGCGGGCGTCGCTGCCACGGGCGCTCGCGCCGCCCCCGGCGTGGCATTGCTCGCGACGCCGGCGCCGAGCGCCTGCTGCAGCTGCGCCTTGACGTTGGGAGGCAGCGCCCCCACCACGGCAGCGAAAGGCACCTGTGCTGCCCTCGCGAGGCGCTGGATGATGCTGCCCGCCGTCCCTCCGCCGACCCTCGCCAGCGTGGGCAGCGCGACCGACAAGAAGGCCGCGCGCTCGGCGTCATCGTCGAGCAGCGCCGCGCCGCTCGCAAGCAAGCCCATGTGTGCCACGGCACCGTCATCACTAGCGGCCAGCCGCGCGAGCCTCGCAACGAAATCGGGGCCCGCGTCTGCGAACGCGCGGCGCGCGAGAGCCCTGTGCGCCGCGCTTCCGCCCGCACCGGCGCGCAGCAGGACGCGCCAGTGCAGATCCGTGCGCGGCTCACACACGGCCGCCAGCGCCTCCGTAGCGAGCGCATCGTCGGAGCACCCCTCCACGAGGGCGGGCAGCGCGCGGATGGCAGCTGCGAGCGCCGCGTCGCGATCGGTCTCGCGCAGCAGCATCACTGCCACCGCGAGGAGGAGGTCGGCGTCCGCACTGCCGCCGCCGTCCGCCCGAGAATCAACAGAACAGATGGCCTCGAAGAGCTGGCTCGCGCGGGACGAGGCCTCCGATCCGTCACATTCGTGCGCACGCACGATCTCGCCCTTGAGCAGCTCGAGCCACCCGGCGCGCAGCGCTTCCCCGTGAGGCTCCAGCAGCAGGACGTCCACAACGCCCGCCTCAGCCTCCGCCCCAGGTGTGCTCGAGGCGCCTGTGACGCCGGCACGCCACACCGCGACATCCGCGGCGGCAACGAGCACCTCCCGGCGCACGTGCGCGCCGACCCACTCGGCATAGCCGGCGTACTGCGGCGCGCGCGCGGCGCCGTTCCCCAGCACCTGCGCTGCGTGCTTTGCGAGTACGCTCACCACCCTCTTGAGGGATTGCACGTCGCCCGCAGCCGCCTGTGCCACGACGAAGCCAGCTGCCAACTGCGCGGTGCCCGCGACGACATCGGGCGGCGCAGGAGCAGCGGAAACGCTTTGGTCGCCCCCGTCGCCGTTGGCACTCGCATCGCCGCTGGACGGTGCCGACGTCGAGTTGCTGCGGAGCGCGCTCATGACCTGCACCTGGAATTGTTCGAGGAGCATGTGGCCCTCGATGTCAGGGTCGGCAGCATCGCGGAAGACACCCATGAGGCGCACCAGCAGCCGCAGGCCCCACACTCTCAGACCCTGCGCATCGCAAGTCGCTAGCTTGTAGCCCAGCCCGATGGCCTCGCCCAGATGCAGTACGAGCCACTCGCCACCAGACGACTCTCGTGCCAGCGCGAGGTCAAAGTGAGCACGGTTGTCCCCGACGCTCCCAGGCACGCGCAGCAGGCACTCGGCGGCGAAAGCGCGCGTCTTGAACCCGAGTTTTGCGTCGGACGCGTCGGCCTCGAGGTGGTCGCTGCTGGACGCGCGCCCGGCTGCGCCGCTTGCTGCACTATCAGGCGGAGGGGGCGCGGTCGCCACCGCGCCGCTGTCATCATCAGCGCCCCCACCGATGCCGTCCTCGCCGCCACCATCGTCCTCAAAAGCCACATCGCCTCCTTCGCTTTCACCCCCGCCATCGCTGACCGTGCTGTTGAGCGAAGCGTCGGTCCCAAGCGTGGCGTCGAGTGCTATGCTCGAGCACACTGCAATCCAGCGCCTCGGGTGCGACTCGCACTGCGTGTCGAGAAGCCGCGTGATAGTCTGCCGCAAGACATCAGTGACGCTCGCCTCCGTCTCCCTGTCGAGCGCGGCGAAGAGGTCGCGCTCCAGGCCGGCACCCCATGCGTCCACAGCACACACGGCGGGCGCTCCGCTCTCCACGAGATGGCGGAGGGTGACCGCGGCAGCGCGCCGCAACCGCGGCTGGCGCGAGCGCAGCGTGCGCCGCAGCACGCCCAGACGCGGCGGCATCTGCGGCGCGAAGAGCGCCAGCTGCTGGGCGAACATGACGCTCTCCATCGCTGTCGCGGGATCTGATGTGTACTCGCCACGCGCATAGCCCATTGCGTCCTCGCCAGTCACCTCACCGACGACAGCCGCGCACTGCGTGTACACCGCCGAACCGGGCGTGAGCTCGGGCCCAATCGTCGCAATGCTCGCGTTGACGATGCGCGCGACGCACTGCCCGAGTGCGGCGGTGGTAGCCGCGTCCACCATGAGCAGATTTGTAGCGAGCTCGAGGACGCTGCGCACGCGGGGCACGTACGCGGCGCCGGCGGACTGGGCCACGAGCGCGAGCGCGTGAAGCGCCCACACATGGTGATCGCGCCCGTCGGTCGGGCGCGCAGCCGCAGTCATGAGCGCATCCACCGACCGGCCAACTGCCGCCCGAAGCGCCATGCCACCCACCGAGCGGTTGATCGACCCGAGCGCGAGTGCTGCTGCCGGAGTTGCGAGGCCCGCAGGGTCCGCCTTGACGCGCTGTGAGAGCACCTTGCACTTGCGCTCGGCCGCGTCGGCGCCACCAAGCTTGCAAGTCAGGGCGAGGCACTCGGCGCCAGCGCGCCGCAGCCCGCGCCACGGGGTGCCGAGCAGCACCTGGGCTGTCCGGGCGGCCAGGGCGAGCGCGTCGTTGTCTACTTTGCAGCCACGCGCGGCTGTGACTTTCATCGCGAGTAGTAGCGCGATGGCTGATACCGTCAAGCCGCCGGCCCGTGCGGTCGCCCTGCTGTGCACGCTCTCCATGATCTGCTTCTGCATGGCGGGTGGGCTCACCGAGAAGCACTGCGCAAGTGCGCGCAGCGCGCAGGTCGTAAGCGCGGCCGATAAACTCTGCTGCTGCGCAAACGCAGCCTCCGTGGCCGCATCCCAAGAGGCGGCGACGAGCGCATCGCCACCACCGTACTCTAGCGCATGCAGCGCGTCCACCTGCTCATCGGCGCCGGCGACCGCAGGCCCAAGGATATCGTCCTCTCGCGAAAGCTCTGAGATGAGGTCAGCGACAGAAGCCCTCGGTTCCGTCGGCCAACCACCAGCAAGGCCGCCAGAGGCGAGACACAGTGCGAGCAACGCCTTTGCTGCCTTCAGGTGCTCGAGCATCGCGGGCGCACTCTCAGCGAGTTGTACGGTGTGGAACGCGAGCGCATTCACGGAGTGCGCCACCTGCGGATTCTTGCCCGAGGCGGCCGCGGCACGAACCTCCTTTGCGGTGAGTATCCCAAGCGCTCCGTCGATGGCACCCGCGGCGAACGCGAGAATGTCGCCTAGCCTGCCCTTTGCCTGGGGACCCGGCGCGTGTGCCCTGGCCTTCGCGGACACATACAGAGCGCGGATCGCGCACAGCGCATCTGCGCGCCAGCCGAGCTCCGCGCAGAACGCAGCTGGGGCCTTGACAAGCTCGATCACGCGCGGCTGCGCGCGCGCACTGAAGGAGGTCGACACCGCCGACGCAATTTCCGTTGCCAGAGTGCCGCTGACTTCGTCGCCATTTCCCTCGAGCGCCGCGACGCTCGCTGCGAGGGCGTACCCGGCACTCCTCTCTGGCGCTCCCGCCTGCGAGTGATCAAGCACAAGCCCCTTGACCTCAGACATCGCCTGCAGCACAAGCGCGGAGGGCACACCATGCTCGAGCTCCTCGGCCGCGTGCAGCAGCGCGCCCGCGGCGCGCG
Source organism: Prasinococcaceae sp. CCMP 1430 (assembly GCA_013416795.1). Classification (NCBI taxonomy): domain Eukaryota; kingdom Viridiplantae; phylum Prasinodermophyta; class Palmophyllophyceae; order Prasinococcales; family Prasinococcaceae; species Prasinococcaceae sp. CCMP 1430. Next base: position 209,469 of record RQSC01000523.1, read on the forward strand.
CCCAGCCGTCGAGGGTGCACTCAAGCAAGCGGACCTTTTGCTCCTGCTCTCTCGTCGCCGCCGATGCGCGGCCAAATCTGGAAGGAGCAGGCGCCGCTCCACGAGCGGCTGCCAACGCGCTGCGCGCGGTATGCAGCACCTCAAATGCCTGTGCGAGGAGTCCCGTCGCCCTCTCTGGCACTGAACGCACGAGCGCGGCGAGCGTGGCTGCCGCGGCCTGTCGTGTTCGGATGTCCTGCGCACTCACCATTTCGGTTATGCGCGACTCGAGCTGCTTTTGCAGGCTCGAGTCCGCCTTCCCCAGAGTGTGCAGCGCTACGCTCGTCGCCCTGAGCGAGGTTGTTGCGTGCGCACCGCTCTGCTGGCGGGCGGGCGCGTTCGTTCTGTCGGCGCTGGTGCCGCCACCAGCTCCGCCAGAGAGCAATTGCGGGATGAGCACGGCCAGCTCCTCCGGTGGCAGTTGCTGCACACCTCCGGCGCACACCACGTGCAGGATGCACGCTCGCGCGTGCGCCAGGGCATCGGCCGTCTCGGGCGCAAGCGCACCGCCCGAGCTCTTGCTAGCACCTGCAGCCGCTAGCGAGGATAGAGCTTCCGAGCAGAGCTGCCGCGCATGCGCGCCCTTGCCGCATGCGGCGGCCGACGCGACCGCCACTGCCCATGCCTCCGCCACCCCTGCACGCACGCGGGCAGCCGCCGCGCCGGGCATGCGCACGCGCGTCCCGAAGGGCTGCGCCAGGTATACTCTCCACGCCTTATCCACCTGCTTAGTGAGCTTGTCCCTGTCCCTCCCCGACGTCTTCTCGAGGATGGCGTGCACCTCATCCGAGCTGGCGCACGTGACCAAAGCCGCCAGCGCGCGCACGTGCTGCGCACGGTAGGCTTGGTGTGCAAAAGCGTCGATGCCTGCGTCACCATCTTCACCATCATTGCCTCCGCTCGTCGACGCACCCGCCCCAGCCTCGAGCGCGCTGATGCACGCAGTGGCGCACTGATCGAACGAAAGCGTGGCACAAAGCGCCTTCTCACCTGCACCGCTGACGCACAAATCAGCCAGCACCGCCGCCGCAGCAGTGCACACGCAAACCTCCTTGTCCGCGGCCCCTACCCTGAGAGCGAGCTTGAGCGCCGCCTCGGAGCTCTTGGGTGACATGCTGCGCCCCGCGCCGCTGACGCACGCGGCGATGCATCGCAAGGCGGCCGCTCGCACGCGCGGCTCGGGGGCCTTGGTCGCGTGCCGCGCACATAGCATCACTGTCTCATTGCACGGGCGCGCGAGCTTCGAGCCGAATGCGCGCGACACGGCGCCGATGCACTGAAGCGTCGCGATCCGTGCGGCCTCGGGCGACTGGTAGGGCGCGTCAGCGAGGGGTCATGTGTGGGGTTAAGGGTGTGTGGGTGTGGGTGTGGCCTAGTCAGAGCCGGGAGCGCAGAGCCACCGATCGGCGGTCGTGTACAACTAGAAGTCATCGTGCAATCTGGCAGTGATCCGAGGCTCCAGGCGGTCGCGGCGCACCTTATCAAATGCCTTCTGCTCGATGGTGCCCTGCCACTCGCTCATCCTCGAGTACATGGAGATGCTGTCGCCGACGGAGAGGAGCGTGACGAGGCACGCGGTGCACAGCGTCCGCAGCAGAGGGCCAGGCCCGCGCGCCAGCAGCGTGCACAGGAGGTCCTCAGCGCCTCGCTGCTGCGATTTCAGCGCGTCGGCATCCACATCGGCGCACTCGATCGCGGCCACGCGCAGTGCGCGAAGGGCGGCCATCGTGCGAGGCTCGTCCAGCGGCGGCAGCGAGGCCAGTGCCTCGGCGATTCCATCGCCGCCGCCGCCGCTGGTGCCAAAGAGCGAGCGGTTGCTCTTCTTCTTGATGGCACCCGGCGCGGGCAGCGGCGCCACCGCGGCGAGCGCGCCTGCCGCCCGCTCGAAGGCCTCCGCCATCGCCGCACGGCCTCTGCGCGCGCACGTGCGGCGACGGCGGGGCCGTCCCTACACTCGCGCGCTGAAAGTCTCGCCTCCGGACCGAAGCGCGCGGCTGTGGCGGCAGAGGCCTACGCGGGACACGGACAGACCGACGTTGATCGCAGGGCGGATGCCGCGGTAGAACAGGTCGGTCTCGAGGAAGATCTGGCCGTCAGTGATCGAAATCACGTTGGTGGGAATGTACGCCGACACGTCACCGGCCTGGGTC
>RQSC01000523.1:221617-243201 GCA_013416795.1 Prasinococcaceae sp. CCMP 1430
TGGCGCGCGCGGCCGCGCGGCGGTAGCGTAGCACGCGCCGCGCCGCGCCGCGTCGGCTGGCGTAGAGACGAGCGGTGCGACCATCCACCCACCCGCCGCCGCAGGCGGCGCCGCGTCGCCGCCCTGCCGCCCTTTCCCCCCCCTCACCCTTCCCCAGCGCCGGCGCCCTCGCTCCCGGAACGCGCCCGCACGCCCAGCGCAGCCGCAAGCTTGAACCCTACGTACTTTCAACCCCAACCCAAACCAACGCCGGCCGCGTTCGCGTTGATGGGGCTGCTCGGTGTGACGCGGCCTCTTCTCGGTGAGATTGTCTCCCGTGGGTATATATGAGCAACCTTCGCTCGCTTTGAACGTTGACCTCCACCCGGCCGGGCGGCACCAGGGCGCGCGCGCGGGGCGCGGCGGCGGTGTCGCCGCGTTCGAATATCGCGGATTGAGGGTCGCGAAATGCGGCGCGCGGGGGGGCGGGTGCCGGGAGCGTGGCCGCGCGCTCGGCGCGCAAACGGGACGAGGGCGGCGGGGGGGTGAAATGCTCGGGCGCGAGCTCTCTTCCCTCCGAGGGGGAGGTCGTCACCCCTCACCCTCACCCCCACCCCTCGCCGCCCTCGCCGCCCTCGCCCCCGCGCGCGCCGCCCCTCCCCAGCCGCTCGCGCCCGCCCTCGCGCCGCGCTCCGCTGCCCGCCCCGGCGCGGGCGCGAAATTGCCGCTTCCGCGAAAACGAGCGAACGCGCCGGTCAACGCCCATCGGCCGAGCTCCAACCCGGGCCTGCAAATACTCTCTCTCGGGAAAAAAGGGAAATTGTCATTTTTCTGTGCGGACGCATTGGCATTGCCGTTCCATTACATTGGATTTGACGTCCATTTTGCATTTCCGATTCGAATTCGCTCTGCGCGTGTGCGTTTTTTTTTTTTTTCAATCGCTCGCCTGCGCCCCTCCGTGCCGGCGAGCGCCCAACAGCCACGCGCCGAGCGCGGCAAAAACGACGGAACTGTCCGCTCAAAAGCGGTGTGGATGAATTCTGAGAAATGCATTTCGCAGCGGCAGAACGCGGCGAAAGTGCCGCCGCGGGTTCGGTTCGTTCGGTTCGGGTGCGCGGGGCCGCGCGCGAGGGGGGCGGTGGCGGCGGCGGCGGCGAAACATGCCACGGGCGCCCGCCAGCGGTGCGCCGCTCCCCCGGCGCATGACACAGGTGAGGGGGCGCGCGGGGGGCGGCGCGGCGTGCTCGGGCGATGGATGCGCTGGAGCAACATGGGGTCGGGGCGGGCGGCGGAAGGCAGCCGCGCGCCCCCTGCCGCGTCCGATGCCGTGCCGTATCGCCTGCAGTGCCGCTTCGCCGCTCGGTCCCGTGAGCCGTCCGCTGCCCCCACCCGCACACCCGCACGCGTTCACGGATGCCGTGTTCAAGGCTTGTTGGTAGCCGCTCGAATCGCACTCCACCAACCCATCCAACCCCTCGGCTCGCACCCCCTCGCCTGTGCTTGGCTCTGTCCCCGTTCACCGCCCGCGCATCCCCGACCACTCTCTTTCTCGCCCGCTGACGCTCGCCGGCTTGGGCGCCACTGCACCGCACGCGCGTGCCGCCGCCTCGCGCCCGACCGCGCGCCCAGGCGAAACGCCGGTGAGGCCCTTCTTCGGCCCCACAGCATGGCGCCCTCCCCAGCGGTTGGCCACAAGCACATGAAGACGCGCGGGTTCCTCGTTGCGCCCAAGCACAAGCAGCAGAAGTCGCTGCTGGTGGCCGTGCGCGTGCGCCCGCTCGTCGGCAACGAGGTCGGGCGATGCCTCAACCTCCTCAAGGTGCGCGCGCGCTCGCGCCTACATAGGGACGCAGGTGTCGCCATCCGCCGCGCGCCCTCGCAGACGCCTCTTGCGGACAATCGCCGGTGCTGACGCCCGCCGTGGACGCTCTCGCGCCGCTCCCGATGTCCAACGCCCGCGTCCCGTGCCGCCCGCTCGCCGCGCGCCCTTGGCGTCGTCTCGCGGCGCCACCGCAGGTGATCGACGAAAAGATCGTGGTCGTGCTGGACCCCGCGGACACGGTCGGCCAGAAAAAGGATTACCTGGACGCCAAGCGCTCCATGGAGAGGCGCTACGTCTTCGACATCGCGATGGAGGGCACCTGCACCAATTCGGACTGCTACCAGCGGACGGTCGCCGAGCAGACTGGCACGATCCTCAACGGTCTGAACTCGACCGTCTTCGCGTACGGCGCGACGGGCTCGGGCAAGACACACACCATGGTGGGCTCGCACGATGACCCTGGCCTGATGGTGCTGGCGCTCAAGGACGTCTTCAGAAAGCTCGCGGACGCGCCCAGCGGGTACGAGTGGGATGTGAAGTGCTCGTACATCGAAGTGTACAATGAGCTCATACACGATCTGCTCGATCCGCACGCGAGCAAACAGCACTCGCTGGAGCTGCGCGAAAACCCCGGGGAGGGCGTCACCATCGCAGGCGTCACCAAGGTGAATGTTGACAGCGCTGAGACCATCCTGGATCTGCTCCGCCAGGGAAACTCGCGGCGCAAGACCGAGGCCACCGATGCCAACGCCACGTCGAGCCGCTCGCATGCGGTTCTCACCATCAGCGTCGCGCGCACCGAGGCGAACAAGTACCGCGCGAAGGTGCTGAACGGCAAGCTGTCGCTGGTGGACCTGGCCGGTTCCGAGCGCGCGTCGGAGACCAACAACCGCGGCAAGGCGCTCCACGACGGCGCCAACATCAACCGCTCGCTGCTGGCGCTCGCCAACTGCATCAACGCATTGGGGAAGCAGCACAAGAAAGGCATGGCCTACGTACCCTATCGCAACTCGAAGCTCACGCGCCTGCTCAAGGACGGCCTGAGCGGCAACTCGCGCACCGCAATGATCGCCACGGTGAGCTGCTCGAGTGACCAGTACCATCACACCACCAACACGCTAAAGTACGCAGACCGCGCCAAGGAGATCAAGACCCACGTGCAGACCAACATCGGCACCGTGGAGAGCCACATCTCGGACTACCAGCGCATGATCGACAACTTGCAGAAGGAGGTCTATCAGCTGAAGACGGAGCTCAAGTCCAAGGAGGGGATCGCGAGGCCGGTGCCTGCACCTGGCATGGCGGGCGGTGAAGACGAGTCGGAGCTCACGTGGCTGGATGCACTGTCCAACGACATCAATGTCAACGTAGAGGCGCGCATCAACTTGCAGAAGGCCCTCTTCGAGCTTGAGGACACCAATGTGCAAAATAAGTCGGACCTCACGCAGCTCGACGAGCAGCTGACGGAAGCTGCGCGTAGCACCGGCGGACAGCTCCCCTCGACCGCCGCGGAGCTCGCCGAGCTGCGGGAGCGTCGCGAGGACATGGCAGAAAACGTGCGCGAGAACGAGGAGACCGGCGAGCGCATACGCGCAGAGATCGAGAGCAACGAGGCACACCGGCGCTCGTTGCAGGCCAAGATTGACGCGGCGATGAAGAGCGACAGGAATAAGACGTTCCTTCACATCCTCAGCCAGTACCGTCTGCAGGGCGTCATGAACATGGAACTGCAGCTGCAGATGGCCGTGCGCGATCAGATCATCGAGGATCAAAAGGAGGTCATCGGCAACCTGTGGCGTGTGCTCGAGTGTTCCGGTCTTGACCGCGAGCGCATCCTCGAGATTGCCCAGGAGCAGGGGATCGGCATTCAGGTCGAGCCCGATGGCGGCGATGCATCAGAGCTGGAGCCCAGCGGCCCCATCGCCGTCGGCGCTGCGGGTGCGCGCGCAGTGGCGCGCCACGAGATGCTTGACCCCGGGGCTGCGGGCGGCCGTCACAAAAAGACTCCGTCGATGGGTGGCGTCGTGGCGACCTCGCCGATTGAGACGCCTACCAGCCCCGTACAGGAGCCGAAGAAGCCGCGTCCAGAGAGCAGCCCAGGCAAAGCTCGCCGCGCACTGGCGTCTGGGGGCACAGGTGTACAGGAGCCGAAGCAGCCGCGCCCAGAGAGCAGCCCAGGCAAAGCTCGCCGCGCACTGGCATCAGGGGGCAAAGGTGGGCGCCCGGCGAGCGCAGCATCTGTGCGTGCGAGCGGCGGCGAGAACGTTCCACCCAGCGGCGGCCAGAGCGGCGGCCAAGGCGGCGGCCAGGGCGGTGGCAAGGGCAGCGGCAAAGGTGGGGCAGACGTGTCGCCTGCAAGGACTGTTGGCAGCAGCAGCTCGCTAGGCTCGCACGGCAGGTCGGCCGGCGCGTCCAATCGGCAACGGCTGGGCGTATCGGTGGCGGTGCCTGACCTCATGGTGGTCAACGGCAGCAACGGGGGCGGCAGGGGAGAGGCAGCGCCCCGAGGCGGCGGTAGAAGATTCGCGGGCGTACGCGGCGTGGCGCCGCTGGCGCCGCGTGGGGGACCCGCGGCGCCACAGAGGTTGAAGGCCCTGTCCATACTGAAGGGATCGCGGTCCAAGTCCAACGCTGGGCGTGCCAGGGCTGACAACGAGAGCGGGCGAGCACACAGACTCAGGCACAGCACGCATGCGCGTGTGTCCAGGCCCAACGTGGGCGCCGACCGGTGCTCAGAGGCTTCTTCTGCCGAGAATCGGAGATTCGGAGGTGTAAAAGCCGTCGATCTCACATCAAAATGAACAATATCTGGACGACGCTATGCAAATAATCACGCGCGTTCTGTGAATACCCCTACGTAAATTCGAAATAAATTCTTTTGGGATCAGCGGCCTCGAGGTGGGACGTGGTGATGGGCTCGCAGGCGCGCGTCGACACCAGCGATGGCTCCCTGAGATCCTCGGAGGCGGTCCACTGCGCTTAGCAGCGGGCGTGCTAGGATCCGCACGCCGTGCAAAACTGCCGGCCAGGGCGCGCGCGCCGAGCACAGGTCGACGCCGGCGCGCTGGTTCAGCGGCCTCGAGGTGGGACGTGGTGATGGGCTCGCAGGCGCGCGTCGACACCAGCGATGGCTCCCTGAGATCCTCGGAGGCGGTCCACTGCGCTTAGCAGCGGGCGTGCTAGGATCCGCACGCCGTGAAAAACTGCTGGCCAGGGCGCGCCGCCCACTCCGCGTCCGGCTTCCATGCCGCGAGAATGCGTCAGCGTCAGGCGCGCGCCCGCGGCAGCCCCGCCCCCGGCGGGCGAGCGCAGCATCGCAGCTGACGATCACGATCCCGCCTCGTCCCTCCTCGCCCTCCTCTCTCCCCTCTCCCCCCTGTCCCTCCTCTCCCGGCCCCTCCTCCCGCTGCCGCCGCAGCCTGCGCAGGCGCCCCGCACGCGCGCGCAGTGGCAGCGCCTCCGCGCGCATCGCTCGCGCCTTTGCGCGTTCTCGCGCAAAAAAGGCGGCGAGAAAAGGGGCGCTGACAGCCTGTACGCTCACGTCAAAATGAAAGCAATGTTTCCGGTTACTTTTGATATAGGGTTCGGGAACCCGCGGCAGTGTGCGTGCGGAAATTCCGTCCCGGCCGATGCGCGCGCGCGCGCGCGCGCGCGCGCGCCACACACACACACACACACACACACACACACACACACACACACACACACAGTGACGAAATCGAACATCGAATCTGCAATGTTTAAATATAGATCCTGTTAGTCAATTGGCGAATGATGATCCCGACGCGCGCTGCGTGTGTGCGCGCGCGCGTGTGTGTGTGTGTGTGTGTGTGTGTGTGTGAGCCAGTTAGATAGTTTGTGACGAGTGTGATTTCGTGGCAGCGAGGACGCAGGCGCCGCGGACCGAGCGCAAGGCGGGCGCGTGCACGCGCCGCGACGCGGCAGCGCCCGAATTGAAATGCTGCGCGAAACCATGTCCGAGCTTCAGCAAGAGCTCACCGAGGCGCGGGCGGGGACGCCGAGCCTATCAGCTCGCTCGGCTTGTGCCTGGAGCAGCTCATGGAGCTCGCCGGACCCAGCGTCGCTGGTGCGTGCGCGCGTTTATAAATGTGTGTGTGTGCTTATTGCAAGCGCGAACTCGCCCGCGCCGGCGGCTGACTCCGCCTACACACACGCACACACACACACACATACACACAGGTCCACGTGCTTCTGCGACTCCAACTGCTTCACCGAGGATGGCGCGCTCAACGATTGCTGTCCGGACGTCTGCGAGGTGTGCCCCGAGCTCGAACCGTGCAAGGCGCTCGCCGAGGCCGACGAGTCCGGCGGCGACGAGTCCGGCGGCGACGAGTCCGGCGGCGACGAGTCCGGCGGCGACGAGTCCGGCGGCGACGCAGGCGAGCCATCTGCGCCGGCGCCGACGAAGCCCGAGATTCCGCCCGAGACCGGCAAGAACCGCACGGTCGTGCAGGATCCGCGCTTCGCGGCCGGCGTGGTCACCACCGTGGCTGGCTCCGGTGAGCCTGCGATCGGCCTGATCAAGGAGGACGACGGCATCGGCAACGGAACGGCGTTCCTGTCGCTCCGAGGCATGGCGGGCAGCGCGCCGGAGGATTGCGCATCCGACTTGGTCTTCCTGGTCGACCAGAAGCTCTCGAAGGTCCGCCAGGTCAACACCAAGACGACGTTCGTGTCCACGCTCGGCGGCCTCGACGACCAGGCAGGCTCCAAGGACGGATGCAACGGCAACTCCACCTTCAACAGCCCCCACGCCGTGGCAGACGCCGGCGACTTCCTGTTCATCGCTGACACGGCCAACAACTGCCTGCGGCGCGTGCACAAGGAATGGGAGTGCTCCATCACGCTGGTGGGCCCGTGCGTCCCCGCCGAGGCCAAGGCCGTCGGTGGCTCCGGCAAGGCGCCCTTCGGCAAGCCCCGCGGCGTGGCCGCGCACCAGAACGAGGATGGCAGCATCGACGTCTACCTGGCCGACGAGGGCTTCAAGCGCATCGTGAAGGTCAACGGGGAGACGGGCGAGTGGACGACCATCTCGGAGAACCCCAAAGAAGAGGTGGACCTCATCAACCCCAACATCTGGAAGCTTCCGAGGGGCCTCGCCATCACCCCCGACGGCACCAAGCTCGTTGTGGCCGACGACGGCTTCAAGCAGATTTTCACGATCGACCTCACCAAGGAGGACTACCCGCGCACGCTGCTCGCGGGCGACCCCTGGAACGAGAACGGCTCCGTGTCGGTGACGTACATCGATGGGCCTGCCATGCAAGCACGCTTCTTCAGGCCGCGCGGCGTGTGCACCACCAACACGTTCGCCGTGGTGGCCGACTACATGAACAACGCCTACCGCTCCGTGGACCTCGCCACCGGCGAGGTCAAGACCATTTTCGGCGGCGCCTCGGGGAGCGACGGCGCGAACGACCCCTCGCTCGAGGGCTTCCCGCCCGACTACAACACCGTCGCCGCGGACGGCCCCGTCGCCGAGGCCACCGCCGACAACCCCACGGCGTGCGCCATCATAACGAAGAACGACTGCGCGGCAGCAGGAGTGAACGACACGCTGACATCGGACATCGTGCTGTACGTGGGCGACGACTTCTCGCACCGCCTGCGAATGGTGGAGGGCACCGCGGCCTAAGTCGCACTCTCCCCTCCCGTCTCGAGTGGACCGAACGCTACCAGCGCCTCCTGCGCACATCCATTGGATGGATGTGCGGCATGTTACAACAGTTTGTTTCCAAATAAGTACTTGAAGTATTACGACGTTCGCACGTGAGCCCACGCGCAGCAGGCTCTGCTCCATCCGATAGCAGCAGCAGCAGGCAAACAACGCTGCCACCACCACACCCAATCAGTGGGATTCCGTTACGCGCTCGCGCGGGGCTGCCCCCCCCCCCCTCCCCCGCTACCCCCGCGGGCGTCCTACCTGAACTCCGTGGGCACGTCTTCCTGGGCGGCGAAGTATTCCCTGACCTCATCGGGCTTGGCGAAGCGCACGAGCTCGCCGTAGGATCCCAGCCAGGGCTTCACGATGGCCCACACGGGCCCGAAGCCCATCGGCGCGCCCACGAGCAGCACGCGCCCCACGCGCCGCGGGAAGTAGTCGAAGAGCAGCTTCACCATGAATTTGACGAATGCAAAGTCGGCGTTGGACTTGCCCCCAGCTGCGGAGAAGCCGCGCATGTCGAAGATTCCCAAGAACTGCTCGACGCCACTGCCGGGTGGGATGGCGTCCACGGTCGCCTGTATCTCCCGCGCGGAGAGCGCCCTCGACGCCACGAGGTCGCGCTCCGCGATGACGTGCTTCGCGACGCGCACGAGCAGCACGGGCCGACCGAGCACGTCCGTGGTGCGGCCGCCGTCGACGAGCTCCACCTTGCCCGTGGCGCGCTCTGCGTCGACGGCGACCTCGCTCACGCTCGTCCACTCCTCCGATCCGCTGCGCCACGCGAGCAGCTTCTGCAGCTTGGCCACGGCCTCGTCCACGTCCATCCGCCTGTCGCGGAGGTACCACAGCAGCAGCTCGCGGTCGTCCGCCGCCGCGTCGGCACCCGGCGCGCCCGACGCGCGCAGCGCGGCCGCGACGGCGGCACTCGCGGCGGGCTGCGCGCTCGCCGCGGGCGTGCGGTCCGCGCGCGCGACGTGCATCGTCGAGGGCCAGCCGATCTGTGGGCAGGGCAACGGCAACTTCGCCGGCACGCTGCCCAACGGCAACGAGGCGCAGACGTGCTTCTGCGACGCCAACTGCTTCAGCGAGGATGGCGCGCTCAACGATTGCTGTCCGGACGTCTGCGAGGTGTGCCCCGAGCTCGAACCGTGCAAGGCGCTCGCCGAGGCCGACGAGTGGTCGTACAGGTCCCACACGCCATTCTTGAGCACCGAGGCCGCAATCGCGTCGTACGTGGGCATTTCCGAGAAGCACTTCTTCACGATGAGGTGCGCGGCCTCGAGGCACTCGGCGACCACCACGGCGTCCTTCTTCGCGACGGCCTTGGCCAGCTTCGTCGCCATCGGGTCCGTCTTGTCGCTCACCTCGGGCTCGAGCTGTAGCGCCGCCGCGTGCGCCAGCGCCGCCACCACGCTCTGCTCCGCAAGGCCGATGCGCGTCTTGCCCTGCAACAGCGACATGATCCACCTGGCCTCCGAGCCCTGGCTCGCCACGAGGATCTGCTTGATGAGGTCGCGACGGCGCTGCCCGCTCTTGTTGCCCTCGAGGGTGGCAATCTGCTTGAACGTGCCAAACACCTTGCGAACAGTCAGCGGCTTGGGCTTGAAGAGGCACTTCTGCTTGGACCTGCTGAATTCGGCGACGATGCCGAGGTCTCCGCTCTCCGTATACTGCTCCTTGATGGTAGACTCCTTGCTACCAGTCGCCTCTCGCGCGCCGCCGCCGCCGCCGCCATCGCCACCACCTGCACCGCCCGCGCCCTGCAGCTTGCTCACACATACACACGCACACTCGCTCACACACATACACACGCACACTCGCACACACGCACATAGACCAGTGCACGCTCACACGCACATGCGTGCTCAGATGCGCGCGAACGCGCATTCTCACACACGCGCCTCTACACGCACACACACGCACACACACACGCACACGCACACGTCCGTGTATGCATAGGCTGTTCATGGCGCTGGCGNCGCCGCGTGGCGCCCGGGTCCCCACCAGCCCCGCCCACGGACGCTGGCGCCCGAGCGCGGCGGCCCGCCGCACCTGGGCAATGACTCAATTCATAGCATTAAGTTGGGTCTACTCGTCGTCGGCCGCGGCGCTCTGGATGACCGCCTGGCTGCGATACATGTCGGCGATCTGCACCGACGAGGTGGCCTGCTCAGGCTTCTTGTCCGTGCGCACGCGCAGAAAGCGCGGGAAGCGCAGCGCGATGCCCTTGTCCTCGTCGACCATCCCCTTGGCCGCCAGATGCACGGGCGAGATCGACAGGTCCGCGGCCTTGACCTCCCACACCTGTGCCGCGTCGAAGAACACGTCAGGGGTACCGGCTCCGCCAAGCTGGTGCGAGCAGCGGGCGATGGGCACGAAAAATGAGGGCGGCGGCGAGGCGAGTCAGCGGCGAGCGCGTCGCAGCGGGCGGCGCGCGCGTAGGCGCGCGCGTCTGGAGTCGCCGGGGCGCCCGGCCGCCGACAGCGCGCCTCGGACCTTCTCGGGTACGGCGTAGTACGGCCTCGGCGCGTCGATGACGTGCGGCTTGAGCGCGTCCGTGAGCTGCTGCAGCTGCTCCTCCGAGAAGCCCGTCCCGATCTTGCAGACCGACTGGAAGGTCTCGGTGTCCTCGTCGTAACACGCGAGCAGGTACGCGCCGTACACGCCCGCGCGCTTGCCCTTGCCCTTCAGCGCGGCAATGGGCACAAGGTCCACCGAGTCGCCCATCGAATCCATGTAGTCCTTCTTGAGCTTGAGCCAGTTCAGCGAGCGGCGCGAGGGCTCGTAGTGCGCGTCGTCCCCATGCAAGGTCTTGATGATCAGCCCCTCGGTCGACGCCGCGACCGACTCGTTGAGGAAGTTCATGATCTCGTCCGCGTCACCGCTCGTGTGCGTCTTGGCGTACTCGAACTCGCCGGGCGTCTCGATGAAGGCAGAATACAGGGCCTCGCGGCGCTCGACGAGCGACTTGCTCATGAGGCTTTCGCCCTTGAGGAAGAGGCAGTCGAAGGCGAACATGCACGCTTTGATCTCGATGTCCTTCTCGTCCACGTCCTTGCGCTTTCGGTTCATCAGAACTTGGAAGGGCAGGATCGTGGGCGGCGTGGTGGTCCGATCGACTGCAACGGCCTCGCCGTCCAGCACGCACGCGCCCATGCCGGGCTTGAGCGCCCTCTTGACGATGCTCACCAGGTCCGGGTACTTCGAGGTCGTGTTCTCAGAGTTGCGGCTGTAGATAGCCACTTCACCGCTCTCCATGATGTGGATCTGCGCGCGCTCGCCGTCGTATTTGTACTCGCAGGTGAACTCGATGTCCTGGAAACGGTCGAGCACCTCACGCACGCCGTTGGTTGGCTTCGCAAGCATTGGCTTCACAGGGATGCCCACAGTGAAGTGGCAGTGGTCGTACAGGTCCCACACGCCATTCTTGAGCACCGAGGCCGCAATCGCGTCGTACGTGGGCATTTCTGAGAAGCACTTCTTCACGATGAGGTGCGCGGCCTCGAGGCACTCGGCGACCACCACGGCGTCCTTCTTCGCGACGGCCTTGGCCAGCTTCGTCGCCATCGGGTCCGTCTTGTCGCTCACCTCGGGCTCGAGCTGTAGCGCCGCCGCGTGCGCCAGCGCCGCCACCACGCTCTGCTCCGCAAGGCCGATGCGCGTCTTGCCCTGCAACAGCGACATGATCCACCTGGCCTCCGAGCCCTGGCTCGCCACGAGGATCTGCTTGATGAGGTCGCGACGGCGCTGCCCGCTCTTGTTGCCCTCGAGGGTGGCAATCTGCTTGAACGTGCCAAACACCTTGCGAACAGTCAGCGGCTTGGGCTTGAAGAGGCACTTCTGCTTGGACCTGCTGAATTCGGCGACGATGCCGAGGTCTCCGCTCTCCGTATACTGCTCCTTGATGGTAGACTCCTTGCTACCAGTCGCCTCGCATAGCGTCTTGATCAGCGCCGCATCGCCCACGTTCATCTCGACGCCCTCGTGCGCCGGCGCGAGCTTGCGCGCAAACATGTACACAGCGGGGAGCATGTCCTCCGGCGTCAGCGTCGCGATGGTGCGCAGGCACTCGGTCACCAGCTGCTGGATGCGCAGACGTTTGGGCTCCTCCGCGATGGCGTCCATGCAATCCCGAAAGAACGAGAACGGCACGGGCTCGCCTGCCTTCCAGGTCGCCTTCTCCGCAGGATCGAAGGTCGCGTGGCTCATGGCGACCTCAACCGCAAAGTCGCCAACGCCGGCAGCCGCGGACTTGGCCTTGGACGCGTCCTTCTTAGCCTTGGGCTTGGCGCTCGGCGCCGGCGCGGACTTGGCCTTCTCCTCCGCGGCGGAGGGCTTGACCTCAATTTCGGTACCCTTCACCGCCTTGCCCACACCGGACGGGCGCTTGCGGAACAGAGGTGCGACGTCGTCTTCGTCTTCGTCCTCATCATCCTCGTCCTCGCCGTCCTCCTCATCATCGCCTGCGTCTACGCCGCCATCAACGACGAAGTCGTCGTCGCCGTCTTCCATGGCCTCGTCTTCATCGCCAAGGTCCTCGTCCTCGTCTGTGTCGGCGTCCTCCACGACTGCCTTGCGCAGCCGCTTGCGCTGCGGCGCCTGCGCGTCGTCGGAGCCAGCCTTGTCCGCCGCTGCGGGCTGCGACGCAGGCTGCGCGCCACCAGTGGCGGCGGCCTCACCGTCGCTCGCCGCCGCGTTCGCGGCGCCGTCCCCGTCGCCCTCGCTGCCGACGTCGTCGTCGTCGTCGATCACGACCGCCCTACGCTTGGCCTTCTTCTCCGAGGAGCCGCCGACATCTGCGGGCACCGCCGCCTTGGCCACCGCCTTGGCCGCCGCCGCCGCCGCCGCGGCGCGCCCGTCGTTCTCCCGCGCTGCGAGCAAACTTGACCGCTCCAACCGACGACCAAAACGTCGTCTGGGCCATCAGCCTGTCGCCGTCGCCGTCGCCGCCGCCCTTGGCGCCAGCCCCGCCGCCGCCGAAGAACGACGCGATCGACCGCTGCTGGCCCCCCATCGCCGCCGCCGCGAACCCCTCCCCCAAGCGCGCGCGCGCCTCCCGCCTTCCCCCCCTTCTCCCCCCCCACGGCGCCCGCGCTGTGGCGCCCCGCGCAGCAGCCCGCGCGCGCGTTTTCGCGCCCCCGACCGCGCGCGAAAACGAGCGCGCAGGAACATGCATCACATCGAAGATACCCAATCCTTTCATTCATCAACATAACCCACGGCGTAGCATCCATTCTGAATGGCATTCTCTCAGACTCAAACCCTACCCTATCTATCCCTGCCGGGCGGGCCTGGACGGACGCAGAGTTCCAGCTCCACCCACCAACCAACCAACCAACCAAATGCGTCGTTCGCCGCGCGCCGGGCGGATTCGGATTCGCGTCTGGGCGGAGTCGGCTCCGGCGCGCGCCGCGCGGCGAGGGGGTGTTTGTGTTTTACCCCGGGCGCTCATCCAGGCCTTTTTCTGCCCCCCCCCCCGTACTGCCATGCGAGCGTGCAAAGTGACGTCACCTTTCGGGTGCCGCCGGTTGGGGTTGGGGTTGGGACGCGGGCGCCACCCGCGCGTGGTTTGAAATTTCGAACCGCGCGGGCGCGCGCGCGCGGGGGGCGGAGAGACCGGGATCGCGCGCGATGTACCCGGACTGAGCGGACGAAAGAGCCGAATTTGACCCGGGACTCGAGGCGTGCAGAACGGGTGTGGCGGGTGATGATCCCGAGCGAGGGGCGCGCGCGCGGCGCCGGCGGCGTGCGGGCGACGGGGGTGTGCTCGCCCACCACCTCGCCGCGAGGCACCCGCGCAACCTTAGGACTGTCCCCTCCCGCTGGAGCGGTGTCTGGCGCTCGGACGAGGGCGGCACAGCGCGCGCGCGCGCGCGCGCGCGCTGTGGGCGCGCGCTGTGGGCGCCGCCACGTCGATGTTCGGCGGTGGACCGCGTGGCGTGTTCGGTCAGGGCGAGGACGATGGAGTGTGGGTAGACCTAGGCCTGTCCCCGCAGAAGGCGGCGGCAGCCGCGTCGTTCGAGGCGTCGCTGGGCCGTGCAGCCAGGCGCTCGGCTGCGGCAGCCGCCGCGGCGGCCGTGCGTCCCTCCGACGGCGCCAAGCCCGGTGCTGCGCTGCGGCGGCGAGCGCCGCGCCCCGCGTGGTGCGACGACGCGCATGTGTTCGCCGCGGCCGCGGCCGTGCCAGCAAGGTGCCGCGATGGCGCGTACGACCCACCCCGCGAGCGCGAGGCGTACACGCTCTCGCCTGCACCACCGGACCCCCCGCCTCGCGAGTATGAGGCGGCGCGCGCGCGCGCGGCAAAGCTGCGTGCGGAGCTGGACGAGCTGCGTGCGAGCGCGGACTTGGCGCGCGGCACGGTGACGCGAGACATGGATGCCGCGCGGCGCGAGGCGGAGCGATCGCGCGCGGCGCGCGCGACGCTGAACGCGCATCGCCTCGCGGACGCGCGGGCGGACTTCTCCAACCCGCACGGGGCGCATGCGCGGCGCGAGCGCGAGCGCGAGCGCGAGCGCGAACGCACCAGGCTTGCGGCGATGGCCGCTCGCGACAGCAGAGAGGACGCGTACTTTCGAAGCGTCGTGGGTGATTGCGAGGGCGGGGGCGAGAGCGACAGCGAGAGTGCGCGCCCCCGTATTCCCCCCGAGACGCGCGCAGTGGTTGCGCAGGTGGTAGCGCCTGCCGGCGAGCACGGGGAGTGCGACTCGCTTTCAAGCGGTGGCAGCGACGCGGCCGGCTGGCAGGAGGGCCGATGGCGCGCGCGACACGGCCAGGCATACGGCGCGGACAGCCCTGGGTGCTCGCGCGAGCAGCTGCTCGGCGGCAGCCCTCCGCCAGAGGATGCACGCGAGGCGATGGGCGAACCCGCGCGCGGGTGGGGGGCGCCGGTTCCCGCGGCCAATCCGAAGAAGGGCCGCAAGAATGGCGCCAAGCGGAGGGCGAAGCCCAAAGCGACAAAGCGTGCAGTGGGCGTGGCGGCGATGTACGACTACTTCCCGCGTGAGCGCGACTTCGGTCCGCGCGGCACGGGCACAGGAGGCACCTTCGACGGCGCGCGCACAGCGCAGGAGCGGCACGAGCGGGAGAGGTACAATGGGGCGCGCCGGCAGGACTCGCCTGTGGCGCAGCCGGCCGCGGCACGCACACGGAAGCCTGCGCGAGCGTCGGGAGCGCGCACGCCGCCCAAACGAAAGGGCCCGAATAGGGGCGGTAGCGAGGGTGGCTCTGCCTCAGAGGGTCACATGCGCTCGCGCGCGTCGCGCAGCCGGCTGTGCGCGCTGCCAGCCGAAGCTCGCGGGCGCGTGCGGAGGCGCCGCGGATCTGCGGGCAGCGCGAAGGTCGGTGCGCCGCCGGTGCCGCCGGCCGACGTTGCTTTTGAGCGCGTGCACTCCGCAGGGGACAAGAAGAAGGTGGACGCCGCATATCTGAGCGCGCTATACGCGCGAGCGGACGAGATGGCGGTGAAGGCGGCCCAAGCAGCTAAAGAGGCAGCCGAAGCCGCGGCTGAGCTGCATGCGTTGGAGTTGGCAGGCAATCGCTCCGCTTGTGCAGATGCATCTGAGAAGGCGGCGGCACAGCAGGATGTGCCAGACGGCGATGTCATGGTTTCGTCACCGGAGGCTTCCCAGGATGGCGGCAGCTCGGGCGAGGCCACGAACGTGGAGGTGCATGTGTGCGCTGACGATGGTGACACGACTGACACGCCCGGCGCGAAGGTCGCGCTCGGCCCTGGGAAGGGTCGCTTGCTGTTGGTCAAAGAGGCGAGCATCCTGGGCACGCGCGCCAAGCCCCACCTCAGGCTGCACGGCGAGCCCGGATGCGACGTGGGTAGCACGGGTGGCGAGTCTCGCCCGAAGTCTTCAGCTCTGAGCGCCAAACTCACGAGCGGTGTCAACACGCGCTCGTGCCCTTCTCTGCGTGCGCTCGCGGGGCGAGCGTACGCGTCGTGCCTCCACAATGCGGCGTCGCTGGACGCGCTGCACCCCGAATCAGTTGCCGCGATGCTGTCTGAGGTAGCCATCGACTGCCGTGTTCTTTTCCTGGCTCTCGAGGCGGGCCTCGAGGAGCTAGTGGTGGATGACTTGTTACAGCTGATTGAGGTCATGCCGCGTATGTGGGCGGTGGAGCGTCATGGCGAGCACACCAGCGAGAACGAGTCCGGGGAGGCGGAGGAGAGCTGGGGCGAATGCGGTGATCTTGCGCGGCGCGGTAGGCATTCGCGACGGCAACGGCGACTGGAGATAGAGGTTCCGGACTACTTCGCAGAGGAATCGCCGGCGGGGCCCGTGCTCGCCGTCACGTCATGGCTGCAATGCATCGCCGATGCGCCGGCCCTTCGTCGGCTGTGCCTCCGTAGCCGTGAGGAGGACCATCGCTGCGCGCCGCTACTCAACTTCATTCTGGCGCACTGTGCCGCCGCGCCAACGTGCGTGGATGATGCCGAGGCCGACGCCGCATCGCGCAGTGGGGTGTGGCTCACGCGAAGTGGGATCAAGCGCCTCGAGGTAGAGCACTTCGACACTGTCACACCGAAGGTCCTTGAGCCAGTGCTGTGGCTCAGCACGCTCAGGGAGCTCCGCCTGAGCCACCTCCCAGCACTTGATGATGCCTTTGTGCGGTCCATCTGCCACCGAATGCCGCAGCTACGCGTGTTTGACCTCGACTTTCTTGCCATTACGGACTGTGCTTTCAGGGACAATGCCCTTGCTCGCATGAGCAGCCTGGACGAGCTGAGTGTGCGCGCTTGCCCCTACGTCACTCTTCGTGAGCCCACGTTCAGATGGAAGTGCCTGAGCAGGCTCAAGACGCTTCGGCTCGACCCGCCCGGAGGCGATGCCAAGTTCACAGTCTCGCTGAACGAGGTGGCCAACGTCAACAAGTTCACCCGCCTGCGTGTGTTGGAACTAGGCTGCAACGTGTCCAGGGCCGCGAGTGGCGTCGAACGGCTGGATCTGCGCGTGTACGACCTCAGCTCGCTGCGCGTACTCGGGTTGTACCTGCCTGCTTCCCAGATCATTTGGCCAGATATTGCATCGTGGAATCCGAAGGTGCGACCGTCGTGCGCTCGATGGCCGCGCGCGCGACCGTCACGCGCTGTGCCTCGCGTGCTGACGCAGCGGGGCCTACAACACGTGCTCCCCCGCGTTCCCTCGAACAGCTGCGCTCATTGCGCCTACTGGAGATCGGTAGCGTGCTCACGCAGAGGCGTCTGCATGCGCACCCCTCGCTGGAGGAGCTTCGCGTGGAGGACGCCAAGTCCATGTCACACGAGGACGTGCAGGTGAGTGCGCGAGTGCATGGTGGCGCGAATGACACGCCAGCCTGTGCGAGCATGCAGCTGACATCCCCCGCGCGCTCTTTGACTTCTGCTCCGCTCTCTCGCACGGGCGGCCGCGCGCATGCACGCACGCGCGCAGACGCTTCCGACGGCGGCCCCCTTATTGGCTGACGTCATTTTAAAAGGCATACACCCGAAACTGGCGGTGTTCGTCGCACGCACCTTGAAGGAAATGGGCAATTGTGCAGACTCGGTAGAGATCGACGACATGTCAGTGAGGGCGTACAGACGTCTGGAGATGCACAGGTACAAAGCAAACCTCAAACAGAGGCGCTTTCGAGCCTGAGCCTCGCCCTGTAAGTACAATGACCGTGTATCGTGGCCCTGTTGCATTGGGACGCAGCGTGGAACGTCGCCGTTGAAATGTCCGTGCGATTCGTGCGATCGTTGTCTTATTTGGTGAGGATAGAGCTTAGCGCCTCCAGCGCGGACAACAGGCTGCTTATGTCTGTGTAGCGCTCGCCACTCAAGTCGTGCGCGTCAACTATCATAGCCAATTCTGAGACGTCGCTGCCAGGTGCGAGCAGACCAAGGCCGTAGCGAAACTGTTCACTGGTGAGTTTCCCATCGCCCACCACGTCGAGCACCCCCAACGTACGGCGGGCGCTGTTGACGTCGTGCGTCACACGCTCTATCCGCTGCTGCAGCGCACGTGTGTGCAAGAGCATGCGCAGACGCGTGAGGCGCTCGGCCACACCGCTTCCACCAACCGACTGCGGCGCGGAGGCTTCGCTGTCCATGGACTGGGTCAGCAAGTTGCGCGTAGACGACTCGCTGGCCAACGCCTTCTTCTGGAACGGTGACGCCGCAGGCGTCGGCTCGGCCGATCCCGCCTGTGTCCTCGGAGAGCCCAGCTGTACACTAGCATGCGTGGTGCCGTCCAGCACGTGTTGCGCATGCATTTCGTCGCCCTCCTCCGGCTGGCCTCCTTCGGCAATCGATGCTCGGCTGTCTTCGCCTGGCAAGCGCGCTGACACGAGGCGGTCGATGACGTCGTTGTATTGGATATATCCGGCTCGCGCGCCCTCGAGAGTGGATGCGAGCGCGCGAACCTGTCGAGTGCTGAGCTTCACACGCAGGCCAGTGACGACCTTCACAAAGCTGGCGTGACTGACGAAGCCCGAGCCGTCCACATCGTACCGACGGAAGACGTCGCGCAGCTGCCATGTTCCTCCAATTTCGTCGGTCCTTTCCGATAAAACACGCAGCAGCCGTGCCGCCTCCGCTGTGCGCTTCGAGCGCTTGGCGCTCTGGACGCGCTGTTTCTTGCGCAATGCCGCTAGCGAAGCGCGATTCGCAGGGTCGACAGCCGTTGCCGAAGTGTGCACATCGCTCTTCGACCCACCGCGCGCTTGCGCGTCGTCAGCGAGGTTTAGGCGCGGAGCGTTCGATGCAGGCGGTGAGCGGCTGGAATACGCCGGCACGTTGAGCTTGCCGGCGAACTCGTGGTAGTCGATGTCGCCACTCCCGTCTGCGTCGAAGGTGTCGGCGAGTTGACGGGCCTCGGAGAAGCTCAGACCCAGGCCAAGGCTCACCACGCCCTTGATGAACTCGCCACGAGAAAGCTTTCCGTCGCCATCCTCGTCGAAGGCAGCGAAGGCTTGGGCAATGGAGTCGCCAAGCCCGGCCTGAAAAGGGCCCCGAAAATCGACGCTCGAGGGGTCAGCACAACGATCCGCCCATGCAGGCGCATGCGCGAGCGAGATGCACGAGCGCCTCGGCGTCCGCGCGCGCTCCCCAGCCAGCACCCGGCGCGCACGCACTTTGAGGACGGCCTTCTTCAATTTGCTCACAAGGTCCACGATGCTGTGCCCTTCGCTACCCGGCAGTTGGCACACCTTCGACACCCATTCGCCATACTCGATTTCGCCGTCTCCGTCATTGTCGAAGTGCCGGTACACGCCCTTCATCTGCGCCATGCTCAGATTCAGCCCAAGGCTGCGCAGCCCTTGGACGAATTGGTCCCAGGACACGCCTCCGTCGCCATCGACGTCGAATTTGCGAAGAACCGCCACCGCGGCCTCGGCACCGCCGTGTGCGCCGACTGCCGCGCCGAGTTTGGTCAGTGCGCTGCTTACATCGCCCTCCGCGGGTGGTGGCATGTGCTGTCCCGCAACGTCGGCGCCTTCCTCCACTGAGTAAGGATGCGCGCCATTTCCAATATGGGCGCTCAATGGCCGTCCCTTTCGCGCTGCGGCCGCGGGTGAGCTTGAGTACCGCCGATTGCTTCCGCGTGCGACCGGCGCCGCCGATGCCGGCCGAGCGCGATGGCCTGTGGGGGCACGTGCTTCGGCGAACTGTTGGGAACGCCGCTCCTCAGCTGCGCGTTCTTCGGGATCGCGGGCTGCAAAGGGTTCGTGCGGCCCCTCCCAGGATTTGGGCCTGAAAAGCTCGCGGCGACCACGTCGGTAGGGCTGACGCGGTATCACCTTGTCGCTGCCCACCCAGGCCTCGTGCACTTGCCATTCATCCTGCACATGGCGCACGCAAGAGTCAGGCGCCATTTCACTACGCAGACGGACCCGCGCGCGCGCGCAAGCGTGCGCGGGCGCATGTGACATCGCAGCAACGCCACGCAGGGTCTGAAGCAATTGGCGCACCAGCCGCGCAGACGCACCCTTTCATCCGCAACTTCGGGGGAGCGCATCACCGCCGCCACGCCCATACTCGAATTCTTCTCAGCCAGCGAGCGCCGTTGCGGCCAGCTGCTGCGACCCGGCTTTTCGCGGCTGTGCGGTGCCACTGCTGCGGTCCCCGCGAGCGCACTTGCGCCGTCGCCCGAGGACGGTTCCAGCCCCTCCATCATGTCGGCAAAGCCATTGCCAGTGCTGAAACGGAGCCTGCTGCCCGCGCTCGAACGCATGGGATCGTCCTTGCCACCCAAGCCAGTGGGTTTGTCCTCCGCTTTTGCGTGAGCATGACGAGCAGGCGCGGTGGAGGCAGGCGCCGCTGTTATTCCGGGTCGATGCTCCTGCTGCTCTGTGGGCGGCTCCTCGTTGGCACGCTTGTGCCCATGTGCCCTCTGCGCCTCGCGTCGAGCGTGCAACATGTTTCCTTGCTGCACCTTCACCTCCTCGAGCTGCTGTTGCAGCAAGGCGATCTTTTGCGCCTGCACGTCCGCTACCATTGAAGTCCGATCTCCGACCAGTTTGGCAGATTCTGGCCGCGGCTGCGATTGCGACGGATGCGATTCCGGGGCAGCGCCAGAGTCCGCCGCGCGCGCAGGATGAAGGTCCTTCGTCCATCGTCCGTGTCCCTCGAGAATCCAGCGCGAGCTTGCCTCCAGGTTCGCGCCGAGGAGGCCATGCGCTTCAGTGCTCGCGCGTTCGCGTGCCTGCTTGTCGGCGAGCGCCATGAGCGTCGCCTCAGCGGCTGCCGCGGCGAACATATAGTCGGCGTGAATGTAGGCGAGGGCAGCCTCGCGCTGCATGTGGCGTTCCGTGCGCGGCGTGGTTGCCTCCGCATGCACCTCAGCCGTCGCCTCCGGCCCAGCCTGTTCTGTGGCTTTGGTTGGCGTTTGAGTCATCGCCGATACCTTGGGCAGCGCCGGAACGCCGCGCGGCGTGCGTGCCGAATCGCGCCGTGGCGTCATGCCGGTCTGCGCGTCTGCGCACTGTGCAACTGGCCGGCCAGACCAGTCGCCCTCTGCAGGCAGCTCGAAGAGGGGGGCGCGCCCGGGCCGCTTCGGCGTTGGCGCACAGCTGCCCGTGAGGGAGCGGCCCGCCACGTCGGTCGCACGCATGTGATAGACGATGGCGCTAACGGCGTCCTCGGACGGCATCCGCAGCCGCAGTGCCCGCCTCCCGCCATTCGCGTCCTCCAGCTGCACATCAAAGCAGTCGGACGGTCCGGGCACCACGTGGCGCGATGCGTCGCAGTATCGGACTACTCCCTCGCGCGGGAACGCTCCGAGGAGCTCGCCGGCGGCCGGCGCTTGCGCGCCTTCGCCTTCGCCCTTGTCCTCGCCTTCGCCACCGCCCGCACCCCCGCCCGCCGCGCGCAAGCGCAGCTCCTTCGAGTCCACCTCGACGCGCACGGGCAGGTACCTGGAGGCGGCCCCGGCGTCGCCGCTGCTCACCACCTCCGCGCTGAACACCACCATCGCGCTCCCTCGCTGGCGCCCCGGGCAGCAGGGCGCAAGCGCGCGCGCGCCGCGCGCCGTGTGGCGCCCCCCCGCCCCTCCCACCCCCACCCACCCGCCTTCCCCCGCCTTCCCTGCTGCCCTCCCGCGCGCGCCCGGCGCTGCCGTAAATTCATGCCACCTGCGCACAAAGACGAACGCGCGCGCACCTCCCGCAAAAAAAAAAAAAGCCAATGGCATTTGAACTCACGTCGTGGGAAAAATGAAAATGCGCGAGCAGACAGGTGGAAGGCACCTTGTCCGCGCCATCCTTTAAAAAAAAAAAAAAAAAAAAAAACGGCTCTTTCCGAATGGCCACGGCTTCGCCCGCCGCACTGAAAATGTTCGTATACAAACGTCACAAGATTCCACGGGAGAGCAATCCATCGCATTCATGTACAGCTCCGGGCAATGCGAACCGGCATACTAACCCGGTCTGAGGGCTAGGGTTGGCGCGATGATCGGGGTATTTTAGCATGGTATCCCCGGTCAGACCATCCGTGGGCCCGGGGCGGTGGGCGCCACAGCGCGCGCGGCGGGCGGGCGGGCGCAGCCTCGGCGCGCTGTGCGGGGGCTGACTGCTGTGCGTGTGTAGGCAGGGGTGGGAGGGGTGGGGATGGGGGCGACACGGGGCGTGGCG
>RQSC01000523.1:267434-291864 GCA_013416795.1 Prasinococcaceae sp. CCMP 1430
CCGCGCGCGCGCTGTGCGGCGGCGGGCGCGCAACGAGGCGCGGCGCACGCGGCACGCGTTCGGCAACTCCCTGCTTTCTAAGGGCGCGCGCCGGCGAGGAGGGGAGGGGGGGCGGGGCGCAGGCAAAGCGGTGCCGCAGCCGCTATCGGCGGGACGCGCGGGGGCGCCGCTTGTTGGAGATTATATTCGTGCGCGCGACATTGCTGCGCAGCCGGGAATGGCGCACGCGGCGTTCCTCCTAACTCATTCGCGGGCGGCGGCGGCAGCGACGGCGGTGCCAGCTCCGAGGAAGCACCACCCGCGTGGCGATCCGCCGGGGGGGCGCCGCCCGCGTGCGCGCGGCCACATCGCAGCCGCGGCGGGCTCTGAGCCGGCGCTGCCGTCCGAGCCCGCAACGTCTCGCGTGGACGCGTGCGATCCGTTCGAGCCGTCTCCGCCGTGTGTGGCGCTCCCGGGCGCGAGCAACCAGCTGCAGGCGCTGGCGACCACTTCGCGCCTCGTCGCGAACACCGCCGATGTGGCGCTCGTGAAGGAACTCGCAGCGCCAGATGGCGGACGGCTGGTGCGCGACGCGTGCGCACACCCCGCGCTCGTACTGGCGGAGTTTTGCGCCGCGGCCATGCCCGAGCTGCGCCTCAAGCACAACGACATCGCTCACCAGCTCGGTGAGGGCGCCTTGCACCTCAAGGACGTGCTTGAGGGCGATGACGAGGGCGAGCTGCGTACGCGCCTGGTCCAGGCGGTGCGCTCCGCCTCCAAGGCTGGCGCGTCGCCTGCGGCCATCGCTGCTGCGCTCACGCTCGACCTCGCAGAGGACCTCGCGGCGGTGCTGCCCGCCGACGGCCGCGTACTTGTGCCGCTGGACCCGATGCTGAGCTTCGATACGCACGAGTTAATCAACGCGGCGATGGGGCTCGCGGACGCTCTTGAACGCCGTGGCGTGGACGCCGCGTCCAAGCTGTGCGTGCGGATGCCCGCGACCTGGGAGGGTATCCAGGCGTGCGAGGCGCTCGAGAAGGAGGGTGTTCAGTGCAACATGACGCTCGTGTGCTCTCTCGCGCAGGGCATCGCATGCGCCGACGCAGGCGCGAGCCGCGTGACGCCATTCGTCGGACGCACGCTCGACTGGCACAGGGCCGAGCACGCTCGCGATCACTACCCCGCACACGAGGACCCAGGTGTGCTCAGGACCAAGCGCCTCTACACGCTCTACCACCAGGAGGGCGTCCCCTCCATGGTGACGCCGACGTCTTTTCGCAACATCCACGAGGTGCGCGAACTGGCGGGCTGCGACAGCCTCATAATTCCGCCGCTGATCATGGAGGAGCTGCGCGCCTGCTCGGACCCGCTCATGCTCAAGCTCTCAGACAACTACGCGCGCACGCTGTGGCCACGCGAGGAGGTGGCCGCCCGCCCGCTGTCTTTCGGCCGCTTCGTCCGGCTGCACGACGCCGACGCGTGCGCCGTGGAACTCCTCGAGAAGAGTGTGCACGGATTCGCCGTCGAGGAACGCCACCTGGAGGAGCTCGTCGCGGAGATCATGGTCGAGACGCCCACCGACAGCGATGAGGGGTAGGAGTAAATTCGCGCGCGCATTCGACTACTCGCGTTGTGAGAATGGTGTGACGTTTTGCGTCTTGTTACAAGGTGTTACGAAACCGAACGCTGCGGTGGCTCCTCGGCCACGCTCGCCTCCGCTGGCCTCTTCACCATGTGGCGCGCGCGGCGAGCGCCTTGAGGGCCTCTGCCGCGGTGCCCTCCGCCGAGATAAGCGCTGCCTCGAACACGCGCTTCGGGGCGCCCGGCGCCGGCAGCTGCGCGAGCGCCGCCACGAATCTCTCCATGGCGCCCAACCACGCAGGCGCGCTCGCGGCGTCGCCCGTGACGTTGGTGCCGCACGCCAGCAGCGCCAGCATGAGCACCTCGCCGGGTGGAGGGGGGGCACTGTCGCCTCCCGCGCTCTCCTTGGCCCACAGCCCACGCGGATTCATGGCCGCGAGGCACGCCACCAGCATGGGCCTGTCCGACACGCCCATGGATGTCACGCACGACGCGCACGCCAGGGCCAGCTGCGTGGCAGCCGGGCACTTGCCACGGCGCGAGCCCAGCAGCGGGCCGAGGTTGCGGCAGGCGGCCACGGTGAGCGAGCAGGCGGCGGTGGCGGTGGGTGGGAAGCGCTTGAGCGCACCCACCAGCAGCGAGCGGCCCTTGTGCACCGCGCCCACACGCGCCAGCACGCGGTCGGCGGGCGTCGACGCGGGGGGCAGATGCTCGGCGAGCGACGCGCCCGGGGGCGGCAGCCGCATACTCGCGATGAGCATGTCCAGCATCTTGTCGCGGCGCCCGCGCAGCATTGCGCCGCCGTCCGCTGGCGCCGGCGGGGTCTCGAGGATGCGGGTGATGTCGTCGATGTCGAGCAGCAGATTGTGCCCGTCCTCGATGAGCTGCCTCGCCGCGAGCATCGGCTCCTGCTCAAGCGGGCGCACCTCGTCCTCATCGCCGCCCACATCCTCGGCGTCCACGCTGATGCCCTCACCCTCGCGCGGCGGGATCTCCAGCATGGGTTTCGGCTTGGTGATCGACGAGTACGCGATCTTGCCGAGGCCGTCCAGCGCCACGTAGGACACGGCCGCGCCGCGCTGGCTCAGGCCGCTCTCGGCCGCGCCGTTGGCGCCCTCCGCCTGCGTGTCGCGCAGCACCGCCGGCGCGAACAGCCCCGGCCGCTGGCCGCCGCTCTTGGACGCCAGCGCGAGCGCGTAGTAGTCCTCGTGATACGCGCCGCGCTGGTGCGTGGCCGCGTACTGGATGCGCGCGATCTGTTCGACCTCATGCGCGGCCATCATGCTGCCGCCGCGGAGCCCGCCCCCCCCGACGTAGAGGCGCGGGCCTAGGCCCGGCCCGCGCGGTGCCCCGGTGGCGCGCGGCGCGCCGGCCGGCGGCGGCGTGGCAGGTGGGGCCGGCCCGGGCCTATGCTGCGTTTGCCGCGGCTGCTGCTGCTGCTGCTGCTGCGGGGGCGGCTGGGCCTGCCGCTGCGGGGAAGGGGCGGGTGACGCGGCGCCCCACTGAGAGGGTGACAGCAGCGCCGGCGCGCCCCCCGCGGGCTGCGTCGGCACGAGCTTCGCCGGGTCCAGGCGCATTGGCTGCTGCTGCGACGGCGGCTGCTCCGCCTTTCGCTGCTGCTGCTTTTGCTGCATGCCCTCGAAGCCCGGGGGCGGCGCCCTGCGCATAGGCACCGCTGGCATTTGGAAATCGCTCTTGATGTCAGTGGTGCCGAGCAGCGAGGGCATGGCGGTGGGCTTGGGCGCCTTCACGCCGCCGCCGAAGTCCCACTGGTACTCATCACCCTCACCGGCGTCGTCGAGCAGCCCGAGCGCGTCCTCCTCGATGTTGCGTCCCACGCCGCTCGTGTCCTCCACCTCCGACGCGAAGCCGCCACCACCGGGGCCCGCGCGCGGCATGTTGGCGAAGTCGAAAGCCCCCAGGTCCTCCTCGATGCCGAGCATGTCATCTTCATCCGGTGGGAGAAGATCCTCGTCCTCGAGGGCGCCGCCAAGCTCGCCGAGCAGCGCGTCCGCGTCAGCCCCCCCCGCCGGCGCCCCGCCGAAGAAGCCGCCCGCGCCAAAGAACGCGGCTTGGCCGGCGCCGGCGCCTGCGTGGTGCGGCGGCACGGCGGGCGAGGCCATCGCCTGCTGCTGCTGCGGCTGCGCGGGTGGCTGCGCCTGCTGGCGCGCGGCCTCGTGCGCTGCCGCAAAGGCCTCGTGCTGCGCCTGCCAGTCGTCTGAATGCGCCGTATGCACGGGCAAGCGTGTGAACGAGAGGCGGGCAGTAGCGCGGGTGGGTGGCAGGTGGCGGGTGGTGGTGGTGGTGGTGGTGGGAGCACAGCGTCCTATGTCAGATCACGGTATCTCAGACGACGCGCGATCGCCCATGTCCCCCCGCCGGGTTCCACGCACACGCGGCACCGCGCGGCGTCCGCCTGCGCCCGCCGTGGTTAGGGCAAAGGGAAGCGCACGCCGCTCGCGCGCACCTGCGCCGCCGCCGCCGCCGCCGCCGCCGCCAAGCAGCGCGACAGAATTGGCCCGCGCCCCGCCCCGACCATCATGAGCACCACAGCATCCGCCGTCTCTACCTGCTCGTCGGGTACCTTCTCGCGCAGGTATGTCTCGACGGCCTGCTGGTAGACGTCGTATTTGGTCGCGTCGCGCTCGAAGGTCTCATAGGTGGCGCTCTCGAGATTGTCCATTAGCGGCTGCAGCGGGGATTGCAAGAAGTCACGGTAGGACGACTCGGCAACCTCACATTCGCTCGGTGCGGGCAGCCGTCGGTACAGGAACGACACGTATTCCAAGTACGGAGCCAGCGGGTGCGCCGGCGCTCGCGATTCCTGCTGGCCGACCACTGGCGCTGGCGGTGGCTCGTGCCTGCGTGGTCCGTGCAGCACGATTTGCACGTCGTGCTGCAGCAGTGTGGACACGAGCTTCTGGTGGCGCTTCGAGAGAGTCGGGTAGCCATGTTTGTTGGTGAGGAAGGCATCGGTGGATATCAGCGCAGCGCGCACGGGTTCGCCGAGCCATCGCTCGAGCGCGGCGTCGCCGCCGTCAGGCAAATCGGCCCCCACCTCCAGCGCCACGCACAGCCGCGGGTGGTGGCCGCACATCGCGCGCAGCTCATGCCACGCCTCGAACGGGTCGTGTGCGAGCCGTAAGCTCGTGCCAGGCGCACCACTGACGTCGCACGCGCGCTTGGCCAACAGAGCGGCACCCGCGTCGGCGTTGGCGCTCGATGCTGCGATGACTTCGTCAGCCACCAGCGGAACGCGCACCCACGCACTCATACCCTGCGCGCGCCCGAGCGCCCTCAGCAGACTGTGCGCAGTCGCGGCGACGCGCTCGCCGAGCCGCGGCACAACGGCCGCCTGCAACGACAGGTGCGCCGCCCATGCGAGCTCTGCATCGAGCGCAGCCGCTGAATCGCGTGCGAGCGCAGGGTCACGCGAGTCTGCGTCGACCCACGCACTCACGGCGCCCACCACCTGCGAGGTCCACTGCGCCGACGACAGTGCGAGATCCGAGGGGAACACGGGCGGCGGCAGCGCTGCACCCGGCAGCGTGCGTCTGGCGCTCGCCACGCGCCGCTCGCCAGACGCCGCAAGCGGCAGTACGGCAAAATCAAAAGCCACACCGCTCTCTGGTGCCACCAGCGCCTCCGCTAGGGCGCCCGCCGCGTCCTCCGAGTGGCCGCACACGACCCCCGCGTAGCGTGAGCGCGTGCCGCCGTGGTGGCCCAGAGCTCGGCCGAGCGGCATCGCGGCGCCCCTCCCCTCTCCTGCTGGCAGAGCGCGGCACCCCCGCGTTCCCTCTCCACCTTCCTCGCGTCCTTGCCACCGCAAGCCACCGCGGGCGCCGCCTGTGCGCCCCCACGCACCCCGCCCCGCGCCCCGCTGCGCCACCCACGCCGTCTGGCCGCAGCCTCGGCGTGCACAGCGGCGGCGGCCGCCGCCGCCGCGCCAGCGCCCGCCGCGCTGGGCACGCAGTTAACCCTATATCTAACCGCAAATGCGTTGTGGCAGGTCCTGCTCGCTATCAAAGAGTCCTTCATCCCGGTCTCACAGTGCGATGACCTCAACCCAGGGCTGCAAGCGGACACATCAGCGCCACATGGCGGCCGGCGCGCGTACGCGCGCCCTCCCCCTCTCCCCCCCTTCCCCTCTCACTCCCGCGCGCGCGTGCTCCCCCTCTCCCTCGCTACCCCTCTTTTGCGCGCGCTGGCCAGTGCGCGGGCGCGCGGGCGGGCCGCCGCGCGCGCGCGCAGGCGCTCCGGGGGGTAGGGGTGAGCGCCCGCGCTCGCGGCCGAGTGCGCTTTTGCCTTCGGCGGGCAACACGCGCAGGGCGCCGCTTGCGCGATGTGCCTCACGGGCGGAGACAACGCCGATGAGTTCGACATGCTGATGGACGTCAACATGGCTGCGTTCATGGAGCTCGAGGCAAAGCTGGAGGAGGCCGCTGGCGGAGGAGGTGATGAGGAGAGCGACGAAGGCTGCGGCCCGCAGCCGGCGGAGCGACCGGAGCGTCCCAGCGACGGCGAGTGCTGCCAGCGCGCGTGCGCGCGCTGCGTGTGGANGGGAGCGCGCACGCGCGCGACACTTTTTTTTCGGGGGGTGTGGTGGGTTGGGGAACGGGAGCGGGCGATGCTTTTTGATGAGGCTTTCATATTTTCGATGTTTGTGGTGGAGGGCGCGCGCGCGCGGGCGCGCGCGGGCGAGCGTGTTCATTTGATAACCGTCGCTATCCAGAAATGCGCGTGGGGCGCGCGTGGGTGGCGGCGGATCGCGAGCATGAACACGGATGAACATGTCCGGGGGACCGCTCGGGTGCGAAGGGGCACGGACACCTGCCCCCGCCATCCCCCCAGCCACCCCCTGGGCCCGTGCGCTCGCATTGCACGCTGGTGGCCGCCGATGAGCGCGCCGATGGCAATCAGGCGCTGACGTCCCTCAACCCGCACCCCACCCGCAAACCCCACCACACACACCGCAGCTCTGCGTGCGACGCCGAGACAGGGGAGACGCTCGCCATCAAGAAAATCTCGAACGCCTTCGTGAACCCCATCGACGCCAAGCGCACGCTGCGCGAGCTGCGGCTGCTCAAGCGCATGTCGCACGAAAACGTGGTGTCGCTGCGCGACATCATGAAGCCCCCCGGCGGTCGCACGACGTACAACGACGTCTACGTCACGTACGAGCTCATGGACACCGACCTGTACCAGATCATTCGCTCCAACCAGCTGCTTTCGGAGGACCACTGCCAGTACTTCGTGTATCAGCTGCTGCGCGGGCTCAAGTACGTGCACTCGGCCAACGTGCTGCACCGGGACCTGAAGCCCTCAAACCTGCTGCTCAACGCCAACTGCGACCTCAAGTTGGCCGACTTTGGCCTGGCCAGAAACGCGAGCGACAAGGACGCCATGACGGAGTACGTGGTCACGCGCTGGTACCGCGCGCCCGAGCTGCTGCTGAGCTGCGCGGAGTACACGCCCGCCATCGACGTGTGGTCGGTGGGCTGCATCCTCGCCGAGCTGCTCATGCGGCGCCCGCTCTTCCCGGGCACGGACTACGTGCACCAGCTCAACCTCATCACGGCGGTGACGGGCGTGCCCTCGGCGGAAGATATGGCCTTCGTGCGCAACGAGAAGGCGCGCGCGTACATCCGCGGCATGCCGCCGTCGCAGCGCGTGCCCATGCGCAAGCTCGCGCCCGACGCGCCGCCGCTCGCGTGCGACCTCGTGGATCGCTGCCTGGCCTTCGACCCCGCGAAGCGGATCACCGTGTGCGAAGCGCTCGAACACCCCTTCCTCGCGTCGCTGCACGATGACACGGACGAGCCCCTGGCCGACTTCACCATCGACGAGCAGGAAGACTTGCAGAAGGGCTTCGTCGCCGCCGATCCGCGGGCTAGCCTGCGGGAGCTCGTGTACCTAGAGATCATGGACTTGCATCCGGACCTTGCGAGCACCGACATGGCCTTCGACAGGGCCGATCGCGAGACCGAGGAGCGGCAAGCCGCGGGGGCGCCGGCTAAGGGCGCGGGGGCGGACGTGTATCAGCAGCATGGGCAGCAGGAGCAGCACTACGTGGCGATCGAGGACGAGGAAATGGAGATGGACTCGGACTTCATGCCGACGCCCGTCGAGGGCGTCACGCCGCACTCGGCGGCCATGGCACATGCGCAAGCACAGGCGGCGGCGGCGGCGGCGGCACGCGGCATGCAGGCGCAGGGTTGCGTGTCGGCGAGCGCGCGCGCGTTCTCGGAACAGCTACCCACCTGCCGAAGCACCATCAAATCATGAGCGCAATTTTCCAGCAGCCTCGCGAGCAATCCGACATCTGAAACAGTAATATAGCTAGACTAGAGGTACAGGCGTTCATTACATTCACCTCCCGCGCCAGGCCGCCGCCAAGTGCACAGCGTGCGAGTGTGCTCTTGCGCTTCCTACTTGTCCTTCTTTTCCTCGAGCTTGTCACCCCCCTCCTTGCCCTCCTCCTCCTCCTCGTCCTCGGGCGGCAGCTCGTCGTACGCAAGCAGCTCCTTGAACTCCCCGCGCCACCATGCGTTCAGTGTCGACGCGCCCATGACGCCCGGCACGATATAGAGCAGGGCGGGCTGTGCGGCGTCGAAGACGTTCATGACGACGATGGTAAGCACAAGGCCTGCGACGTAGCCAAAGAATGCCGCGTGGAAGGTGCTGTGCGTAGCGGGCCTCGAGCGGCCGCGAGCGGCGTCGAAGCGCAGCAGCAGCGCGACGACGATGCCCGGGATGACGATGTCACCCAAGCCGAGCATCGAGAACGGGCTGGCGGCGGCCGCCTCCCCGACGCGCGGGAAAAGCAGCTTGATGGGCGCTTCGACGTTGCGTGCCACGCTCACCATGACGGGCGTGCCGAACACCCAGAAGATGTCGTAGATGAACAGGCCCGCGAGGAGGATGGCGCCCACCTTGAAGCTGCCGATGGACAGGAACTCGAGCCCTTGGACCGAGAACGCGAGGCCGAGCGTGTTATTTGCCAGCCAGTGCTTGGTGGCGACGTAGTAAGCCACCACCGGCGACGCCAGTACCGCGGCAATGGCATCGGGCACCGCGACTGTCAGCTCGGCCGGCTCGTCCATCAGCAGCGGGATCTTGACCGTCTTGTGGATGCCGATCTGCTTCTCGCGCAGGCGCACAGGCACGTACGGCGTGACGACCGGGCTGATTGTGCCCGCGAGCGCGAGCACGCCGAGCACCACGAAGTATATCGTAAGAAGCGCGTTCACGAGGTCCTTGTTGAGCACCTTGAACGCCACAAACAGCCCGAACAGCACAGCGCTGCCCATCAGCGGGAAGCGCATCGCGTCACCCCTCTCCATGGTGGTCATCTCGCTTAGGTCGAGGCCACCGTCGACGCTTGCGTCCTCACCCGCCCTGCACGACCGATACGAGCCGACGTATACCGCCAGGGAGGCCGTCACCACGATCGACAGGTTGGTCGGCACGGGCACTACCGCCGGCAGCGCCGCCGCGAGGAAGAGCGCCACGTGCATCGCCACGCTGTGCAAGTCGGCCGCGCGCGGCGCCGCCTCGGCCGCCGCGCCCCCTGCCGCCCCCCCGCCCATCGCGAGCCCGGCCTCCTCGCAGACGCGGCGCAGCTCGTCGCCGTCGATCTCAACGCGCGCGCGCGGCCCCCTCCCCGCGCGTGCGCGCGCCGCTAAAAAGGAAAGAGGCTCGAGCCTCGCCTCCCTCCCGAACCCGGCAGACGCCCGCCGCGCGCCCTGTGCCCCCCTCCCCCCACCCCACCACCCGCCCCCCGCGCCCCCGCGCCCGCCCCCGTCACCATCACGCCGCGCGCCGATCGATAACAGCTCTCGCCACCGAAACGCACGCGCTCGCGCGCCACGCCACACCGCCATCAAAATCAATGGCACGAGCGCGCGCGAACCCGGCTCCGCGGCGTCCCCCCGGTTCGGTCCTGGATCAGATCGGCACGGCGATGGGAGTTGGCGCGGAACGTCGCAGGGGGTCGCGCGAATTGAGCGGACGTTTGATGGGGAATGAGGGGGGACGGCGCGCGAGGTGGCGCGCGCGCGCGCGCGGAAGCGCGCGCGCGGCGCAGGCGCGGGTGTTTGAGCGGGGGAGCGCTGTGCCACGGCGCGCGCCACTCTGCGGGCGGGCGCGGGCCGGTGGGGGGTGGCGGGACATCGTGGCACAGGGCAGTCAGGAAGCAGGCAGGCGGGGGCGGGCGGATCGATGGGGGCTGTCGAGGACGCTGTCGACGATGCGATGTCTGCGCGCGGCCCCGGCGGCCCGCTGTCGTACGCGGGCGGGCCGCACCAGCTCGCGGCCGTGCGCAAGGCGCTCGTCGACGCGCGGCGGGAGTTCGTGTCGCTCGTCGCCCTCGCCGCGCCCGCGACGCTGCGCTCGGGCAAGACGGGGAAACTCTTGAAACTCGAGGGGACGGTGCCCATGTACCACCGGGGGAACAAGGTGTGCACGCGCGTGGCGCGCAGTTCATTGCGCTCCGTGCCTGCGGGCAATGCTCCCGCGCATGTGCGCTGACGCAATCGTGCTGTCCGCTCCCGCTCCCGCTGCTGCTGCTGCTGCTGCTGCTGCTGCTGCTGCTGTCACCGCCGCTGCTGCTCTCTGGGCCTGCCTCTCTCTTTGTGCGCGCGTGCGCAGTACAACCTCCCTGTGGCAGTGTGGCTCCCTGAGGCGTTCCCCGCTGAACCCCCGGCGTGCTTTCTGGTTCCCGCGCCGACGATGCTCATCAAGCCGCGGCACTCATGCGTGGACAGCATGGGCCACTGCGTGACGCCCTACATCCTGAATTGGATGGCCAACGCGTCGAACATTGTCGACATGCTCCATTCGATGAACATCGCGTTCGGCTCGGATCCGCCGCTGTACACAATGCCGCAAGGGCGGGCACCGCGGGACCGTCCACCGCAGGATGCGCACGCGCAGCTCACGCATGTGTATGCCAGACGTAGCGCAGGCTACGTCGAGACTGCCGCGAATGGCCACGGTGACGGTCACGCGCACATACAGCACCCCCAGGCAACGTACACCGTCCCGCAGGCGTCATTCATCGACCCTCCGCAGCATGTGCAGCCGCCGCCGCAACCGCCGCCGTCTCAGTATCAGCACCAAGACCAACACTATCAGGCATCGCCACCGCAGCAGCAGCAGCAGCAGCAGCAGCAATCGCAGCAATCGCAGCAGGAAGAGCAGCAGCACGCTTTCGCACCTGGGCAGCAGCAGTACAGAAATCCGATGCAGCCAGGTTCTCCGCGCTCGAGATTCACACAACACAGCGTCCCCGTCGCTGGCGTGGCTACTTTACCCGCGGCGGTGGCAATGACAGCCTCCTCTTCCGAGGCAGTGCCCAGCGCCACAGCCTCGGCGTCGGCGGATCGCAGCGCGGGTCCGATGGCCGCGTTTCGCACCAGTGCCATAGCCGAGCTCACCGCCAAGCTCAGAGCCGCGCTGCAGGCCGACAGCACCGCGTTCGCCGTCGAGTACGACAGGACGCTCGCGAAACAGCGAAGCTTGCAGGAGCGCGGGCAGGCGATACGATCGATGGCGACCGCGCTTGCGGAGGAAAGGACGGGGCTCGAGACCGCCGTTGGGGCCCTGCATGCTCACGCGCGCGAGGTGAACGGCTGGCTTGAGCAGCACGGCAAAGCGGCCGCTGAGGCCAGCCGCAGCATTTCTGTGGATGAGCTCGTTGTGGGTGCCAGCCCGCGCGACGACCAGGTGGCGCGTGCCGCCGCGGACGACGCGGCGGTGGAAGACACGCTGTATGCGCTGGATGACATGCTCGCACGCGGCAGGCTACCCTTCGACAACTACATGAAGCGCGTACGCAGCCTGTGTAGGGAGCAGTTCACAGCGAGGGAGACCGCGCGTAGGGTGATGGCCGCTGAGCGCTACGGCGAGTCGTGAGCCCCTCGGCACCGGCCCACGTGCTCGCGGCCGCCCCGTGCCTGTGGCGATGCCAAACCTGTACACATTTGTTCTTTCCACTGTACAGTACGACCTTGTTCCTACATAAGTTACAACGGGCAGCGGCAGCTGGCACTCGCAGCACCTAGGCGCCACGTAGCGAGCGCGTGCGCACTCGGACGAGGCCTAGTCCATCGTGCTGGGGTCCACCGGCATGAGGGTGCATCCCTTCGCGCGCAGCGCCTCCGGCGGAGCTGCAGGCCGCGCCTCGTCCCACGGGCCACTGATGGTGCGCTTGTGGGGATGCAGAGTCACCAGCAGCAAGGGGCACGCCACGCCGATGGCCAGTACGACGGCTGCCGGACGAAGCGAAAGGGGCGCCGGCGCGTCAGCGTGTGCAGCTGCGCGCCGACGGCGAGCTGCGGGCACACAAATGCGCGCGCGCGCACGCGGGTCTCACCAACATGGAGCGCAGCCGCCCAAGGTGACACAGCCCGCCAGAGCGCGACAGCAGTCGCTGCCGCGGAGGCGTACGACGCGGCAAAGTGTGTGCGCTCGCCACGGAGTCGTAGCTTGCGCCGCGCGCGAGGCGCAAGCAACACTGCCGCGAGTGCCAACATCAAGAAGGATCCCACGCGCGAGCCGCGGGGGTCCAGCCGGCTAGCGAGCAGCAACGCAGCTGCGGTACCAGCCGACGCCGACGCGCTGCGCTGAACGGGGTCAGGGTGCGACCGCTGTGCGCGTGCCAGCATGCGAGCGCGTTCTTTAGGGCTGCTCGCGTGCTCGCCGCTGCCACCCACGCCGTGTGTACCCACTGCATACGCGCCGTAGTCGTCCAGCGCCACGTGCAGCAGCAGCAGCGCGCCCGCGCAGACCAACAGCGTATCATCGGATATGGACGCCGCGAGCGTGCTCAGGGCGGGTGCAATCACGAAGACCGCACCCGCAAGACCACCTGCATACAGCCCGGTGGCGAGAGGCGCGAGCGAGCGCGGCAGCGTGCCACCCGTGCCGTGCAGGGCGGTGCTCGTCATGGGCACCTGCTTGCGCTCGCGTGGGCAAGCGGCGCCGACGGCAGTGAGCGCGAGCAGCGCGCCAAGCGCCGCGTGCAGGGCGCGCGCATCCGCCCCCGGCCCGCCCGCCATCGCGTCAGCGGCCGCGGCGGCCACAGCCGCCGCGCTCGACCACGTGCTCGTCACGCACGCCGCACCGGCAGCCGCCCGCCCCCAGCTGCNCGCATCATCTCGACGAGTTGCCTGGAAAGGGGTGGGGGGTGGGAGGGGGAGGGAAGGGGGGACGCCCGCGTGCTCACAGAGTGGCGAGCCCCTCCTCGTCGCGGAAGTTGGTGAAGCGGTTGGCCATCTGCCGCCGCCGGCGCTCTCGCGAGCGCCGCATGCACGCGTACGCGACGTACACGGACGCGCCGATGGCGAGCAGGACTGCGGCCACGAGCGCCGAGTACAGCAGCACCGAGCTGTCCGTGTCTGTGGAGGCGTCCTTCGGGTCCGACGGTGGGGGCGGCGATGGAGCGGGCGGCGCAGACGGTGTGGAATTTGCAGGCGGTGAGGGCGTCTCGGGCGGTGAGGGTGGCGTCGAAGGTGAAGGAGGTGTTAGGGGAGGAGGCGGCTGCGCTGGCGGCGCCGTCGTGTTGGGGGCTGGCGCGGGCGCGGCCGCCGCGCCCTCTCCGCTGCCCGCCACCCCACCACCGGGCGCGCTCATCGGCACTCCCGTGCCGCACCCACCGCCCCCGCCCGCCCCGCCCGCGCCCCACGCCGCCCGTGTGGCGCCCGGCGCTTCCTGTCAGCAGGCCCGGTGGCGTGCTGCTACTGCTGGCGCTGCCAGGTGGGTTCCGGTTCAAGGCGAAAAAACAGAGTTTGGGTTTAATTACCAAGTATGGAGACACCGTGGGTATGTTTGATCATGATATAGATGTACTATCGAATGTGGATCGTACATCGGGAATATGGTTGTCATAGGCTATTAGGAGGCCCGTTTAGGGTTTGGATTTGATGCGGGCGCGAGCGCGGGCCTGCCACACTCAGTGCAGCGGCGCGGCGCAGTCGATGGCGATGGCGGCGGCTGCCCCATGCGCCGCCGCGGCGGCCAGGCGCACGCGCCCAGGCGTAGCACGGGGCCACGACGGCGGCGGCGGCGGCGGCGAGCCGGGGCGGGATGGCGACGACAGTGAGACGCTGCGCGTGTCCGCCGACGACCTCGAGTGGGACGCAGGCGTGCTCGCGTCGCCCACCGTCGCAGGCGAGGGCGCGGCGCTCGCCGAGGAGTGGGCGTCGCTTACTGCTATGCAACTTTCATACCCATCGTTCGACTCGACCGGCAAGCGCATGTACATAGAGCAGCTCGAGGATGTGCTCGAGAGGCTGCAGGTACGTGCGAGCACCGTGTGTGGCGTTGAGGACGCGGCGCAGTGCCATCAGTCCGAGCGTGCCCGCAGTCGCGTGCGCGCGCTAACTCATGAGCGCACGCGCGCGGAACGCCCCCTTTTCGCGCGCGGTACATTACTGGCGTGTCGTCACTCCTCGCCAGCTCTTCGTCAAGCGGTACGAGCTTGCGTCCGAAACGGACGAGCATGCTGCTGCCGAGATCGCCAAAGTCGAGGCCGTGCTCTCGGAAGCAGGCCTCACGTTCGAGAGCGCGCAGGTGCGTGATGGCGTCTCTCAGATGCCTGACATGCGCTTTCCTCATGCGGCTCTCCTCTCTTTTCTCTCACTTTCATGCGCGGTGCGCTGCTATGCTAGTGGACGCTGACGGAAGTACACATGCTCTGCTGTGCATGCGCGCATGTATATGTTCGTGCGGACACGATGCACACCGGAGAGCGCAGGCGGCATTCCGCGAGAACGTGGGGCTCATGCGCGAGCTGCTCGAGCGAGAGGAGCGGCTCGGCGCGGGCGCGGCGAGCGTGGCCACAGCAGAGGCCGAAGCGGCAGCCGCGGCGCGCGCAGAGCGCGATGGGAGCAGCCCCGAGGACAGCAAGAATCGTGGAGCCAGCAGCAGCAGCGGTGGTTGGACGCCGCGCATGCCGGACATGGCGGCCATGATGGCCGACCCCGCCGTGCTCGCGTGCCTTGAGGACCCCTCCGTGCTCGCCAAAATGCAGGAGGTTCTGCAGGATCCCGACGCGATGCTCAAGCACGGCAACGACCCCAAAATCGTCAAGCTGATCGAGACGATCTGGGGGAGCCAGTGGCAGGAGGAGCTCGCGCGGAGAAACGCCGCGGGTGGGGGCAGTGCGCCGGAGGGGCGCTGAAAAGAGCATTGCGGTGATTCATTAAGCGATGATTTGTGCTGCGACGGCAGTGGCTCTCTAGAGCTAGCTGTAGAGAACTAGAGCTAGCTAGCCAGCTACATATGTCTTCAGCGGCAGCTTGAACGCCTCCTCAACGAGCTTAGTGCACAGCTCGCGCGCGCTGGCGCACATGCACAGCGCCGCCTCGAGCGAGGTGGCGCGTGCGCCGTGGCTGCCTTCCGGCGGCGGTTCGCACGAACAAGGCCGCCGCGGTGCGCACTGAAAATGGCCCCGAAGAGAACCGTCAGAGTCCATCCCGCCGTCCGCCTGGTAGCCCGCTGCGAGCGTGAGCTGCGCCCCTCCGGGTCGCCAGAGCGGTGCGACGTAGCACACTTCATAGCGCGGCGCGCTAGGCAGGCCGCCCTGCCACCACATGGCACCCCCGTGTCGCGCCTGCCAGCCATCTGGTGGGAGCTCATGCTCACGGAAGGCGCTCAGACTGTGCGAAAAGTCTTCGCCGAGGGACGCTACCACTGCATCGAGCTTCGCATGCGCCTCCGCTACGAGCTGATTGTCGAGCTCGAAGTAGCCGTCCAGGCCTCCCTCACGGCGCACACGCTCCTCGAAAGCGAATGCCTCCTTTGCCCCGTCTGAACTGAAGTGGTGCGCGTTGACGACAGGTACGCTTACGTCTTCCACTGGTATGCCAGCGAGAAACGCGAGCGCAAGCAGGCCCTCGTCCTGCCGCTCCACAGGAATGGGAACGTCAATTAGGTCCAAGACGCGCCGCGCGTGGCGGAGCGTTGGCCCCTCGTACCGCTGCTCAGTCATGACGGTCAGCAGATCGAGCTCTTCCACTCCGGCGCCACCCCCTGTGTCGAGGGCGCGCCGTGCGCCACTGCCGACCGCATTGAATTCGCCGCCCGTGCTGGCGCCGCCTCGTCGGTTGGCGCGCTCGACTGCTGCGAGGAGCTCGGCGGCCGAGGGCATCTTCGCAGACCTCGCGGCCACCCAAATGGCAAGCTGCTTCGCCTGCGGGTCTGTTGGCGACCACTCCCATGGCGCGTCGTCGCACATGAAAGTCGGCAACGGCGCGCCAGGCGGGCGCTTTTGGAGGGCGTCACACAGCCCAAGCGCGTCGGTGAGCGGCTTGAGCCACGAGTGCCTGTGGCCGTCCCAGAAATTGGACCAGAAGAAGCGCACCGGATCACGGAAGAGACCCGCAACGACGACCCGCACGCCGGCGTCACGCAAGCGCGCGACTCCGGCCTCAAGGTCTGCGAACGTCGGTGAGACCATCTTGGCCGTGCGGTGGACCTCGTACACGATGCGAAGCGGTGCCTCTCGCACGGTCGCCTCCGCACTCGCACGCACTGCAGCGTCGACAACAGAATCCCATCCGGGGCAGTCGTGGGTTGCGTACGCTCCCTTGCCGAGCACGTCCAGCCGCTTGAAGAGCATGCTGAGGGTGGAGCCACCCGCCTTGGGCGTATGTAGGACCACGATCACCGTCGGCACCGAGCGCGCGTCTGTCAAGAGCTGCCTGGTACCATCTGACGAGGCGGTGTCCGCGGGGATGACCGAATGCGAGCCGTCGAGCAGGTGCGAGGCAGCCTCCGCTCGCGCCACGCTCGCGGCGGCGCCCCCGCCGACGGGACGCGCGCATGCGCAAGCGCAAGCGCACGCGAGCACGAGTGCGACCGCAGGCAGGTGCGCGCGCGGCTTTGAGCGCCCAGCCAAAGCCATCGTAGACGCCCAAGGCGCCTTACTCGACAAGAGGCTGCTCGCGCATACTGTGCGCATGCGCGCGTGCGCTCTGTGGCGCGCCAAAGAGAGCGCACAGCATTCGTGTCCTCACACACGCAGGTGGATCGGGGAGTCTGCGCCGGGTGGAAGGCGCCGATTGCGGTCGGCGCGCGCGCTTGTGAGGCGCCGCACAGGACACAAGGCTGGGCGCACTGGTGCATCAAACGCCGTGCCGGTGCGCCACTGTCGGCCGCGCTCGGCACGCGACGAGGGAGCACTCTATGCGGCAGTGTGTGCTGCGCTCTCCGCGCCAGTCTAACACATGGCCGGTTCAAACGCGTGCATTACCCCTCCCGCCGGAACCACGCCTGCACCTGCTCGAGTGGCCCCTGCGCCTGCGGCACGTAGCGGTAGAGGCCATCGAGCAGGGGGGCGACGCGCCCGCCGACCTGCTGCCACATCTGCCTGTGGTAGAGGTACACGTTGCCGTCCTTGCAATGATAGCGCATGCGGAGAAGCTGCAGGTATATGAACGCCGTGAGCGCCCGACGCAAACCGAAGGTGAAGATCTGCAGCGTAATGGTGAGCAGCAGGCCGACCTCGACCGTCGCGTTGAGCTGCAGTGCCTGACGCGTGTTGGCCTGCAAGAACGCCGCAGCGCGCACGCCGTGCGAGCTCCAGATCGGCAGGTGCGTGAGGCGCTTCTGCGCGTACGTCATGGCATTGTAGCATGCGCACACGCACAGCGGCACCAAGGCCATCAGCAGCGGCTCACTGCCGAGGAACACCGTGCAGTACCACAAGTAAGAGAAGTTGTTCGTGCTGAGAACGCTCGGTAGCCACGCCTTGATGCCGTCTGCGGTCAGCTGCTTAGGCCTGCCCGCCTGCAGATACAGGCTCGAGCCGAAAGCCACCGCCGCTGCACGGCCGCCAGGCCAATGGCGCAGCATGCGGGGGGAGGCGCCAGGAGCACACGATGTCAGCACATCGTTGGTGTTTGCGCATGAACCAGAACCGGAGGAACGATGCAAGAGCAATGGAGCTTGCGCGCGCTGGTCGCCGCGCGTCGCGTCACCTCGCCGCACCTGTCGTGAGTGCCCAGTAGTACGACCTGTAGCCAAGCATCTTGAGGCCGACGAAAGGCACGAGGCCCAGGATGTAGATCGCTGCGCTGAGCAGCGTCATGCAATTCACGCTGAAAAAGAATTGTTGCCTATCCATCTGGCGTGCGTAGTCCATTGCCGCCGTCGCTGCGGGGAGCTTGGTGAGCGCAGCCTGTGCGGAAACGGCGACGGATGACAACTTCTCGGCAGCGGTAGCGGCGAGCTTAGTCGCCGCGTCAATGCCGGCGGAGAAGGCGCTGGTACTACCAGCGGTGGACGAGGCGGTGGGCTCAGACGCGGGATTAGTCCGCTCCTCCTGCTGCTGCGATGCGGATTCTGCGCGTGGCGCCTCTTCCTTTGCTGCTGGTGCGGGCTCTTGCCTTTGCTCCTCTGCGCCAGCAGCTGCTGCCGCCGCCGCCGCCGCCGCCGCAGGCCGCTGCCGCGCGGCGGCCTGTGCCGGCGCGGCACCCGCCGTGGCAAGGTCAAAGTCGGCGTCGACATTCTTCTTGTACCACTTCGCCCGCAGCCGGTGCACGACCTTGGGCAGCTCCGCCGCGCTGACGTTGCTCAGGTCGAGCCTCGCGTAGTACGCCGCCCAGCGCGCGTCGCCGTCAAAGTCGTACGCGCCGAACGCCCCCGCGTCGGCCGACATCGCGCGCGTGGGATGGGTTTGGGTGGAGGGTCGCGCGCGCGGGCGAGGGGCCGAAGGCTTTCGGCTGGGTAGGCAGGGTCGAGGGGCGGGGGGCTGCCGCCACCTGCGCGCGGTGTGACGCCGCTGCCGGCTCCCGGCCGATCGCGATCGGCGCCCCCTCCTGAGAAAAAGAACACGAGAGCCGCGCGGCGAGTTGGCTCCTCGCGCGCACACCACGCGCGCGCGGGCGGGGGGAGGGAGCTCGGCCGGGCGGCCCTGCGACCCAAACGCGCGCAGGCCCGCCACCCCAACCCCACCACCCCGACGCCTGCCCGCCGTTGCCGGCGCGCGACGCCTCCGCTCCCCCCCCTCCCCTCCCATCGCTCACCAACGACATAGTGCCATAGTCCTGTGACCCCATCCTCCTTTAGCTCCACGGCGTCCACGTGCCTGTCGACGTCGAAGGCGGTCAGCCAGACGGCGGTGACGGGCCGCGGCGCGCCGATGCGGTGCACGCGGTCCTCCGCCTGCGCGGCGTCGCCCGGCGCCCACGGCCGGTCGACCAGCACGACGTCGCTGGCGGCCGTGAGCGTGAGGCCCACGCCGCCCGCGCCGAAGGTGCACACGATCGCCCGCGCGCCGCCGCCCTCGCGCTGGAAGGCGTCCACCGCCCGCTGGCGCTCCGCGGCGGCCTGCCCGCCCACCACCGCGTGGCACTCGGCGCCGGCCGCGGCGAGCCCCGCGCGGAGCGCGTCGACCGTGTCCAGGAAGGCGGCGAAGACCACCACGCTGCGCCCCTGCTGGAGGAGCTCCTCGCACACGCCGAGCGCGGCGCCCACCTTGGCGAGGCTCGCCGCGCGGCGCACGGCGGAGAGCAGCGCGAGCGCGTCGCCGCCGCCGGCGAGGAGAACGAGCTGCACGCGGCGGGCGCGGCGCGGCCGGTGAAGCTCTCCAAGGAGGCGTCGGCGGCGATGGCCGAGGTCATCGTGAGCTTTGCGCGAGAGGCGGTGCACCGGCCGCTCAAGGAGGCCGCGTTCGATGGCGAGGGCCAGGCCACGCAGGACCACGTCGAGCGATGCCTGCCGCAGCTGCTGCTGGATTTTGCTTGACACTCCCGAATTGTAACATGTGTGACCAGTAGCGAATGTACGAGGCGGAAGGCAGCGTCGCCAGCGCGTGGCCACCGCGCTCGCAGCTGCGCAAGATGTGCCTGAGACGCCAGAGCGCGCACATGCGCCCACCTTGCCGCGAGCACGATGCGCAAGCGCGCGCCCAGTCATGCCAGGCTGCCCACCGGGAAGAAAACATGCCCACGCACAAAAAATCGGCAACGCCGGCCGCCTCTTACAGAGCGCGCGTGCACTCAGTGAGCACCAGCTTGCTAGCGGCGGGGTGCGTGCGCGCGGGCAGCGCTGCTCACGGCGTGGCCACGCAACGGCGCGTGGCGCACGGCATGGCGAGGCAGGTCCACGCCCCTTTACTTGCTGCCATAGGCGTACCGCGAGATGGGGTCCATGATGACCGCCTCGCCAGCCTCGAGAGCCTTGCCGCTGCGCTTCGCCGCGGTGGCCTTCGCCCACTCGTCGGTCATCGTGCGCGGAGTCTCGCCTGTTTGCCCGCGCACGCGTTTGTATGCGAGTCCAGCAAGGCGCAACGAGGGCAAGCGGGGTTGGGGCCGAGAAAAAAGGGGGTGCCGGCGTCGTGGGCGCATGCACGCAAACGTGTTGGCAGGTTCGGTGTTGGGTGTCAGGAGGGGAGGATGGCAGGAAAAGTGCAGCGGACGCGCGCGTGTCTTGTCAGCGCCGCGGACCAGACATCACGAGCTCGGTGCGTCTCACCGCCGCCGTCTGGACGCCATCGCTACGCCCAGCGTTGCAACGTGATAGGCACAAGGCCAAGTGAACCTCGGGTGCACGTAGCACAATGGCATGCGGACCGGCGGGGCGCCCCAAGCCAGGGCATCCGCTCGCTCCCCCCCTTCTTCCCCCACGCCCTCTTTGAGCGCCCACGCCGCGTGGGCCAGCGCTCTGAGCGCCGGGCGAGTCATGCAGTGCGCATTAGGGTTGGCGCTGACCAGCGCTCTGACGTACCGCCGAACACCTTCATGTTGCGCGTCATGTGGAAGAGCGTGCCAGCACCGATGACGCCGCAGGCGAGGCCGGCGGCGATGAGCTGGGGCGAGGCGCCCTTGCGCCCCATGCCAATCACATACTTTGCCGTCTTCGCCGCCTGCGCCAGGACGCGCGTGGCGGGGCCAGGGCGGGCGCGCGCACCGGTCAGCGCCGAACCCAAAGGCGCGGCGCGCGCATCCGTCGCAGCAGCCGCGGCGCGCGCGCGGGCGGGCGGGCGGGCGAGGCTGCGACCGCGCGCGCTGCATGCGCACCTCCGCCATGGTTCCACCTCGGAGAAGGGGCGGAGAAGCGGGGGGGGGGGGGGGGGGGGGGGGGGGGGGGGGGGGGGGGGTAGCGCGGCACGCGCTGAGTGGCGCCTCCCCTCCACCTTCGCGCATGACTTTGCGCGCGCGATTTGCTCCGTTTGTTTGTTTGTTTGTTTGTTTGTTTGTTTGTTT
Organism: Prasinococcaceae sp. CCMP 1430; assembly: GCA_013416795.1. Taxonomy (NCBI): domain Eukaryota; kingdom Viridiplantae; phylum Prasinodermophyta; class Palmophyllophyceae; order Prasinococcales; family Prasinococcaceae; species Prasinococcaceae sp. CCMP 1430. Next base: position 288,206 of record RQSC01000523.1, read on the forward strand.
GTTTGTTCGCTTCGATTTTTTTGGTCACGTCCCTTCCAGACTTTGTGGCTGTTTGGGTTCTCCAGGAGAAAAAAAGGAAAAAGAAGAAAAAAGAGGTTGGCCGAGCTGGTCGGGGATGCGCGCCACACACACGCGCGCCGGCGCTCCCCCCCCCACCCCCCACCCTACGCCTTCCGCGCGCGCGCGCCTGCTGCCATGCTGCCTTCGAATTCGTTCGCCAACGTACGTGCCGCTTGCGCGGGCGCGCGCGCAACGCGGCGCCCCGCCGCGCGGCGCAGTAGTGCAAACCTAAAACGTGCACGGGCGGCGCAGGCAGCAGCGAGCAGCGCCGCGTGTGCGCCGACCGGTGCCCTTCCGCGCTCTCGCACGGTTCGCGCAATCGCAGCATTGTGTTGCGCGGCGTGTGCTGACGCGCGCGCGCTCACCGCCGGGCTTTCCTTCCCTCCCTGCGTGCGCCTCCATTGCTGCGCACTCTGCTGCGCGCATTCGTGCGCGTGCGCGCCTTGGGCGCGCGTGTCCAACACATCGTGTTGTGCCTGTCCTGCGCGCCGCCACGCCGCGCGCACGCGCCCTCCCATCGCGCGATTCTGTGCCGCCCCCGTACCTCGCCGCGCGCTCGGGGCATCACTCGTGTCCTTGTGCTACGATGACACACGCTCGCAGGCTGCACGGGTTGCGGCCGTCACTGTCGGTGTCGTGTGGGGCGCGTCCAAGATGACGGTGGTCAAGGTGCGTGCATCACGCACGCGGGGGCTGGAGCCTCACCTACCGCACCGTGCCGCGTACGCAAACCGCGACCACCACCGCGCCACGCGCGGACGCCACACCACATGCCCGCCTTGGCAGTTGGATCGTAGATGCGCTAGAATCACGACATGTGCCATGCGTGCCGCTGTGCATGCGCTGGCAGTGCGCTGACGCGCTGTTGCATGACCCCTCCCCGCCCACTCGCCCACTCCCGCGCATGCGCACCCGCAGATGACGACCCCGAAGTCGGACTCTTCGGGTCACTAGCGCCGCCGCGCCCCATGGCAGGCGTGGGGCCGCCCTGCGAGCCCGGAGCGCCCGCGCCCGATTGGCGCGGCGCCGCCGCCCACGCCGCACGCTGCAGGCCGCCGCCGCGTAAACAATTTTGGAGCATGGCGGGCGCAGCCTGCGGCCCGCTGCCTGCGGCCCGCAGCCCGCGCGGCGAGGAGCAGTGCGGAGTCGGCGACCCCCGGGGCGTGCGCGCTGGGCGGGACGCCTGCCCCCCACCTCGCCTCGACACTTGCCGGTGCGCTCCGCGATTGCNGGCGCGAGCCGCGCGGGCGCTGAGGCCGCGCTCGCGGCGGCGCGCGGCGGTGGCGCGGCCGGAGGCGAAAGCGCTATTCCAACCGAGGCTGCAGCAGGGGGATTAGCCGCAAGTGGGGGCGCAGACGTGTATGCGTACGCGCCGGTGCGTCCTCCCGTGGGTGGCCACGCGCAAACGCATTCAAACGGCCGCGGGCGCGGTAGCGCTGCAGAGCCAAGCGCGTACTGGCATGAGCCCGACGACCCACACGACCCACTGCTCGCCGCTGCGCGGCGCGCTGCGGGACTCGTGGCGCTAGTGCCCTCTGAGCGCGGCGTCTATTCGCGCCACCCGGACATACGGCAGATGCAGTTGGAAAGCGACGACTTCGCGTCGTCGGACGACGACGGCAATGTTGGCAATGATGGCTGGCCGTCCAACACAGCTGAGCCCGTCGTACGCGCGCGCGGCGTGCCGCGGGCGACGGTCGATGCGCTGCAGGCCGCGACTGACGGTGTCGCGCTGCTTGCACGCGCGCGCGCGAAAGGCGACGGCGGGCCGGTGTGCGCGGTGTGCCTCGACGCCCTCTGCGTGGCGACACCTGGCGACGCCGCTTGCGTCGCCGAGCTCAGCTCAGGCCTGCTCGCACTGCCGTGCGCGCACGTGTTTCACGCGCGCTGCATCCGGCCGTGGCTCAGCCGCGATACGCGCTGTCCGTCGTGCAGGCAGTCAGTCGTATGACCCGAGCCACGAGTAGCAAGCACCCGATGCACACGGGGCCGCGCGCACGCGCGCGCGCACAAGCGTCCACCGGCGCCAGCACTGAAGCTCGCGCCCGTGCCGCGACGCTGTTTGTGAACTATGTACAGTACAGTCTACATATTAATCGCCCACCGCAGCGACAGGACAGGCCGCCGAGCAAAGAGCGGCGTGGTCAAAAGACCCCACGCGGCTGGCGGCGGCCGCCGCAGCGTGGCCGCCCGGCTCGAAGCGCGAGATGTAGCCCAGCTGCGAGCGCAGCGCAGCGCCGAAGCCGTACGCCGCCCATCGCAGAAGCAGGCGGCCAACGACCGTCGCGGGATTGACGAGCACGCCGCTCCAGCGCGCAGCGCGCCGGAGGCCATCCGTGTACGCCGCAGCGCCGCGCCCGTCCCCTCTTACCTCGATCCCGAGCGCGTCAGCAAGCGCATTGCCCTGCAGCACGCGTGTCGCGTGGGCGAGCTGTTCCGCTGTGGCACGGCGGGGCGGCCTCCCCTCTACGGCAGCGAGCGTGGCCTTGGCGAGCTTCGTGGAGAGCTGGTCGGGCCACACCAGGTACACCCATATACTCTGGAGGGCAGCGCGCGCGTCGGGCAGCGAGCGGCACGCCAGGTTGTGCTCCTCATCGATGCCGATGCAGTGGCCGACTACCCGCCAGAGGTGCAGGAAGTCCTCCACGGCCTCGAGGCTGTCGCTGAGATCCACCCCCAATCGCTCCAGGCCGTCAACCACCACCGCTGAGAAGGCCAACTGCGTGACGACCATGTCTATTTGGTTGATCGGTACCCCGTCGGCGGCGGCGACAGCTTCGTAGGCCGCGCTGCAAGAGAGGCGTGCGCGCACTGCCGCGTGCATGAGGCGCACGCGCACCACCGCGCGCCAGCCCGCCCCGTGGACCGGCACCATCGCTTCGGGGCCGGCCACCACAGCAGCGACCAGCTGCGCCGTCTCCAGGAGCCTCCGATAGGCGCGGTCGCACCCAGCGGCTGATGTGTCGCCGCGCAGCGCACCGCCGCATGAGAGCACGCGCGCGATGCGAGGCGCCGCGTACCCGCCCACGAGCGAGAGGTGCAGCAGGCAGGCGCCGCAACCGGGCAGGTAGCGGAGAAAGAACTCTGCCCCACGCGCGCAGCGAGCGGTGTCTGCCCACTCGGGCAGCGTTGAGACGTCCTCGAGCAGCGCGCGCGCGCGAGCATCGCCACTGCCCGCCGCGCGCGCGAGGGCTCCCAGCGCGCAGCCGCTGTCCGCGAGCGCGCCCTCCTCGAGCCCACGCACCTCGGCGGGCGTGCGCGCCGGCAGAGCGAGCGTGCTGCGAAGGGACAGCAGCGGTGCGAGCAGCGGTTTGAGAGACGTGGGGAGCCACGACGTGGCCGCCGCGGGGACTTTCGCGCCGCCGCCTTCCCCACCGACGCCGCTGCCGCCCCGCTGCCGCCGCTCCCGCCGCCACTCAGCGAGCACCACCGGCAGCGTATCGTCGGCGAGCGCGTCCCCCCGCGACCTGAGCGGCTCCAGCTCGCGCGGGCGGCGGTGGGCCGCCGTCCACTCGAAGCCATTGCCCAGGTGCTCGACGGCGTCGCCGGGCGCGTACGCGTCGGCGTCGGCCGCGCACCGCGGCGTGGCGGCCCCGCAC
>RQSC01000523.1:292387-315754 GCA_013416795.1 Prasinococcaceae sp. CCMP 1430
GTGCGCGGCGCGGGGCCGCCGCGGCCGCGCGCGCGTGGCAGCCGCGCTGCTGCCCCTGGCTGCTGCGCGTGCCGGCGATGCGGAGGTCGTCAAGGCCCTCCTCGACTACGTGCGTGCCGCGGGCGCCGTGGATGTTGTCGTTGACGCCGACGGCCGCACGCCCGTCCATTTCGCTGCGCTGCACGGCAACGCTGCGGCTGCCGCTGCGCTATGCGCGGCGGGTGCCGCCGTGGATGCCGCCGACGCGCTCGGTGCGACGCCCCTGCATCTTGCCGCCGAGGCAGGACACATCGTCGCGGTGGAGACGCTGCTGCGGCGCGGTGCCGATCATGCGCGCGCGGACCCCAAGGGCCTCACGCCCATGCACCGCGCGGCGCGGGCAGGCCACGCCGATGCGGTGCGCACGCTCGTCGCCGCGGGCGCGTCCGTGTGTGTGCGCGACGCCGCCGGGCGGCAGCCGCTGTCGCACGCGGCCGAGCGCGCGCGCGCGGCGTGCGTGTGCGCCTTGCTCGAGCTGGGCGCTGGCGCGCGTGAGGTGGACGGACGGGGCCGCAGCGCCCTCGAGTGGGCGCAGGCCGAGGGCACGTCGATGGCCACCGACAAACTGCTGCCGCGGTGGGCGGAGGTCCTGCGCGTGCTCGAGGGGCACGTGCACGCGGCGCAGGGGGGGTAGGCTCGGTGCCCATGCGCGTGCACACACACAAACACACGCCCGCTGGCACAGGGGGCGATCCGATGGTAGCATAGGACAGGCCGGCTGGGGCTATAATATAACTGTAGAAATCCGCACCCAGTGCGTGTTAGCGCGCTCTGCACGCTCGAAAGTTGGCGTCCTTGTGCGTGCTCTCGATATGCCGCGCGGCACACTGCGCACATCATCTCCTACCATCGCCACCGCCCTCCCACGCAAACACTCAGCTCGCCTGCCGCGCGCGCGTGTAGCATGTGCTTTTGGTATGCGCGTGTATATCTCTCTGTGTGCGTGCGTGTATGTGTATGTGTGTGTGCTTAGTACACTGGCGCAGCCGGGCTACCGGCTGCTTCGAGATCGTCGGCGAGCGCCACGGTAGCCGCGGCGAGTTCGCGCGCGGCGCTCGCAGCCTCCTGCAAGGCAGAAGCCACATCATCTGAGCTCCGGTCTGCGTCGGCTGTGCGCGACGTGCTGAGAGTCAGGTGCCCGCGCGTGCCAGACGCAAGCGCGCGTTGAGAGGTGAGCCTAAGCAGACACCCATCCACCTATCTATCCACGCACACACAGGTAGGCAACGCGTGCGACGCGTCTAGCCGCAGCGCCTGCCACGCGATGGCCGACGCGCTCAAGCCCGCCTACTTTCGTACCTTGTCGCTGGACGACCCTCAGCTCGTCGTCAAGGGGGTCGAGCGCCTCAACAATCGCCTCGCCGCGTGAGTCGGCTCGCAGCGCGCCGGCCGCTCGAAGCACGTCCACGCGGAAGGTCCGCATCGCGCCGCCTCGAAGCGCCTCGCGCGCAGCGCGCGCGTCGCCCGCAGAATCTACGAGCGCGAACGGCGGCAGCGGCGGAGGCACCGACAACCTCGACGCGTCGCCCTTCGCTCGGCTGGCCCGCGCGGCGGCCGCGGAGCGGCGCGGGCCCGAGCGGCGCGGCGCGCATAGGGCACTGCGCTCTGTTGGACGCGACGCAATGAATGCGCGCGGCGGAAGGCTGTGCAGAGCTGGGCGATGCCGCGTCGCGTCTCATGCGCGGGGGATGGGGTTGAGGAGGGGGAGGTCCTCATCTTGCCATGCCGTGTTGTGTCGCGCCACGCTGCGCGGATGGCATGAGAAGATCCCCGTGGTTAGTGCGGATGCGCGCGCGCCCTCGCGCGCCACTCAGCGCGCTGACGCCCTCGCGATCTCGTCGCTACACCGCACGCCCCCGTGGACGCGCGCCGCGCCGCACTCCCGATCGCCGCCCGCGCAGCCATGTCGGCCAAGACCGTGAAGGATGTCCCCGCCGCGGCCTTCGTGAAGGAGTACGCCGCGCACCTCAAGCGCTCCGGCAAGATCGAGCTGCCCCCGTGGGTGGACCTCGTGAAGACGTCGGTCGCCAAGGAGCTCGCGCCGTACGACCCGGACTGGTACTACATCCGCGCGGCGTCGATCGCCCGCCACGTGTACATCCGCCCGGACGTGGGCGTCGGCGGCTTCAAGAAGCGCTTCGGCTCCAAGTACCGCCGCGGCACGCGCGCCATGCACCACCGCGATGCGGCCGGCGGCCACATCAGGCACATGCTCCAGCAGCTCGAGGCGATCAAGGTCATCCGCAAGTCGGACAAGGGCGGGCGCCGCATCACCCCCGACGGCCAGCGCGACCTCGACCGCATCGCCTCCAAGGTGGTGCTCGCCGGTGAGTCCAAGGAGGAGGACGAGGACGAGGACGAGGACGAGTCCGAGGAGGAGGAGTCCGAGGAGGAGTCGGAGAGCGACGACGACGACGACTCCGACGAGGGTGCGTCGCGGCGCCGCGGCCGCCGCCGCAGTCGCAGCCGCTGCCTGTTGCGCGCCTGCGCTCTCGCTCGCGCGCGAGCACCGGCCACGCGCGCCTTTCTGCGCTGCCGGCGGGGGACCCACTGCATGCCCGCCCAGCTGCTGACATCGAAGCGACCCTCACCCCGGACGCACGCGATCAACAGAGTAAGCGCAGCACCCGCAGCCACCGGCGCGCGCGTGCGCGCGGGCGGTGGCGAACAAACCGCTGCAAGCTGCTCTTCTGTAATCTGGCCGCCAGGGGCAGTGCGACGGCACTCCCCGCCCCTCTCCGGCGGCGGCAAGTGGGCTCGAGCGCGCGCGCGCGCGCTCTGCCTCCGTCGGTGGGATTTAACTACGCAACCTCGTTGTGACCCCTTCACCGCGCACGCGTCACGCCGCGCGTCACGCCGCGGCGCCAGTGCCACGGGCGCGCCGCCAGCGCGCGCGGCGGAGGCGATGGTCGCGCTCGAGCCGCTGGCGGAGAAAGTGCGCGCGCTCAACCGCTTCGACATGGGAAACTTCGTGGCGCTGATGGACGGCGAGCGCAGCCTGGGCGCGGTGCACGAGGACGTGGCGCGCGAGCTGCTCGCGTACCCGGAGGCAGTCGCCGTGGACCTCGGCCGCCGTGAGGTGCGGCTGCGGCCGGGCAGCGCTGAGGAGCGCACGGAGCGCTTCGCCGCGATGGCAGCGGGGATGCACGAGGCTGGGCTCGTCCCCGGCTGGCGCGACGAGCTCTTCGCCGCGCAGCGCGGCTTCGGCACCGAACCGGTCTTTCTGATCGAGCGTGCGGCCGTCCCGGTGTTTGGCCTGCGCGGCTACGGCGTGCACTGCAACGGCCTCGTGCGCCAGCCCGACGGCAGCCACAAGCTGTGGGTCGCGCGACGCGCCAAAGACAAGGCGACGTATCCGGGCAAGCTGGACCACATCGTCGCCGGTGGCCAGCCCGCGGGCATCGGGCTCATGGAGAACGTGATCAAAGAGTGCGGCGAGGAGGCGGGCATCCCGCCCGAGCTCGCCCGGCAGTGCGCGCGCCCAGCGGGCATGGTGAGCTACCGCATGGAGCTGCCCGACAAGAAGCAGCTCAAGCGCGATGTGCTCTTCTGCTACGATCTGGAGCTTCCTGAGGACTTCGTCCCCACCGCCGTCGACGGCGAGGTCGAGAGCTTCGAGCTCTGGGACATGGACGACGTGATGCACGCCGTCGCGCACACCGACGACTTCAAGCCCAACGTGGGGCTTGTCCTTATCGACATGTTCGTGCGGCGCGGCTACGTGACGCCCGATCAGCCGGGCTACATCGCGCTCGTCAAGAGCCTGCGGGCACTCGACTGCGCCTGAGTCACCCCCGGGCGGACGCGCCTCGGCGGCGGTGCGCGGACGCCGCGGGAGCGCGCGGGGGCCGCGGCGTGCAGCGTGCCAGCCACGCGCCGTTCCCCCGCTCGCGCCGTCACATGCGATCCGATATTCTCTTTAAAAACAGCTACACCGTGGCGGAGTGTGATTATTTTATGCGTCCTCCATCGCGCGGCGGGCCGCCCGCCAAGGTGGAACCCACACAGCGTGTTTTGGTTTTGATCTTAACATGAAGCGAATCCTTCCTGCTTACTATATTCAAATTACATCTAAAATGGATTCCTTTATGTTTGTTGGACGGAAAAGGTTGCATGCAGATGTAATATGGTATGCATTTTGTGGAATCCACGTGTCGGCGGGCGGCGCGGCGGCTGCCGGCGACGACGCCACAGAGCGCGGCGGCGGCGCGGCCACAGGACCCACGCACAACCCACCCACGTCCACCCACCGCAACCGCAACCGCGACCGCCGGCCCCCGCACGCCACTCCCAGCCCCCCGGCCGAGGGCCAGCAACCTCGCACCAGCGTTCGACGGGCTCGCGGCCCAGCCGAGGGAGGGCGGGAAGGAGGGGAGGGGGGGGACCGCGAGCGCGAGCGCGCTGCCGCGGCGCCGACCGGCGGCAACCGCAAGGTGTCCGGCCTCGACATCGACGAGACTGATTTCACGACGAGCAAGGGCGTTAAGGTGGTGAAGTCCTTCGAAGAGATGGGCCTGCGCGACGAGCTGCTGCGCGGCGCGTACGCGTACGGCTTCTCTGCACCCTCGGCGATCCAGCAGCGCGCGCTGCCACCCCTGCTGGCAGGGCGCGACGTGATCGCGCAGGCCCAGTCAGGCACGGGGAAGAGCTCGATGATCGCGCTGGCGGGCTGCCAAGTGTCAGACGTGTCCAGCCGCGACCCGCAGGTGCTCGTGGTGTCGCCCACGCGCGAGCTCGCGCTGCAGACGCAGGCGGTCGCCCAGGCGCTCGGCCAATTCGACTCGGTGAAGGCGCACGCGTGCGTCGGCGGCAAGAGCGTCGGCGAGGACCTGCGCGTGCTCGAGTCGGGGTGTCATGTGGTGTCGGGGACGCCCGGACGCGTGTACGACATGATCAAGCGCGGCGCCCTGCGCGCCAAGTCGCTCAAGCTGCTCATCATCGACGAGGCCGACGAAATGTTGGGCAGAGGATTCCAAGATCAGATCTACGACATCTACCGCTACCTGCCACCCGACGTGCAGGTGGTGCTGGTGAGCGCGACCATGCCGCGCGATGTGCTCGACATGACGACCCGCTTCATGACCGACCCGATGCGCATCCTCGTCAAGCGCGACGAGCTCACGCTCGACGGAATCAAGCAGTTCTTCGTGGCCGTCGAACGCGAGGAGTGGAAGTTCGACACCCTGTGCGACTTGTATGACACGCTGACCATCACGCAGGCGGTCATCTTCTGCAACTCGCGCAAGAAGATAGACTGGCTCGCGAGCCGCATGCGCGAGGCCCACTTCACCGTCTCCGCGCTGCACGGCGAGATGCCACAGCGCGAGCGCGACGATGTCATGGGCGAGTTCCGCTCGGGCGCCACGCGCGTGCTTCTCTCGTCGGACATCATGGCGCGAGGCATCGACGTGCAGCAGGTCAGCCTGGTGATCAACTACGATCTGCCCAACTCGAGGGAGAACTACATTCACCGCATCGGTGAGTCACTGCGCGATTCCGCGCCCGCGCGCGTGCAAGCCGCCCTCCGTGATGTTCAACTTGGGGTAACGCCCAGAATATACGCTATACCGAGGCAAAACAGCCGTGCGGAGAGCTTTACAGTGCTGAGAGGAACGCGAGGCGGGCCTCATCCACTTTGCGAGCAATCGCGGCGTCGCTAACGCCGCGCGGCGCGTTCCCCCTTGCTGCGCACGCGCTGCGCAGGGCGCTCCGGCCGCTTCGGCCGCAAGGGCGTGGCCATCAACTTCGCCACCGACGAGGACATGAAAGCACTCAGGGAGCTAGAGAGCTTCTACAGCACGCAGATCGACGAGATGCCCGCATCCCTGCAGCTATGACTGCGCGCGCGCGGGGAGAGCGATGGTGCGATTCGAACGCGTGCCCCGAATTTAATAATTTTAGACACTCACTCGCTGGGCTTGTACTCCGCGCCGTCATCGAGGGGCTCCTCGATGACCTCATACGAGGCCGCTACGGTGCCGTCGCCTGCTTCGCCGCCGCCGTCGTCGTCAGAGCCTCCGCCAGCGCCGCCGGCGCCCTCGCCGTGCGCTTCGTGCCAGCCCTCGGGCAACTTGCCGCCCCAACCGCGCTTGGGTACCTCACCGCGCAGCTCGGGGTGGTCGATGGAGTCGTACACCTTGTTGCCGAGCACCCAGTCTTCGGAGATCTCCTCCTCGGTGAAGCGCGCGTAAGTTTCGGGCTTGAGGTCGTGGTTGCCAGGCTCGATTTCGATGGTCGCGGGGCTGTGGAAGCCCGGGTACCGCGCCTTGTCCATCTTGTTGTACAGGCGCTGCATCTTCATGCCGATCTCCTCGAGGCGCTGGTTAAGCTCGCGCTCATCCATGCCCAGGCTCTCCACCGAGTCGAATGCACCGTCGCCCACACCCGAGCTGTCGCCGGAGGTGATCTCCTCGTCCGCGCTCGCGTCGCCCTTGCCCTTGCCCTTGCCCTTCTTGCCGCCGGCCGGCCTTGCGTCGTCGTCAGCCCCGTCGCCCTTGTCGGAGGCTGAGGGCATGAGCTTCCGCACGTAGTCCTCCTCGGTCTCCTCCTCGTACTCGGTCTCCTCTTCCTGGTTCTCCCTGACCTTCATGTACATGTGCTCGCGCTCCGAGTAGTAGTCCTGGTTGTTGTAGCGCGTGGGCGTGAGCTGGCCGTAGTCGCGCTGCTCGGAGCGCTCGTCCGACCACTCGTTGTCCTTGAACTCGGGGTTCTTTTTCTCGTCGAGGTAGTCCTGGTCGAGCGTTCCCCCCAGCACGTCACCGTCGTTCACCATGCGGTGCCACACCTCGTCGGGGATGCGCTGTGTGCGCACGAGCTTCCCCTTCGCCTTGAACTGATCGACCAGATCGGACACCTCCTTGTTCATCTTGGCGACAGTCCCCGCCCAGTTGGGATCGTGCACGACCCGCCGCGCCTCCTCGGTGCTCATCTGGCGATCGTGCTCGTTCAGCACCTCGAACTCTTTTCTGTATGCGGGCGACGACTTGTCCATGCGGCCGCCCTCGCGCAGCACGGTGCCCAGCGGCTCCTGCTGCGCCGGGTCGCCGCGCATCTCCGAGTGGAAGATGAGCGGCGGGCTGTCCAGCGTGTCGGCGAGTGGAAGCGCAGGGTCCAGCAACTCGATCTCAATGGGGAAGCGGAAGCGCCACACGTCCTCGCGGATGGCCGTCACGCGCACCCGGACCCTGTCGTGCGGCGACAGCATCACGCTCGGGCTGACCTGGGGGCCGGTCATGTACATCCGATCACGGAGCTTGGTGCTGAAGCGCTCCTGGAACTCGAAGCCCGGGTCAACGAACTCAATGGCGCGCCAGTCGTCCTGCGAGACGTATTGCCAGCCGAAGTACTCGGCCCCGATGTCGATGTAGAGGCCTGAGTACAGGTCCTTGCACACGACCTGCCCGATGATCTCGGTGCCAACCTTGAGCTCGGAGAGGGGGATGCGCTCCTTGCCATTGAAATCCGAGCCGTTGAGCGGGCTGTCGAGCACGCACGGGGCCTCGTAGTCAGGCATGGCCGGGAGCTCCTCCGCCCAGTTCACCTCCTCGTTGGGCAGGCCGAGGCGCATGTAGTCGTTCGTTTCTCCCAGCGGATCGAAGATGTTCACCTTGTCCCACAGCAGCGACGCGAAGCGCGCGTGGCACTCGTGCGCCGAGTAGTAGTAGTTCTTTCCGGTGTCAGGGTCCGGGTCCCACTTGTCCCATCCGCGCGAGTACTTGGCGAAGACCTCGTCGGTGACGAGCTTCGAGCACCGCCGCCAGAACAGCGGTCCGGGGTCGTGCTTGAACGCCGCAAACTCCCCGCCGATCGACTCGACGAGGCCCATCACCACCTGGTCGAGCTCGTCGTCCCAGGGCGGCATCATGTCCATGTACTCGAGCATGCCCAGCTTGGACTCGGTTTGGATGCCCGACGCCACCAGCTTCTCCTCCTCGACGATGTGAGCGGCCTCGCCCGCATCCATGCCCTCATCCTCAATGAGCACGCGCAGCCTCTCCTCGTATGCCGCCTCCTGCTCCTCGTCCAGCTCGGGGACTACCACCACGCGCCCGCGCCGATTAGCGCTGGTCTTGCCCTTGTCCTGGGCGGCGTACTGCTGCGCCTGCGCCTCGAGCTCGAAGTTCTCGAGCGGGGCGAGGTACTGGTCGAGCACGTTGTATCCCACTTCCTCGTCAAAGGGGTTGAAGAGCGCCCTGCGGACAAGCGCCTCGTCGAGCAGGAAGGGCTCGTCGGTGAAGTCGTCCAAGATGCTCTGTGCCGCCTCGCGCGCGATGCCCTCGCCGACGGGCGAGCGAAGGTACTCCACCTGGCAGCGCTGCCACATCTGCGCCTCGCCCGCCAGTGCCATGTACTCGAGCGTGGGCGGCACGGCGAACTCCTCCGCGTCCTCGCACCCGCCGAAGGACGGGAGCACCTCCTCAACCTCCTGCCGCTGGGCCTTTTTGAAGTGCGATTGCGCCTCTTCGATCGCAGCATCCGTCAGGGGCGCCACGTCGCCCTGGCCGACCACCTCGCCCGGCGCGGGCGTGGGCGCCTGCTGCGAAGCGTCGTACGGCCGTCCGTCCTCCGCCACGCCTTGGGTTGCGCTGCCGTCACCGTCGGCGCTCTCGACGTTCTGCCCGACGAGCTCCAACAGGGCCTGGCGCAGCGCTTCCTCTGCGTCGGCGTCGTCCGCCACGGCGGAGAGTAGCTCGCCCACCATGGGCGCCGCTGCGCCGCGCTCATCCTCCGCGAGCCCATCCATGCCCGCGCCGCGCGTGCTCTCAGGCGCGAGCCCCTTGAAGGACTTGAGGACGCCGCTGAGCGCGGCCGCCGCGCGCGCCTCGGCGTCGGTCACCTGCCGGCCGCCAACGCGCTCGGTCGTTGGCATGTCGATGTGCATCTTGGCGTCCTCCCGCGCGAGCACCTCGTCGGACGTGGGGCCCCGAAGCGCGCGCATCTTCGCCTTGAACCCCTCGGAGACGGAGTCGTCGGGCTTGGGCGTGCCGTCTTCGAAGTACTCGTCCGCCAGGACGGCATCGTCCATGACCAAGTTGCCCTTCTCGTCCCAGCGCGCGCTCTCGCGCTGGGCGTCCGTGAGCGACTCCCAGCGCGCGTCCGCGTAGCGCTTGCGCACGTCGAGCAGGCGCCTCTTCAGCGCTTCGCGGCGCTCTCGCGCGGCAACCTTGGCCTCGCTGTCGCCGCCGCCATCGGCGTCCACCAGCCAGTCGTCATCCTCGTCGGCGTAGGCCTTGAACTGGTCCCAGCGCTCGTCGTCGAGAGCCGGGGCGCCGTGGTTCCACTCCATGCGCTCGAGCCGCTGGTACCTGCCGAGCTCCTGGGGGTTGGTGATGGGCGGCTCGAGCCCCAGCTTGGCGCGCTTCGCCCTCTTGCTGGACCCACCCTGGCCATCCACGCCCGCGCCGCTCGGCTTGTCCGCCACCCCGCACCGCACCGCCGCGCGCCGCGGGGGCGCGCGCGCCGCAGCGACGCGAGGGTCGGCCGGCGGCCGCCGCCAACGGCGGAAAGGGGAAGGAGCCGCGCGGCGCGAAGGCGAGCGAGCGACCGACCGAGCGAGGGCACCCGCCCGCGCCCCCGCGCTCGAGCGCGCTGTAGCACACGCGCACGCACACGCGCACACACACGCACGCACACGCACACGCACGCGCACACGCGCGCGCGCGCACACACAGCGCGGCGCCCAGCCGCCTTTTCTCGCCGCCATCAAACCGCACCCGCCCGCCCCACCGATCCAAACCCTAAACCCCAAATCCCCAACCTCAACCCTCCGATCGCCCCGGACGTGGTGTGACCTGCGAGGGGGGCGGCGCGCCGTGTCCCAAAGCCCTTCCGTCGCAGGCCCCCATCGAAATCCCATTCCGCGCGTTCCAACGCGATTCGACGCTTCACCAAATCACCATCAACCGTCGTTTCTAAATGCGAAAGATCACGCGAATGAAATGCCACCCCTTTGAAAGTATTCATGCCGTTTGGAAAAGGCGGGGATGGCGGCGCGAACGCGCGAAATCGCGGCGAACCCCCTTTTCCGCCACGCGGGCGCCGCGGGCGCGCGCGCGCGCTTTTCCGGCGGCCGGCCGGGGGCGTCGGCGGGACCGCCTACCTGCTGCGCAGAGGTCCCCGAAAGCATCGCCAGGCGGATGTACGACCAGATACAAATCGTTCCAGCGCGGCGCAGCTTGGCCGGGTCGCCCAGTTCTGACCGCGCCACTCATAGAGACTTTCCTCGGCGTAAGTGCCCGTGCAGAGGTCCCCGAAAGCATCGCCAGGCGGATGTACGACCGCCTACAAATCGTTCCAGCGCGGCGCAGCTTGGCCGGGGCGCCCGGTTTTGACCGCGCCACTCATAGAGACTTACAGTACTTACCGCACCCCCGCCGGTGCAGCGACGAGGCTTACAGTACTACAGTAACGGTTAGGGTTTAGGGTATTAAAAAGAGGGTTCGTGCGGGCGCCAGATATTTAGCGGCGCAGGATGCAGCACGGGGTGTGCCACAGCGTGGGCGGTGGGTGGTGAGGACGACCTCGTGCTCGTCGAAAACCACATGGCGTTCGTCTTCCACGCCAGGGGTGCTGGCGGAAGCTTCCAGTGCGCGCCGGTGCGCGTGGCGCCGGGGGGGAAGAGGGCGGCAAGCTCCCGCGGCGAGCGCTCGGGCCGCCGCGCGCCGTGCGTGGGATGCGAGATGTGGGTCATGGTGGAGGAGAGCAAGATGAGGCGCCACCGGCCGCGCCTTCCCCTGCGCGCGCCCCGCGTGCTCGCGTGGCCGCCGCGTTGGCGGTCGCGGCAATCGGAGCGACAGCAGCAGGCGTGGCGCTCGCCGCCGCGCCGCCGGCTGCCGCGACCGCCAGCGCCACGACCGCGCGCGCGCTGAAGGGCAGCGCGCACGCAGATGCGGTCGCGCCGCCGTCGGCGGCTGCTGCCACGCAGGGCAAGGGCACGGAGGGCGGAAGGCGAAATGAGGTGGCCGTTCGCGACAGCCTCCCTGACCGCGCGATGTATCTGTGTCAGCGCGTGCTCATGCTGCCGCTCGGGGGCAAGCTCTTCTGGCTGCTCATGGCGTCTTCGCTGCTTGTGTTGGTCGGCGCAGGCGCGTACTGGGCGGCGATGCAACCTGCCGATCGGTCCTTCGGCGATGCGGCATGGGCTGCGTACGCGATGGTGTGGAACGCACCTGGCAGTAGCTCGATGCCCGGCGACAGCCCGGGTCTCGCGGCCAGCGTGGTGGCCAACGTCATCTTCGGCGTCGGCTTGTTCACCTTCGCAGTGCTGCTTGGCATAGTGTGTGATGAAGTGGCAGACAAGGTTGCAGAGGTGCGCGAGGGAAAATTTCGCGTTATAGAGAGCGGGCATACGGTGGTGGTGAACTTCAATGAGGCAGTTGGGCCTGCGCTGCAGCAGATGGACTTCACTGAGAAGGAGGATCCCAACGCCTTCGGCTTTAAGAAGGTGATCATTCTGGCGGACAAAGACAAGTCTGAGATGGACAACATCGTCGCAGACCTCGACCTGGAACACATCCAGGTGCTCACGCGGCGTGGCAGCCCCGCGTCGCAGGCGGACCTGTACTCGTGCTCGGTGGAGCGCGCAAGAAACATCATCCTCTTTCACCAGCACGGTATGAGCTCGATCGACGAGCCCATGGTGAAGCTTCAGCTGGAGGCAGACAAAGCCGCCACGCTCCTGCAACTGCGGCAGCTTCGCGCACGTGCTGGGCATCCACTGGATGATGGCGCGGATTCGCCGACCATCGTCGTGCAGTCGATAGAGGCCGAGCCCGCCGAGGGCCACAACAAGATGTGCGCTCTCACCGAGGCGCCTTTCAGCGCGGTAGCGGGGCGGCGTACTGTGGCGCAGATTTTAGCCGAGGCTTCGCTCGAGGATTCAGTAGCCTGCGTGTACGACGAGCTACTGAACTCCGGGGAGGGCAGCAACTCGATTCTCGTGGTGGACGCGCCCGCGCGCCTTGTCGGTGGGTCGCTCGCGCAGGCCCAGGCAGAAATGCCGCATGCAATTATCTTGGGGTTGATGCGCACCGAGGAGGAGGTAACGCTTGCACCGCACCCGGGAGCGACGACTATTGCACCGGGCAACAAGCTTGCGGTGATCGCGCAATCCAAGCGCGCTGCCGTCTCGCAAGGCGCGCCGCGGCCGACTGCGCCTGCGGAGCCGCCGCGTGTGCGCAGCCGTGGACGCTCACCCGCACGCCCCGCGGATAGGCCGCAGCGGGTCCTGATATGTGGGTGGGACGCCCTCATGAGTGTGACCGTCGAGGACATGCGCGTGCGCGCCCCTGCAGGGAGCGAGATCACGCTCATCACGGATGAGAAACCTGCGGGCTTCAGCACCGGCACTCGCAACCGCATCACAACCAAGTTCGCGGGTGGAATGCCACATGCATTCGAAGACATTTCGCGCGCCCTCGACCGCGGCGTCGATACAATTGTGTTGTTGCCAGACATGGTGGCGTCGTCCGACGACATGGAGGACTCTCTCTATCTTGCGACCATGCTCTGCATCAAGCGCTACTACAAGTCGAATCCGCAAAGGCCTCTGCCGCGCGTCATCGGCGTGGCGAACAACGAAAACATCAAAGAAATCTCTCAGGTACGTAAGCGCCAGCGGTCAGCGCGCCTCTCGGCCCGTACAAAGCAGCGCTGACTGGACTGGACTGGCCGGCGCCGCGTGCCTCAACACCTGCTCCAAATAGGAGCTCTACGAAGAAATGGGTGGCACGCGTACGGAGATGCTCGTACCTAGCGTTGCTGTAGGCAACTTGATCGCACAGGTACGTGCGCCGAGCGCACACCACGCTTAGCGCAGCAGTACCTTCAGTGCACTGACCAGTTGCGCACACGCGCCGCCGCCTGGACACGCGCCGAATGTCTGCGACGCACAGACTGCCCGCACGGGCCTACTCGACGAAGTATATGAGGCCTTCATGGAGCTCTCCGCGTCCACGGGCGCGCCAGCACTGCAGAGCTGGCCGGTGACGCGCCTGATCTCGGAGGAGCAGCTCCAAAAGGGCGGTCCGAGCTTTTGGGAGCTGATGGACGCTGCGGAGAGCGAGGGCCTCATCGCCGTGGGATACGTGCGCGACGGTGAGAATGCCGTGCACACCAATCCCATCGACAAGGCGAAGGAGCTGGCCCTCGGCGCCGCGGACTCGGTCGTCGTGCTCTCGTGCAGCCAGCGCTAGCTCTAGCGCGCTTGCCCACACCAACAGATTGTATTACCGAGTCTCAGCGCACTGCAGCGCTGCAGCTGTCACCGCTGTCCTTGTCGCCAGAGTTGCCGCTCCCATCAATGGGACCCAGTATTGGCTCATCACCCGTGAGGAGTTTGTGCATCGCCGCAGCGTCCCTGCGTGCACCGCGGCGCGGGCGGCGCCATCACCATGGTAGCGCAGATGTCAGCGACGACTTCGCGCTATGGCATGCAGACATTGGCGCACAGCGACCACATGCACGCGCGTGCCCACCCCTGCTCCCGCGCGCGACCTACCATGTCTTTCTCATCCCTGGCGCGAGCATAAACTCGCGTTCTGTGCCGTCCTCGTCCTCATCGACGCGAATGCGCACGAGGCCGCCACGAGCCAGTGCGTCGCGCAGCTGCTCCTTGCTAGCTCCTGCGAAGGGCGGTCGCACGTGCTCGCTCAGCGCGCAAACCTCCTGACGCGAGCCCCAAAAGTCGAGAACCGAGAAGCGCATGACGGGCGCGTGCTTGTGCTGCGACACCTCGCCTGCGTAACGCCTCTGGAAGTAGAGCAGGCAGGCCGTGGCCGCGCCGCTGCCGCCGACGATGCCCACGCACGCGCCGAGCTCCGCAGCGCTCAACGAGCCGCCGTAGCACACGAGGGGCGCCAGCGCACCCACGCCGGCAAGCTGCAAGACCTTGGTGCGCACGAGTGCTCGCGCGAGGCGCATCCCAACCGGTCTGTAGATGACCTTCCACTGCGAGCGGTCGGTGCGCGGGTCGGGCTCGGCGCCTGCTTCGCCACTGCCGTCGTCGGCTGCCGCGCTGCCGCGCGCGGTGCGGCGCGCCGCCGCGGGGAACGGAACGACGCATTCAATCGAGTGTGCGGAAAAGGACATGAATTTTTGGACATGCGGGCGGTCCACGGGGCCGGGGGGGGTGCATGGATGGCGCCCGCTCGCGCCCTCTCGTGCTGCATCCGCCGAGATGATCTGTGAGGCGCGCCGCGGACGACTGGCGGTGCGCGATCGGGGAACGCGAGCGAGGGCCGCCTGCAGAGGGGGGAGGGGGGGGGGAAGGTGCCTGGAAGAGCAGGGAGATGAGGGTGGACGGATGAGGGCAGGGACCGCAGAGAGGCGCGGAGATCCCTCAGAGCCTCCACGGGACGAGACGTGGTGGGGGAGAGGGGCACAAGGCTGGAGGTGCGCAGGGTGCGGACACAGCGCCGCGGCCGAGCGGCGCACCGAGCGGCGCACCGGCGGGCAGGCGTGGACCCCCGCGCTCTGCGGACGGGCGCGGCGCCGACGGGGGCGCACGCGCCATGCTGACCACCACTTGGGGGCGTGGCCGCGGCCGAGCGGCCACGCGAGCAGCCCGCGCGGCGACCGTGGCGATTGTCTTCGCCGTGGCGGCGTTTGCCTCGACGGGCGCGCGGGCGGCCGCCAAAGGTCTGCAGGGAGCGGGCAATGGCCGCATGGGTGCGTCAAGCGGCGGAGCCAAGATCAAGCGCTCCTCTGGTATGAAGAGGAGTGGCGCGAAGGTCGACCTCAGCGGCCTGGGCGGAAACGGTGGACTCGACCTCGGTGCCCTGCTCTCCGGAGGCGCCGCCACGGCCGGCGGAAGCAGCAGCCGTGGCGGCTCCGGGAGCAGCGGTGGTTTGCGTCCCCACTCGGGCGGCCGCGCCGGCCGAGGCAGCCGCTCCGGCGGCCGCACCTGTGCCATCGAGTGCCCGCTCGGCAAGGCGCTCGAGGTGAACGCGGGATACGAGCCGTACGCCAACGGCTGTGGCCTGGATGGCATGCCTATTGACCTCACCGGCGGGCGCTTCGACTTCACCCCCTGTTGCGACAAGCACGACTACTGCTACCAGGAGTGCGGCGCCACGCAGAAGGGCTGCGACGCAACCTTCGGCGAGTGCCTGCGCAAGCTGTGCAAGGACGAGTACGGCGGCGACGAGGAGTGCACGAAGCTCACGAAAACGTACGAGATGGGGGTGGGGATGTTCGGCTGCGGGCCCTTCAAGGACTCGCAAAGAAGGGCGTGCAAGTGCCCCGAGCTTTCGCCCGCGGAGAGGACCACGTACGCTGCGCAGCTGCGTGCGGAGGCGGGACCATCGGCGGTGCCGCGCGGCAAGTACTGCGGCAGCAAGAGCCTGCTGGTGGTGAACGTCGGCCTAGAGGCCGAGGTTGACGCGGAGGCGAAGACCTTCCATCTCAAGGCGTGGAACGAGGAGGTGCGCAGTGCAGCGACTCGCGCTCTCGCTCGCGTGCTCGCCCCACGCCCGCGCTCGCCCCACGCCTACGCCCGCCGCGGCTCCTGACCAGCGCATCGTTGTGGCGCCTGCGCAGGACGGCACGCACTTCTTCGGCGAGGATGGCTGCGGTCCCATTCCCTTCGAGGCGCACACCGATGACCAAGTGATCGCTGGCATGGACCCGCGCGGCTTCTCGGTCGCCAAGCCATACCCGCCTTGCTACGACCAGTTCTTTGGCGAGGGCGGTCTTGCGGCCGGCGTGAGCATCTCTGTTAGGTCGGCAGGGTGAGTGGAACCAGCGCGCGAGCGCCCACGCGATGGGCCCTCGCGCGGCGCACACTCCGTCGCGCCGTCGCCAGGAGCGAGCCCCCGCGCTGACGTGCCGCCACGCGCAATGCCTCGCCGGCCTCGCGCGCTCACAGCCCCTCGCACGACCTCGTCAGCAGGCTCGAGATCCACGCCGAGAAAGTGCCCCTCATCAGCCAGCTCGACGTGCGCATCGGGCGCTGCCAGGGCAGCGAGGGCGCGGGGAGGATTGAGCTCTGAGCGCCGCCGCCGCCTCAGCTGCCACGCTAGTAGACACGCTCGCCTGCAAACATGATTCTTCCATTGCGCGTATCCGAATGTGCACGCCTTGCATGGCGCTGCCGTGGCGCGCGACGCGGGCACGCCGCCGGTGTGGCGGCGAGGCGGGCGCGACGCAGGCGTCCGCGAGAGCGCGGCGCGCGGTGGCGCAGGAGATGTGGGCGTGGGTGCTAAGAGAAGGATGGTTTTAAGATATCGTGTAAACAATGCTGTAGACAAACAAAACCGTACCCGATATGTGTGTGACTCAACACTGCCTCGACAGGAGCGACGACACTACTACGCGACCAATGGGCAACGCGCCGGTATACCCGAGCGCGTGCGTTCCTAGTAGTACTAATCTCCGCCCCCGCGCGCGTGGTCGTCGGAGACGCGCGGCGCAGTGCAGTGCAGCACACGAGCGGCGGCGGCGCACGGTACGAACGTGCGGCCTCCCGGCGCCCGTGGCGCTCCGCATCATGCGGCCGGCGCTCCGGCGGCTTCCGCGCGCGTGCGCGCGCAGGGAGCGCTGCGCAGCCTCGAGCGAGTGTTTCGCGCGGCGTCCGCCGCTTAGTAGCCCTCGGCTGAGATCTCCTCGGAGATGGCCGCGGTCTCGTCGAGCACGAAGGCGAGGTCCTCCACCGTGGCGTCGGGGTTCGTGAACACCATGCGCCAGAAGTTGGGCAGGCCCTGCCTCGGCTGGTAGTTGACGAGCACGTTGCCGCGGGACATCATGCGCTGCTTGACCACGGCGGTCAGCTTGTGTGTCGCCTCGGCCGACATGTCGAACTGCGGCTTGTACCAGTAGCACACGTTGCACAGGCCGGGCTCGACGAACATCTCGAAACCGGGACGCGCCTTCAGCATCTCGACGAAGGCGTCCCGGTTGCTAAGACACCGGTCGACGCGGGCCTCGAGCCCCTCGAGGCCGATGGTCTTCCACACGAGCCACAGCTTGATGATGTCCGGGCGGCGGCCGCACTGGAGCGACTTCTCGCCGGTGTCGTACATGGCCGCGTCGTACTCCTGCTCGTGGTAGAGGTACGAGCAGTCGTCCTTGAGCGCGATGCCGGTCTTGAGGATCTCGCGGTCCTGCACGAGCAGCACGGAGCACGACTGCGGCATGCCCGAGAGCTTGTGGAAGTTCCACGTGAGCGAGTCGGCGTCGGCGACGCCGTCGAGGGTATTCCGGTGCTTGCGCGAGAAGAGCAGCGAGGAGCCCCACGCGCCGTCCACGTGGAACCAGCAGCCGTACTTCTTCGCCACCGCGCCCACGGCCTTGATGTCGTCCACCGCGCCGAAGACGGTCGAGCCGGCCGTCGCGTTGACGAAGAAGGGCACGGCGCCGTCCGCGACCGCCTCCTCGAGCAGGCGCTCGAGCTCCGACACGATCATGACGCCCTGCTTGTTGACGGGCACCTTGATGACGTTGCTCGAGCCCAGGCCGAGCATGAGGCCCGCCTTCTCGAAGCAGTAGTGCGACTCGGCCGACGTGAAGGCCACCATGCGCGGCAGCCCGGCGAGGCCCTTGGACTTGGTCGCGGCCACCTTGTTTGAGCGCGCGAGCAGCATCGCGTGCGTGTTGGACGCCGAGCCGCCCGGGTTGAACATGCCGTCGACGTTCTCGGAGAAGCCCGCGAGCTTGCCCAGCTGCGAGATGACCTCGCGCTCCATGAGCGTCGACACGGGCGCCATCTCGTACGTGTACATCGAGTGGTTGCACGCGGCCGCGATGGCCTCGCCGAGGACGCCGATGGGCTCGGTGCCGCCCATGCCCATCTGGTTGAAGAAGCGCGGGTGGCTCGACTTGATGGAGTACTTGAAGATGTCGTCCACGATGGGGCCGACGGCGTCGTAGCCGACGCCCTTTTCGGTGAGCTCGATGGACGCGGCGGTGTACAGCTCCTCGGGCAGCTTGAAGTTGCACACCTTGGCGTTGCGATTCCGCCCGTCGGCGTTGACGTACTTGGCGACCTTGGCGAGGCCGTCGGCGATGGCCTGTGCGCGCGCGCGGTCGCTCGAGGCGCCCACGCCGGTGTCCTCGGCGGACTTGACGGCGGCGAGCACCTCCGCCTCCTTGCGTGCGGCGGCGGGCATGGCTGCGGCGTCGGTCGTGACGAGGGGCGCCATGGTGTCTCTGTGCGTGTCGTGCGAGTTGGGCTGCTCTGGAATACGCGGAATTAGGCGGCGACCTGGTGCGCTCGCTGGTTGCGTTTGATAGGAATAAACGGGACGGAGCGCTGCGAAATGTGCAGCGGGTGGTCTTCGGCCGTGGCGGCGGGGCGGGGCTGGGAGGAGGAGGGGGTTGGAGGGAGGCGGGCGGCGTGTGCCAGCTGCGTCCGGAGGGGTGTGCTCTTCCGCGCGCGCGAGTCGACGGGCGAGAGAGGTTCCCCTGAAAAGGGAGGGGGGGGGGGAGAGGTGTCGCGTGCGGTGCTCTGAGCGTGCGCTGTGGCGCGGTCGCGCGGAGCGGCGGCTGTGCTGCGCGCAGACTGAGTAACGTCTGCGGCGGCGGCTGGAGCGGTGTGGCGCCCACGCGCGCCCGCAGGTGCGTTTTGATGGCGCGTCGTCGTCTTGCGGCGATCGGGCGCGCGCGTCCCGCGAATCGGCGCCCGCCGGCGCCATCAAACGGCACTGCCGAGCCGTTCATCGAAAGGCGGTAGGAAGCGCGCGCGTTTCGCCAAGGCGACGGCGGGCGGGGTGCAAAAGGCGGGAAGAAAACGCGCGAGGGAATTTCGCGCGCGCCGGAGGCAAAGAGACGCGGCGAATTTCGGCGCCCCGTTCGTTGCGAAAGGGCCCCTTTCCCCTCCATTTCTCCGTTTCGTAAGCACCCCTTCCGGGGCGCGCCTCGCGGTTGCGCGTGCCCGGAGCGTCGCGCGTCGCGTTTTCGTTTTTCCGCTCGCGCTCGCGTTTGGCGTCCCGCGGATTCGTCGCGCATTTCGCGCGCGCGCGCGCGGGGGCGCGCGGGCGCGGCAGTGGGCGCCCGCGCGGCGCGCGCCGCGCACCCACCCAAAACGCCCGCGAGGGGCGCCGCGACGCGCGGCGAAACCCAAATCACGTGGGGCGAGGGACCCACGTGGGTCGGGCGCAGCGGAGTGTGCCCGGCGTGGAGCGGACGGAGAAGAGGCGGGAAGGGACGGGGATGGGTGGCGCGGCGGGCGCTCGGCCGGCCTGTGTGCACAGCTGCAGAGCTGCAGAGGGGGGCGCATCACGGTATCACGGTAGTAGAGCACCCACACCTACACCCACACCCCCTCTCGCCGCAGGACGGGGGGCGCCGCGCCCACTCCGCCCGCAGCAGGGAGCCGCGGCGCTCGGCGACGCCCGCCAGGTGGCGCGGGCGGGAGGGGGACGCGCCGAGCGGAGCGGTGCCGCGCGCGCGGTGGGGGTGGGGGTGGGGGGTTAGGGGTGAGGTTTGGGGTAGTGCGCCAGCAAGGACGCGAAGCACCAGTCTCACGTGGTCGGCTTCCGACTCCGCGGCGCGATGCGGCGCAGGCAAGGGGCCGCAGGCGAGGGCGTGGCATCCGAGCCGCTGCTGCGCGCGCGCGCGCTGGGCATTGGCCACACGGCGGGCGATGGCGGGCTGCCGCGTAGCGTCGCGTATATCGCGTGCGCGGCTGCCGCGCTGGCGCTGTGGTGGGCGGCTCGCACGTTCTTCGTGGCATTTGGTGGCGGCGGCCTCGCGGGCGGCTCCGAGGTAGACGCGCGACAGCTGGCGAGGCGCTTTGCTGGGACGGCCGCAGCCTCGCCGCGCGCAGCGAGCGCTCGTGAGGCGCTCGCGTATGCCGCGGCAGCGCTCGATGGCGACATGGTGCGCGCGCTCGTCCCCGCCATCGCAGTGGGAGAGGATGTTGACGTGTCGGAGTCGAGCGCGTTCGCGTGCGGCAACACGCCCTTGCATTACGCCTGCGCGACGCTCGACCGCGGCGCGCGCACGGCGCGAGAGCTGCTCTCGCGCCCGCGCCGCGACCTGCAGCTCCGCGAGGCCGCAGCTGTTGAGCGCGCAATCCGCGGCGGCAGGGAGCTCTTCCGACCGGGCGCGGACGCCTATTCAATCGGCGGCGCGGTGACACTACTCGAGAGCGCCATGGTGGACATCACGAGGCAGCTCCTTGCAGCAGGTGCCGATGTTGGTGCGCGCAACGTCGCAGGCCGCACTCCACTGCACGCCGCCGCCGAGGGCGGCGCGCAGGAGCTCTGCAGCGTCCTCCTTGCGGCCGGCGCCCCGCCGAGCGCAAAAGACGAGCTAGGCAGGACCGCCGCCGACCTCGCAGCAGCGCGTGGCTTCAGTGAGCTGGCGTCCTCGCTGCGGAAGAAAGAGGATGATGGTGTAGCAGGGCAGCCTGGGCGTAGCGGTGCCCACGGCGATGGCACCACCGCGTCGACACCGTTGTTGAGCGCCTTGCCGGCAGCGGAGGTGGAGAGGCTGCGCGCTGCCTCGGCTGCACTCTACGCTGACGGTGGTGGCTGGTCAAGTGAGGAGCTCGCGGGTGGGCTGATTGACGACGTCCTCGAAGTCCTCGGCCCAAGCAAGTGCGAGCTGTCGCACGTGTACGCTGGGGGCAGCGCCCTCCGCGGGGTCCAGAAGGGCGATGCGCGGGACGCGAGTGGGGCGGTAGAGGCGGAGGCGGCTGGTGGCGACTCCATCGTCGACGAGCACCTCGTTAGGGGTGAGCCGGCGCTCTTTATTGGTGACCTCATTCGTGCGTCACCGGCACAGGGCATGACGGTGGGAGAGCAGGGCGATGGCGACGAGAGCAGCGGCTCTCCGGCCGGCGATATCCCACTGCGTGAAGTGTTGTCTGCGGAGTCGCTGCTGTGGCGGCAAGGCGGGCGTGTCGTGTCAGTCGGTGCTGTGCCGTACGCGTCGGGCTTCGGTGGCGGCAAGGAAGATGCCATGTCCTTAGGGATCTTCGCGCGCCTGCATGTGCTCCACAACGCCACCGTCGACCCGCCGCACAGCGCCGAGACGGCCGCCCGAGCACGCCCCCCTTACGTGTTTGAAACGGTCGCGTGCGAGGGGAGCGGCATCGCGGACGTCTCGACGGCAGGCATAGGCGTCATGGACGCACTCACGCGCTCAAAAGACCCCTCAATGGCAAGCGGTAGCGGCGACAGTGGCGGAGACTCCTGTGCGTGCAGTTCGCTGCAGTGGTCGCTCGGCGGCGCTGGCTCAGGCGCGCAGGTGCATACGCACGGGGCGGCGATGGCAACTCTGGCGTACGGTCGCAAGCTCTGGCTGTTGACGCCGCCAGCACGCGCGCAGGTGGGCTCGCTCACCGGCGCACAACACGTTTTGCAGGCGGCGTCACAGGAGCTCGCCGCGCGAGCGCGCGGCGAGCGCCCATCCACTCTGTTCTGTGTGCAGGAGGCGGGCGACTCGCTCCTCGTTCCTGAGCTCTGGGGACACGCAGTGCTCAACCTGCGAGCGAGCGTCGGCCTGAGCGTCGAAGTGCAGCTGCCACAACGCGCGCGCGCGGCGACGGCGCAGGCGGCGGCGCCTATCACCAATTCGAGCTGCAAGTGCATGTCGCGGCCCGCATGGGCACCCAGGTGGTGCGCCGACGCGCCGGTGCAGCAGCGCATCGCTGACTGGCAAGGGCGCGTCGCCGCCGCGCAGGCGCTCACTGCGCAACTCGGTGAGCGCACCGCGCGACGCGCGGGCATCGACGCTCGCAACGAGGGCGCGTTCCTGCGCGATGTGCTTCGGCGCGAGGAGGCCGCCGCGCGGAGGGAGGGCGCGGGCGCGCGCGCCGGCCGCGGGTGGGAGCACATGGAAGGGAACATGCACATGCGCCAGCACCTGCGCAGACGCCCCCACGCGAGCCTCGACGCAGCCGAATAAACGACTGCACACCGAGATGCCAGCAAGTCCACGCGCCGCACCAACGCCATGCGTGCACGCCCCCCCCCCCCCTCCCGCTCTGCGGTGCGGGACGGCCTGCGCGCGCGCGCGCGCACGGGCGCGCGCGCCGCACCGATCACGGCTTGACACATTATTACAGGGGCGCTGGTGGAAGGGCCGCGCGTCATCACGTGCACCTCACACAGCGGCTACAGTGTACACAGGCGCTAGCCATGCGCGCGCGGGTCGGCGCCGGCGTCCGGTGTGCTCGGCGGCGCGTCCGCGAGCGTCGCCGCCGCCGTCGCGTCCGCGCCGGCCCCCGGCAGTCGCCTCGAGTAAGGCAGGCTGTCGGCGCCGTCCTTGAGCGCGCGGATGTTGGCCTTGAAGGCCTCCTCCGGCATGACGCCCACCATACGCGCCTTCTCCGTGTCGTCGGCCGCGAGGAACGAGAAGTGAGGGATGCCGTCGACACCGTACTCGTCGAGCTCGCCGTACCACTGCGGGTTGTCCACATTAATCATCACAAAGTTCACGTCGCGGTCGTACGCGTCCTCGGCGACCGCGACCGTCGGCGCCATCTCGCGGCACTCGGCGCACCAGTCCGCGTAGAACTCGAGCAGCGACGGGCGGCCGTTGGCGAGCGCGGTGTCGAACGGCACCGCGCGCGCTTCGAGCGTGGCCAGCGTCGCCGCGGGATGATCCCCGACGCCGAGCTTCGTCGCCGCGAACAGCGCCACGCCCGCCGCAACGCTCGCCCCCGCCAGCGCCACGTGTGTGCGCATTCGACATTGAGTGTAGCAAGCAGCCGCTGAAGTTTCCGAAGCTGTGGCGCCCTCCCGGCACGACGCCGAAATTTCGCGCCCCGCCGATTTCCGCCCCGCGCGACGCCGCGATTCGCCATGCCGCGCCACCCGCCGCGCACCGCATTTCGCCGCGCCGCGATTCCGGCGGATCGGCGGGGTGCGTTTTCTTATCCGCGAATCCGCGACGGGGCGCGGGATTTTTTTCGCCGGGCGCTTGAGCGGGTTCGAAAGGGTACAAACCGCGCAATGCTCGCTCCAAACGAATGCACTCCGTTGCAATTGCCGTGGGGTGCGAGCGCCCTGAGGAGGGCGCTCCGCCGCCCCGCGAATTCGCGGAGTTCGTGCCGGGGACGCGCGGACGGGCGCGCGCTCGGCGCGATCGGGCTGGGACGGCTTTTTTTTTTTTTTTTGCGGGGCGGCGCGCCGGGCGCGGCGCCTCGCGCGGGGCGACGCCACATCTCGAGAAGTAATAAAAATTCCACTGTATTGTATAGCAAAAATACTAACGGGCGAGTAGTTGGCGCTTGGCGAGTGACTGTGTTTTTGATTTGGAGCCCGTAGGGCTCCAAACACAGGTTGGAGCCCGGAGGGCTAACCCTTTTTTTTCACCTATTTCCCGCAGTGGGCGCCGGGGGCGCTCGGACGGCGCCGGCAGCGACGCGCGCGGCGGCGGCGC
>RQSC01000523.1:325113-340376 GCA_013416795.1 Prasinococcaceae sp. CCMP 1430
CGGTGCGCCAGGCGGGCGGGAGCGGGCAGCCCTGGGAGAGCGCCGCCGTGTCGCGCCTCGCCGAGCGCGCGTGCGCGCCACGCGACGGGAGGTGCGGCTCGGAGCCTCCAGCGGCGCCGCTCATCGTCGAGGGCCCCGTGGGGACAGTCCTCGCTGCCGTAGGCGAGCAGGAAGACCACGATGTGGCCACCCGCGCTCTGAGCCGGCGGCAAGAGGCGCAGCTGCAAGAGAAGCTCGCGCGAGCGCGGACGCTCGTGCCGGGTGCCGAGGGAGACGCACCACGGCCGCGAGGTGCGGGCCGCGTGCGCGCCGCGCCGCACCTCGACCATGCCGAGACCAGGGGCTTGGGGCGGCCGCGAGCGCATAGAAGCGCGGCCAGCGGCGAGGACTCAGCAGGCATCATGCAGGCGCGCAGCGGGGAGCTGGCCTTCGGTGCTGTCTATGAGTACCGTGACTCGGCGGGCGTGCCGATGGTCTGCGGCTCGACCGCAAGGCGACCCGAGGAGCAGTTTTCGCGCGACTTCGACGCGCACGGTGCGGCCGCGAGCGCGGCGGGCGTGCGCGCGCGCTCCGTGCGCGCCGAGGTCGTCTGGGCGGGCGTGGGCCGCGGCACGGTCGGCCAGCCCGACATGGACGCTATGCGCGAGGCCGTCGCTGCCGAGCGCGCCGCGCGCCTGCGCGTCGGCAAGCTCTCCGGGCCCAAGCCGTACAGCCGGCACGGCTGGTGAGAGAGGGCCCGCTCTTCTGAGCTCAATTATTTCTAGCTAGTCTAGTCTAGTCTAGTCAGAACCTTCGAGAACGGGGCCGCGGCTGCCGGAGGCGTCACCGTGTCACAGAAGGCCAAGCAGCTCGCAATGTCCAGGCAAGGTGTCGCTCTGGCGATGACAGTAGGCGCCTGACGGTACCTTCTGTGCGGTGGCATCCGCGCGCGCCAATGGCCTCTAATTGACACGCACGAAGAAGGTCCACGCCTTGCCACAAGTCTCACCGGCCCGCCCGCTGGGCCCTCGCGAGGCTCGGCATCCAGAACGCAGCGAGGTAGCCTCGCGGGCGGGCCCGAGCGCGGGCGCTGCCGTCGCGCAGCCCGCCGCGCGCGAGGGGTCTCCCGAATGTTTGTGTTTCCGCAAGAGGGCACGCGGCCTGTATTCATTACTCCAGGATCGTGGAGGGCCGCGCGCCCGCAGCAGAGCCCCCAGCAGCAGAGAAGAGCGGGCGCGGGGCGTTTTTGCGATCGTTGGCCTAGGCCACGCGTCGCACGTGCGCCCCGCGTCCCCCGCGGGCGGAGAGGCGCTTACGCGCCGCCGCCGATCTTGAGCTTCTCCAGGCCGCGCTTCTTGATCACGCGGTTCTTGCGCTCCTTGCGCTGCTTGCGCGAGGACTCCTTCTTCACGACGAGGCCGGCGCGCACGAGGCGGTGCTTGGGCTCGAACTTCTTCATCGCGTCCACCGAGTCGTAGATGAGGCCGAAACCCGTCGAGCGGCCGCCGCCGAACTGCGTGCGGAAGCCGAAGAGCACCACGCACGTCTGGTCCTTCACCGAGTACGCCGAGCAGAGCTTCTCCTGCAGCTCCTGTTGAAGCGCGCGGCGACAAGTAGGTGTGCGTGTGTGTGCAGGGGGAATAGAGGGAGGGGGCGGCGGTCGAGGGGGCGCGGGGTCAGCCAACGCCGCAGGAATTTTTTTGGCGCGCGTGCGCGCGTTTGTGTGTCGGCCCGCGCCGCGGCGATCGATCACCGCGGTCGCAGCGTCCGTGGGTTCATTTTCCACACGGGCGGCCACAGCACCGCCGCGGCGGCCACGCAGCATCGCTCCAGGGCGCGACAGGCGGCTCGCGACCGCGCCGGCTGCGGGCTGCCGGGAGGCCCTCCTCGCGCACTCGTGCGGTGTGTGTGTTGTGTGTGTGTACGTGCATATGGCGGTTGTGGAAGGGTGGCGGCTGCGGCGGTAGCCGTGGACGGCTCGCTCGCAGCGGCTGCGGCCGCGCAGCCTCCTTGCGCGCCGCGGCGCAGCGCGGGGCGGCGGCGCGCGCGCGCGGACGCACCGACTTGGGCACGTTCGCGCGGCCCGGGTGGAGCACATCGCAGACGAACTGCTTGCGCGCCAGCAGGCGGTTGGTCATGAACTTGCGGGTGCGGATGGTGCACGTCTTGTCCGACATGCTGTGAGGCGGCGGCGGCGGTCCGAGCGTCAGCGGCGGTTGCGACGCACATGCGCGCGCGCGCGCGCCTATGCGCATGCGCGAGCGAGCGGGTCGCGGAACGCGGAGGCCAGGGGGCGAGATGGGCGGCGCGATACTCGCGCGCGCGCTCCGGGTGGGGGCGCCGCGGCAGCCCCGCGCCTCCCCCGCACCCCCCCACGCGCGCGCGCGCGCGTGCGCGCGAGCCGCCACGAGAAGATCCCAATGCATTCCGACCCGCCGCGCAAACGAATGCGCTTTGACGGGGCGCCGCCGCCGCCGCCGGCGCCCCGACCTCTTTTATTTTGATTTTGATTTTTTTAGTTCGATTCCGAGCGTTGGCGCCGTCGTCGCGCGTCCCTTTTTTTGTTCCGTTTTTTTTTTTCGCCGCCCGGCGACGGGATGGCCGCGCCCCTCCATCCTTTTTCTTTTTCTTTTTCTTTCTTTTTTTTTCCATTTCCACTTCTTTTTCTTTTTTTTGGGCCGTGGCCGCGTGGGGCGAACGTACAGTACTCGGGCGAATTCCGCACGTACTAAGTCCCTCAACTTGCGTAAGAGAAATTTCACTCCTTTTTCGCAGCCATGAGTACGTAAACTCGCCATGATAGTGCATGCATGAGGCCAGCGCCAAATGACTTTTCGGACACCGCGAGCGCGTGCGAAAAAAAAAAGAAAAGAAAAAAGCGGGCCGAAAATGCGCTCGAAAGTTTTCATCTGCCGGCCGCTCCACACGCACACACATACGCGCGGGGTCGCCTGGCCTCAAAACCCGAACCCTCCCGCCGCGCGATTCTAGTTAGAAATTGACTCGGCGTTGCGTCGTATGCAGACCCTTTTGTTCTGACCCTCATTGCATCGCATCGTCGGGGAGGGTCGCCCGTGGGTTGATATATCGTCAAATGTAATGTTTGTGTTTCGTGCGCGATGCGTTCTGACGTGCGCGCGCGGCGCGCCGGCCGGCGGCGGCGGCGGCGGCTGCNGCGTGCCGCCCCCGGGATGGATCCTTTCCTGAGGTCGACGCTCGGCGTGCTGGCGACGGGGCGGGCGGGCGGGCCCAGGCTGGGCTCGCCGCGGTGCGCGCGCGCGCGCTCGCGAGGGCTCTGCGCGCGCCGGCTCTCAATGCTGGATCAGCAAAAGCAGGGCAGCGGAAGCGCGCGGCCGGTGCCGGCAGCAATGCCCGCGCCGCCAGCGCCGCCCCCGTGGGGTTGGCCGTTGTCGAGCCAGCGGCGTCCGCGGTGGTGGAGATCCCCTCCCGTCTTCCACCCGCGCGCCTGGCGCACCCGGCCTGTGCAGGTGGCGCCCGTATGCGCTCCGCTCGCTGTGCGCTTCAGGGCGCCGGTGTGCAGCTGGGTCTGAGGGCTGGAAACAGCGTCGGCGGCAAGCCCACGATGCGCCGCGCCGTGCCGCGCCGCGCTCGGTCAAGCTAGGCCTTGCAGGGAGAAACGAGCGCATGGCGCGGACGGCCGACGGCGGCGCGCCATCTCTGTGCGGGGTCGCTCGCGGCGCCGGATCGCCGCGCGACG
The DNA here is from genome assembly GCA_013416795.1 of Prasinococcaceae sp. CCMP 1430. NCBI lineage: Eukaryota > Viridiplantae > Prasinodermophyta > Palmophyllophyceae > Prasinococcales > Prasinococcaceae > Prasinococcaceae sp. CCMP 1430. The sequence continues at coordinate 328,811 of RQSC01000523.1, forward strand.
CCGGCTTTCTTTTCTCGCGCTCCGTGAACGGCGCGCTGACGCCGCCGCCCTCGCGTTGCCCCCCTCGCTCGCGCGCGCGCCCCTTCCGCAGGCGCCCAAGGGCAAGAAGGTGGCTTCCATGCCCGGCAAGAAGAAGCCGGCCGCTGCGGCGCCCACCAACCCTCTCTTCGAGAAGAAGCCGAAGAACTTCGGCATCGGCCAGTCGAAGCCCCCCACCAAGGACCTCCACCGCTTCGTGAAGTGGCCGTTCTACGTGCGCCTCCAGCGCCAGCGCCGCATCCTCTCGAAGCGCCTCAAGATCCCGCCCCCGATCAACCAGTTCAACCGCGCGGCCGACTCGTCGACCGCCAAGTCGATCTTCAAGCTGCTGATGAAGTACCGCCCGGAGGACAAGGCGGCCAAGAAGGAGCGCCTCCTCGCTGAGGCGACCGCCGTGGCGGAGGGCAAGGAGGTGTCCAAGTCCAAGCCGGTCGAGGTGAAGTACGGCCTGAACCACATCACCTACCTGATCGAGCAGAACAAGGCGCAGCTGGTGGTGATCGCCCACGACGTCGACCCGGTCGAGCTCGTGGTGTGGCTGCCGGCGCTCTGCCGCAAGATGGGGGTGCCCTACGCTATCGTCAAGTCCAAGGCCCGCCTTGGCGCGGTCGTGCACAAGAAGACCGCCACCGCGCTGGCGCTGACGGCCGTGAACAACGAGGACAAGGCCACCCTGTCCAAGCTCGTCGACTCGCTCGACGTGCAGTTCTCGGGCAACGAGAAGCTGCGCCGCGAGTGGGGTGGTGGTATCATGGGTAGCAAGAGCCAGCACAAGACGCGCGCGCGCGCGAAGCTCCTCGCCAAGGAGGCCGCCCAGCGCGCCGCCGTCTAAGGCGCCGGCCCCAAGCCCACCCAACGCAGCTCCGGTAAATAAGAAAAAAAACATTTCGAACAGAATTATCGGGGGCGCCTTCGCATTGCCTTTGACCTCTGCACGCGCGATGGCGCGCAAAAAAGGCAAAAAAAAAAAGGTGGGGCGCGTCCGACGTCGTCGTCGTCGACCCCCGCCAGTTCGGCGGACGGCCCGGATGTGGACTGCGGATCATCCCGGTTTTCGCGCCTCGAAATCCGCGCTAGTCGCGGGTGAGACCCAGGCCTGACCCGGGGTGCTCGCATCGACACCTGAGGTTTTCGGCGCCGCCCGCCCGCGCGGGCGCGCCCCCCTCCCGCTCGGATCCTGCAACCGGCGCGTGCCGCGCGCGCGCCGCGCGCCCACGGAATTTCGCGCACCGCCAAATAATGCATTGTAAAGTATATCAATGATACGGATGAGGGTGTGAAATGATGAATAATATGTGGTTTTGGCCTGCGGCCTGCGGGCCTGCGAACGAATGCGATGCGCCGGAGGGGGGCGCGGCGTGTGGTTGGCGGTGTGTGGGGGGGTGTTGGGCGCGGGCGCCACAGCGCGCGCGGCGGAGAGGGAGGTCCCCGTGCGCGCGCGCGCGCCCTTGCTTTCCCTCCGAGCCGGCCTGCCCGCCGCCCGCGCGCGCAGCGGCGCCCGCGCGCGGCCACGCGGCCGCGGCCGCGGCCGCGGAGGTGGTGGCGCCGCTGAAGCTGTTCGGCACGTCGGGCCGCTACGCGACGGCGCTCTACAAGGCCGCCGTGAAGTCCAAAGCCCTCCCCGCGGTCGCCGCCGACATGAAGGCGTTCAGCGAGGCCGTCGACGGCAGCGCGGTGATCGGAAAGTTCCTCGCCGACCCCACGCAGTCCGCGGCGGAGAAGAAGGGCATCGTCGACAGCTGGGCCAAGCAGGCGAAGTTGTCCGCGCCGGTGGCGAACATGTTCGCGGTGCTCGCGGAGAACGGCAGGCTCGCGGACTCGATGGGCGTCGCGGCGGACTTCGAGAAGCTCGTGCTCGCCGCCAAGGGTGCGGTCGAGGTGACCGTCACCTCGGTGGCCAAGCTCTCCCCCGCTGACATTACCGCGCTCAAGGGCTTCCTCAAGACCAACAAGATCTTCAACGGCGACAGCTTCACGCTGGTGGAGAAGCTCGACCCATCCATCGTCGGCGGCGTGGTCGTGCAGGCTGGGGACAAGCTCGTCGACCTGAGCGTCTCGAAGCGCATGGCCAAGCTGCAACGCGCTCTCGCAGCCAACTAGAGCTGGGAGCAGGTGGTGGTGGTGTGTGGGTGGGGGGGAGCAAGCGCTGAATGTGCGCTGCCGCGGCGCCGGCGCGCGCGTTCGCGAGCGCGCGCGGAGGCAGTTGCACCCGGGGCGGGTGCGCTGCCGCAACATTTTTGATCGGAGTGCGCGAGCTAAGAGACAATGGCTTGAGCGCATGACGGGGGTGGTTGGGACACTGGCGCGCGTCTTATGATTCCGCGCGCGCCGGCATCGAGCGACGCGCCTAGGAGATGGGCGAGCCGTCGGGCATGTCCGGCACCGTCACCTTGCCACCGCCGACGACCAGCTCCTGCCCGCCGTAGGTCGCCACGCCGCCCTGCACGGTGAGCTGCACCTTGATGCGGTCCCAGAACTTGGACTGCGGGGGACGGCGAGCGAAGCGTGTACATGCGAGCGCGCGTCGTTGTCAGCCTCAGCCAGCGAACACCCCCGCAGCAGCGGCGCGCGGCGGCGCGCGCCGTGGGGGGCGGGGGCGCCCGTACCTTGCACTGTTGGCACGCGGCCCGCCACGCGCGCAGCGCACAGGGAGCAACGCAGCGGCGCGAGTGTCAGCCCGTGTCAGCACCGGTCCTCTCAACGATCGGCGTATGGTGCCCCCGCACCGGCGGCGGCGGCGTCTGCTTCAGTCGAAAGATGGTGATATAACATGTGTGTATCCACACGGTGGTTCGGCAGGAATAAAGGGATGCGTTTTCATCATTGCAGACCCCACGGCGGCGCGCAGCACGCACGCACACGCGGGCAGGCGGGCGCGCACGCGACGGCCGCAGCGGCGGCGGTGGCGGCAGGCGCCGGCATCGGCGCCGGCATCGGCGGAGGCGGTCGAGCAACAGCTCAGCAGCTGCGCGCACACGTACCTCCTTGGGCGGCGGCGCCTTGGGCTCGGCCCCGCCCACGAATATGCGATCGCCGACGGTGGCACCTGCAGGGGGTGCGGCGAGCGTCACCTTGCCGTCCGTCACGCCGCACATGATCATCGCCGCCGAGAGCTGGCCCGCGAGCTTGGCCGTCTTGAGGTTGATGATGGTCATCACGGTCGCCCCCTCCAGCACCTCCTGCGGCACGTGCTTCCGCAGGCCGGTCACAACCTGGCGCACCTCGTCGGGTCCCACCTGCACCTGGCACAGGTAGAGCTTGTCGGAGTTCTCCACAAACCCCACCTCCTTCACCTTGGCCACCACGAGCTTGGCCTGCACGTCGCGGCGGTGGGCGGCGCGTCGGAGCGCGGCGTCAGTGCGCCGCGAGCGAGTGGGCTCCGCCCTCGAGCATGGGCGCACAGCGCACAGCTGCGCGTCCGCCCTCATTCCGCTGAATTGGCGTCATAGGTGCCCGGCGAGAAAGAGAAAAGCCAGGCCCCACATCTAGTGACAATAAATGAGTAATCACGGGACGGACGCGCGCTCGCAGGCTCGCAGGGGCGCGCCTTGCGCCAACGAACCTTGCCGAAGAGCTCGATCGGGTCGTCGTCAGCGGGCGGCGGCGCGGCCTTCTTCTCCTTCTTGGGCTTCTCCTTCTTCTCCGCCTTGGGCTGGGCAGCCGCCTCGTTGGCATCGGCGACAGCGCCGATGATGGGGTTGAGCAGCTTCAGATAGGTGGTGTCGCCCTTGAACACCTCGGGCATGGGGCACTGGCTCTCAAAAGGGGCCGTCATCCAGTAGCCCGTCGTCGGGCAGCGACGCTTCTCCACCCAGGGCGGCAGGGTGACCTCATTCGCCCACGGGTCGTCGGGGTCGGTGCGCGAGACGAGCACGCCGCCGCTGGCGGCGGCGACGCCCTCGCCGGTCGCGCCGCCCAGCAGCGAGGCCGACAGCATCTCCTCGCAGCGCTCGATCGCCGCGTCAATCGCCGCCATGCGTCCCGAGCGTGTGTGTGTCCGTCGGAGGGACGGAGGAGGCGGCCGCGCCGGGCGCCGCGTGTGGTGCGCCGCCGCGCCCTGCGCCCTAAGTCAGGTCCGGAAAAAAAAAATGCCTGATGCCCTTGATCAGTTTGGCTTCCGCTTTTAATTTTTTCATTGAGGAGAAGGCGCGGGCGCCGCCACAGAATTACCCTTATTTTGTTTTCAAATTAGTAAAGATGATGTATCAATCACCATTATACAAAATATTATAATTCCGTGTTTTAGGGGCCCAGAGCATACTGAACCCTAATCTATGAACCCCAATCGATTTCGCGCCCGCGCGTTCCCCGAGCGAAGCGAAGCGGAGCGGCGAAACGGGCGCTCTACGCTGCGGGCTTCCTACGCTTTGGTACAGGACACGGTACAGCGGGCGCCGGGGGTGATGCCGCGGGGGCGTGCGAGGACGCAGGGGTCTTGGGCGACCGGCGTGCCCTTGGCGCGAGGCGGGGGGAGGCGACGCTCGCGGCGGGTGGCGCGGTGGAGGCGACGCCCGTCGGCGATGGCCTGCCCGCAGGCGGCGGGCTGGCGTCGCTCGCTCGCGCGCGTGGTCACGGGCGGTCGACCGGCGCGCCGAGCGCGAGCGGCAGTGCGAGCGGCAGCGCGTGGGGCTCGCCGGCGGCATCGGCGTCAAGGCCTGCCCCTGACGGCGGCGCGTACGCGCCCGCGCCCCCAGGGCGCGCGCCCGGGTCGCCGTGGTCACACCCACCGGTTGCTTCCTCGCCCATGAGCATCGTTTGCTCCCAGGGGAGGAGCGCGACGCCGCCCGACGCACTGTCGGCCGCGAGCATCGCGTGCTGCCCCCATTCGCCCGTGACGGCGCCGCGCAGGAGGCCAACAAGGCAGCTGCCGGTCGTGAAGCCGCACACACTCACTACCAGCAGCACGACAATTGCTCCTGCGGGGTGCGCGTTGGTGAGCGACAGGTCCCCATATCCGATGCCCGCAAGAGTAACGAAGACGAAGTAGAGGCTGTCTTGGTACGCCCAGCCATTAGCGCCCGCGATGATGCCCGCGAGCACGAGCAAGAAGGCAAAAGCGCAAACGAGCGTGCCCGCGGACGCCAGCGCGGCCGCGAGCGCCGAGCTGCGGCGCGTGGGGGCGTGGCCGCTGACGGCGAGCCGCCTCGTCTCGTATGTCGCTGTAGCAACCGCGGCGATGCGGCGCGTGATCAGTTCGCCCGAGGCGAGGCTGACTAGCACAGCGAGCGGCACCCCCGCGAGCGACATGAGCACCGTTAGCGCACGACCGGGCCCTGTGACAGGGACGACGTCGCCGTAGCCCACCGTGGTCACGGTTTGCAGCATGAAGTACGCCGACTGGCCGAGCGACCATGTGGGTGCGGCGCCAACCGGCGGCAACGACTGCAGCTCGTCGAGTGCGGCGAGCACCCTCGCATCGGGCGACGGCCCAAGCGCAGCCGTCACGCTCCCGACGAGCGCCTCCCTCCGCTCCGCGGCGGCCACCGCGCGCCGCTGCGCCGCACCGCGCTCGGCGCTGGCCACTGCCGCGCCGCAGGACCTCGCGTCGGCACCGGCCTTCCTGGAGCGCGTGCACGCGCGCCTGGTCGCGCTGGGCCTCGACGCGGAGCTCGCCGCGCCCGCAGCGCGCGTCGACCACGTGTGCTGGCGCGTGCCGACGCGCGCGGCGTACGCGCGCGCTGTGTCGGCCGCGCTCGCCGAGGGGCACGAGCTCGCCGTCGAGAGCGAGATCGGCGGCAGGCCCATCGCGGTGCTCAAGCTCAGGGATCCCATCGTTTGGGGCGGACTGAGCGTGCCCGCGCTGGAGCTCCCCGCTCCCAAGCCCGGCCGGCCCAAGCCCGAGGGGTGGGAGCACATCGAGGTGGCGCTCGGCGTCGGCGCGCTCAGCGGCGCCGCCGGCGTGCGCGCACTGGAGGAGATGGTGGCGCGCCACCCAGGCCTCGAGTGGGACACCAAGTCGCTGTCCAAAGCCATCAACCCGGAGGTGAGCGTGGCGCTGGGCAACGGCGCGTGCGTCAAGTTCCACTGCGTGCCTCTGCTAGAAGTGGCCGCGCATGAGCTCGCCGCGGGGCTGGTCGTGCCAGTGATGCCGCCGCCGGGCACGTACGCGCGCATAGTACGCATGCCCATGTTCAGGCATGAAGACGATGACGGGTGCAACTCGACGGAGGCCTTCGAGGAGACCATCGCGCTGGCGCCGGGGGGGCTGGCGGTCCACTGCAGCCCCCCGCAGGGGAGCTGCCGTTTGGCGCCGACCGAGCTGCTCGTTGCGTGCGCGCGGCTCCCGGGCGGCGGGATGGAGCTCCAGTTCGAGCCGCTCGCGCCGCCGTCCGCCGCTTCAGCGCGCGGGGCGGGAGTATCCCTGCCGCCGACGCTGCGATGGGGAGGCGACGACAGCGCCACGCTCGAGAGCGCCGACGACGGCGCAGCCTTCGTGCGCAGGTGACCGCAGGCCGAGTCGCGGCGCCTCGATTAATAAAACCGACCTTAATATCGCGCCACTCACCGCAGGTCGTCCACGACGGCGTCGAGCGCATCGAGCGCGCTGGCGCCCAGTCTCATGGCGCGCGCTGGCGACCAGCCCACATCGCCGTCGGGTCGGTTCGCATTGTCCTTGAAGGGCATTTCGAGCGTCATCGCGGGCGCGTCGAACGCCTCGGTGATGGCGTTGCTGCACACGAGCATGTTTGCCTCCCCGGGGGCATCCACAGGGTAGCCCTGTGCGCCCGCGCGCGCGCGCGCGTGTGCATGTGGAGGAACGCGCGCGTGCGCAGGGCAGTCGGAGCGAGTGTGAGTGCTCTGGGCAAGGTTGGACAGTGGCATACGCACACGCGTGTGCTCTCGTATGCGCAAAGCGCCTGTGCACTCGCAGCACATCAGGCACGCGCGCGCGCACGTACCTCCACCTGCTGGAAGTCGGGGTTGGCACGCTCGAACGCATCGCAAAAGGCCTTCTGCAGGCCAGCCAGGCGCGGTGTCCAGCCCGGGACGCCCTCCGACCCGGCGATGAAGTTGTACGGCAACGCCTCGTCGCCGTGCACATCAAGCAGCAAGTCCAAGCCCGCGGCGTGCATCTCGCGCAGCACATGGAAGACCTCTGGCGAGTAGTCCTCTGTGGGCGTCGCCCACTCGCGGTTGAGGTTGGCCCCCGCCGCGTTGGTGCGCAGGTGGCCGCGGCGCGAGCCGTCGGGGTTCATGTTGGGCACCACGTGGAAGGTCGCCTTGTCGAGCAGCCTCGCCGCGAGCGGGTCAGCGTCATCGAGCAGGCGCGCGAGGAAGCCCTCCATCCACCAGCTGGCCATCGACTCGCCCGGATGCTGACGCGCGATGAACCATACCAAGCGCTTCCCCGCATCGGCTTCGGGAGAGGCGCCCGCCGCGCGCACGGTGACAACCTCCATGTCGGCGCCGTCGAGTGTCGTGCCGACGCTGCGCACTCTCGCGCGCGCCGACGCGCCGGCGCGCGCGACGAGCGCCATGTTTTGCTCGTACGAGTGCGGCGCGAAGTACGCCAGCCACGCGGCATCGGCACCGCCGAGCTCATCGCGGTCGAGCGTCATTCGCAGCTCGCCGTCAGCGTACTCGGTGGCAGCAATGCGCGTCCACGACCTGCGGTCTGTGCTCACCGCGCAGCGGTAGTCTTCCCAGCCCTCGATGTACGAGCACTCGCCCGCATTGGTGATCACCACGCGCAGCGGCGAAGCAGGCAGGTTGGACACTGCCGAGAGAGGTGCCCACACGCACAGGCGCGAACGGCAGAGACGAGGGCGTGGGGAGCGGCCGTGATGGACGGGTGCGCCGAGGGGTAGCGTCAGCGCGTGCGCACGCGTGCAAGCATGCGTGCAACGGTGCACTGCACCGCGGCAGCTCGGCGCCGTCGTTGTCGGCGGCAACCAAGCGCAGGCGGCTCCCGCAGCGCACCCTTGAAGTGGAACCACTGCATGTGCGCCCTGCCGTCTACCTCGGTGTATGGGTCCGGGCGGATCGATACACGCATCTCGTGCGCGGCGGCGTCGTACGCTTCGAGCACGCCATTGCCACTGTCGAAGCAGCTCGAGAGCCGCGGCGTCTGCCCGGCGGCCATGGCGGCGGCCGCGCGGCGCGCGGGCGACGGCAGCGGTGGGCGCGCTCGCCCGCGCACTGCGCGCTGCCGATGCGGGCGCTCCATGCCCGTTCACGGTTGACGCGCGGCGAGTCCGGCTGTCAGCGCTGCCGCCGCAAGGGGACGGCGAGGCCGCTGGGGCGGACGTGGGGCTCTACGCGCGCGCTCCTATTGACGAGGGCGACGTCCTGGTGCAGGTTCCATTCCGCCGAACGCTCGGCGAGCGCGCGCTCGCCGGCCGCGCGTGCGGGGCGGCTATCGCCGAGCTGCGCAGCGCTGCGGCGGTGGCCGCAGCCGAGAGCGCGTGGGTCTTCGTCCAGCCCGGCGAGGTGGCGACCGCTGCGGCGATTGCGCTCGTCGAGGCGCTGCCGGAAGAAACCGACTACGACGAGTGGCGGCCATACGTTGACGCGCTGCCGCCGCCGGCTGCGCGCGTGGCCATGCCGCTGTTGTGGGACGACGGCGCGCCGGAGCTCGGCGTGGCCGGCGCTGCCGATGGCACGCAGGTGGGCGCGGCCATTCGCAGGCTACGCCGGGAGGGCGACGCGGCCGCGGCGCTTGCAGCGCCGGTGCTACTGGAGTGCGCACCGCGAGCGTTCGGTGGGAACGGCGACAGCGGCGCTTGTAGCGACGGCGGAGCCGGCAGCGAAAGCGGCAACGACCGGGGCAGCGAGGGGAGCGGCGGTGGCGGTACCGGCGAAGGTGGTCGAGGAGGCAACGCCGCTGCCGCGGCGCTGCGAGCTGCGCGCCGCGCCTTCCTTGGGGCGCTCTCGATGGTGCAGTCGCGCAGCTTTGGTCTGGACGAGGAGGAGCTGGAGGAGTGCGACGAGGCCGAGCGCGCGCAGGTGAGCGCCGGCTCTAACATGGTGCCCTACATCGACATGTGCAATGGCGCGCTCGACGGCGACTCGAACGTCGAGTGCATCGTTGCGCCGATCGCGCCGCCCCCGGGCGTGCGCGCGCCGCCTACCATGTGCATGGTGCTGCGCGCGGAGAGGGGCATCGAGGCAGGGGAGGAGCTGCTACTCAGCTACGGCGAGACGTCGACGGCAGAGTTCGTCGCCAAGTACGGTTGCCCGCCGGCAGCACGTGGCGCCGGCGAGCCGCACGCTCTCGACTGCGCCGTGTTGTGGCCGCCCTCGGACGCGCTGCCGCCGGCCGAGAGCGACGCAAGCGCGGGTGCCGACACGTTCGCGCAGGCAGCGCTGCGTGCGGCGCTGCGCGAAGCCGTTGGGGCGTCGTGTGAGCAGCTCATGCGCCCTTTGGCAGCCGTGCACGGCGCGGCCGACGCGGCAGACGCCATGCTCGTATCACCGTTCACGCTCACGTGCGACGACCTCAACTGCGCACTCGCTGCCGCGGAAGCCGCGGACGACGAGGGGGGTATCGCCGGCGACGCGGCCGTCGAGGAGGTGCCTGCGCTCGGTATGCTACGCTGCGTTGCAGGTGTGCTCGCCGAGCACCCGCTCGGAGGCTGCGGCAGCGGCGGCCGAGGTGGTGGTGCAACGGCTCGCGAGGTGATGCTCGCCTTCGTCGACGACGCACTGACGCGCTGCGTGCCGCCGCCGCCGGTGGGCGACGGCACGCCTTCGGCGGGCGAGGCCGGCGCGCGCTACGCACGAGCGGCTGAGCGCGCTCTGCTCGAGCGCTGGCGCGATGCACTCACGTAAGAGAACAGCGCGCACCGCCCTGCGTCCGGCCCGTGTGACGCACTTGCTTGCATGTGTCCGAGCGCGTGACGACTGTGTGGATATCCGGCCTTGAGTGGGTGCGCGGGCGCCACAGAGCGCGCGGTGGGCGTCGCGGCGTTGCTGCCCGGGTCCGCGTGCAGGCGCGCGATGGCACCCGTCATGACGCTGGAGCGTTTCAACGCGCTGCCTGCCGCGGAGGCGGCGGCGGCAATCAGGGAGTGCTGCGGGTGTGCGCGCTTCGCGGCGCGCGTGGCGGCCGCTGCGCGACCAGCGGCCAGCGTGCGCGCTCTGCAGGCGACCGCGCGGCGCGCGTGGTTCGCAGATGCGACCGCTGCCGAGTGGCTCGAGGCGCTCGCCTCGCACCCACGCATTGGCGGCGACCTTGCCGCGCTGCGCGCCAGGTTCGACGGCGGGTCGGCGCACGCACAGTGGGCGCAGGGCGAGCAGAGCGCGGCGATGGCGACGGCGGAGGAGGAGGTGCTCGCCGAGCTCAGCGAGTGGAACACGCTCTACGAGGAGCGCTTCGGGCACGTCTTCGTCATATGCGCGACGGGCGTGCCCGCCGATAGGGTGCTCTCCGAGCTGCGCCGCCGATACGCCGCCGCGCCGCACGCGGAGCTCGCCGTCGCCGCCGAGGAGCAGGCCAAGATAACCGCGCTGCGCATCGCCAAGCTGTTCGGCGCGGGCGCCGCGGCCGCGGGCGCGGCCGTCTCGGAGACCGCCGCGCGCCGCGTGGAGACTGTCGCTAAGCAGGTGGCGCCCGCGCCCTCGCGCTCCCCCATCACCACGCACGTACTCGACCAGGCGCGCGGCTGCCCGGCGCGCGGCGTCGCCATCTCGCTCGCGCTGCGCGGCGCCGACGGCGCGTACGCGCTGCTCGGCGAGGGCGTGACCAACGACGACGGCAGGCTGCCCACGCTGCTGCCGCCGGGCCACGCGCTCGCCGCGGGCATCTACAAGATCAGCTTCGAGTGTGGCGAGTACGAGATGCGCGCCTCGGGCGGCCAGGGCGCGGGCTTCTACCCAGAGGCGAGCATCGTCTTCGAGGTGCGCCCCGACCAGACCGGCCAGCACTTCCACGTGCCGCTGCTGCTCTCGCCCTACGGGTACGCCACCTATCGCGGCTCGTAGAGCTCGGCGGCGGCGACGCGTGTAAGAGGCTTCGATAGGTGCATACACTACATACACTGTTGGTACTTACAGAGCAGCGCCCGTTGTGCACAGGCGCCTGCCGGCGCGCGGCCAGCCAGAGCGCGGGCAGCGTGACAGACGCCTGGAGGCGCGCCTCGCGCCTCAGCCGCTCGCGTGCGGGGGGGAAGGGCGCGGCGCGGCCGGCTCACGCTGAGGCCACCGCGCCCACGCGCTTCCCGCATATCTTCGGGTACTCGGCGGGCTGGTGGGCGCAGCCCAGCGCCACCACGCAGTCGCAGTACATGGGCCACAGCAGCCACCACACTGTCGCGATGCCAAAGGCGACCGCGTCCCACTGCAATGCGAGGCACGCGTCGGTGGAGAGGTGGAACGCCTCGCAGGCCTCGAGCGCCGCGTCGTACACGCCGAAGTCGTAGATGAGCGGGCCGGCGACCGAGAGCGTGGCCAGGCACGCGGCGCACTCGAGCGCGGTCTTGTTGGGCACGGCTTCGAGGTGCGGGGTGGTGGTGTGCGCCACGGCGCGCGCGGCGCGTTCGGCGACGGGCCGAGCGGCGCCGAGCGCGGCCTCCATCGCCTGGCGCGG
>RQSC01000525.1:8026-23930 GCA_013416795.1 Prasinococcaceae sp. CCMP 1430
CGCGCGCCAGCTCCCGATCGCGCGCGCCAGGCGCGGCCACGCGGAAGTCGTCGGGGGCGCCCTGCCGGGCGGAAGCGCGCATGGGGAGTCGGGGACGAGCCCCGCGCGCACGCGCGCCAGGGCCGGTGCGCGCGAGGGTTGCCGCGCCCATCGGCCCATTTTCTGACATTTCCCCGCGCCCGAAAAAAAAAAAAACGCATCGCTCGCCGCCGCCCGCCTGCGCGCCACGCAGGTGAAGAAGAGGCAGTCGAAGAAGGAGCAGGAGAAGCGCGCCCGCATGAAGACCTTCGTGAAGGTGGTCAACTACAACCACCTCATGCCCACCCGCTACACCATGGACGCCGACCTCAAGTCGATCGTCACCGCCGACGTCGTCGACAACGAGGCCAAGCGCACCGAGGCTAAGAAGGAGTCCAAGAAGGTGCTCGAGGAGCGCTTCCAGACGGGCAAGAACCGCTGGTTCTTCACCAAGCTGCGCTTCTAAATCGCGGGTCCTACGAAGGCCCCCTGACGCGCGCCGCAGGGCGAACCCCGCCGCATCGCACATGCGCATGCGGGGTCGCCGCGCTGGACGCGCAGGGGCCGGACTCGTGAGCAGCGCCGCTCACCTCTCGCAGCACGGGTAATGGTACGATACACGTACACGAACACTGCGTCGGGCGCCTGCGCGACGCGCACGAGCAGCACCGCTCGCGGCGCGGGCGCGGGCGCGCGCGCGCACGCACGCATGCGCACAAGCGCACGCGCACACGGGCACAGGCACGTATGCACACGGCGCGCCCTGGCGCAGCCCGCCACGACAGTCCACACAAATTGGCGGCACGCCTCGCCGTGCCTGCGGGGCGCGCCTCGGGCTCCGCTCCCCGCAGCGGCGGCTTACACGGGGCCGCGCGGCGCGCATGCATGCGCGGCGCGCGTGTGAGATCCCGTCCGTCGCAACGCCCCGCCCGGTCGCCGGCGAGCTCCTGCTAGTGTACACGCGCTCACTTGGACAGCACGCCCTGTTACGGCCCGCGCCGAGGAAGGCGGCGTCGCGGCAGGTCATGTCAGCGGCGCGTACGCACGTCGACGTGCGGCATGTTCGACAGTGTTCGTGCGTGCGCGTGTTTGCGTGATTGCCTGCGTGCGCTGTGTGTGTGCATGTTTGTGCGTGTGTATGTGTGCGTGTGCGTGCGTGTGCGTGGGGGAGGGGGGTAGGATGCGCACGTGCCCACGCGTGCACGAGCACACTTCGCGGCGTCGCGCGAATAAAGGGGATGGCGCACCTGGAAGGGGTCGCGGTCCTGCAGGGCCGTCCGGATGATCTCCGCGCTGGCCTCGCGCTGCGGGTCGGCCTCGAGCTCCTTGCCGAAGCCCTTCTCCTTGCGCCACTCGGTGGAGTAGATCTTGGAGAGGTACTTGATGCCACTGTCGGGCAGCACGGTGACGATGACGCCGCTGTCGATGCGGCCGGAGAGCTCCACGCAGCCGTGCACGTTGAGCCCCCCCGAGCCGCCCGCCAGGACGCCCTCCGTCTCGGACATGCGCTGGCACATGTCGAAGGCCTGCTTGTCGGTCACCGAGATCATGCTGTCGACGTAGTCGAAGTTCATCGTGCCCGGCACGCTGTCCTTGCCCACGCCCTCGACGCAGTACGAGCGCGCCGCCAGCACGCCCTGCTTGTGTGCCACCTTGCCGTTGTTGAAGGCGCCCAGCAGCACCGAGCCCACCGGGTCGGGGCACAGCACCTTGACGGCGCCACCGGAGACCTCCTTGAGGTACTTGCCCGTGCCCGACACCGTGCCGCCCGTCGAGCCGCCCGCGACGAAGTGCGTCACGCGACCCGCAGTCTGCTCCCAGATCTCGGGGCCCAGAGTCTTGTAGTACGCCACGGGGTTGTCGGGGTTCTCGTACTGGTCCACGCCGAAGTAGCTGAGGGCGCGCCATCCAGGCGCGAGCACGCGCGTGTCAGATGCACGCGCGTGCGCGCGTGTTCGCGCGCATGTGTGTGTGTGTGTGTGTGTGTGTGTGTGTGTGTGTGTGTGTGTGTGTGTGTGTTTGTGTGTGTTTGTGTGTGTGTGTGCGTGTACGCGTGCGCGAATGCGTCCAGTGTGTGTGCGTGCGAGTGAATGCGTGCAAGGTAGGTGTGTGCGCGCACACGCGCGCGCCCTCACCCCTTGTTGCGCGCGCACAGCGTGGCCTCGAGATTCACGTAGTGCTCCGGGTGATCAGCGGCGAGGCCATCGGCCGCCACGATGAGCTCGCCGCCGTACGCCCGCATGGAGTCGCGCTTCTCCTCGGAGCACTTCTTGTTGGTGATGGCGATGTACTTGTACCCGCGCATCGCCGCCATCATAGCGATCGCCGCGCCCGTGTTGCCCGACGTCGACGCCACCACCTGCGTGCGGGCGTGAGCACGTGTGCGAGTCAGACGTGCGTGTGTGTCTCTCTGTGTGTGTGTGTGTGTGTGTGTGTGTGTGTGTGTGTGTGTGTGTGTGTGTGTGTGTGTGTGTATGCACGCTCGTGCGCGCGTGTGCGCGATCGCACTCGCACACACACTCACGCACAGCCGCGCGCGCCCGGCTGACACGCGCACACGTCTGCGTGGCGCACCCGCACGGCTCCTCCTGCGCCGATCGGCGCGCACTTACCGTGTCGCCCGCCTTGAGCCTCCCCTCCGCCTCGGCGTTGGCGATGATGTGCTGCGCGATGCGGTCCTTGATGGAGCCCGACGGGTTGAGGAACTCCGCCTTGGCGAGGATCTTCACGTTGGGGTTGCGGCTGAGCCTGCTCAGGTCGATCAGCGGCGTGCCGCCGATGAGCGTCGACGCGCGGCCCACCGGCGGCGCCTCGCCGCCGCCCGCCCGCCGCTCGGAGCTCTGCTTGGCGCCCATCGCGCTCGCGGCGGGAGGCGCGGAAGGCGCGGAAGGCGAGGGCGTGCGTCCACGCGCGCGAGCGCGCACACGCACACACACAGCTGCACACACACACACCCGCACCCGCACACACACAGCTGCGCGCGCGCGCGCGAGCGCGCGTCTGCCGTCTGCCGCGCGGGCGCAAGCCGCAGCCGCCGCCGCAGTCACGGCCACCCCCGCCGCACCCGGCCCCGACCCACACACCAGCGCGCGCGCGAGCGGTGTGGCGCGCCCCTCACTGGCGCGGGCATCGACGCGCACATGCAGACGCACGTAGGCTTGCGCTCACACACGCACGCGCCCGCCCGCCCGCCCGCACGCACGCACGCACGCGCCGCGCCGTGCCGTGCCGTGCGCCCTGGCGGCCTCGAACTGGATAACTCGCGCGTGCGTGTGCGTGCGCGTGTGCGTGTGCGTGTGCGTGTGCGCGTGCGCGTGTGTGTGTCAGACGTGTGTTCTCGTGTGTGTGTGTGCGTGTGTGAATGTGTGAATGTGTGTGAATGTGTGTGTGTGTGCTGTGCGTGTGTGAACGTGTGTGTGTGAGAATGTGTGCGTGTGTGTGAATGTGTGTGTGTGAAAATGTGTGTGTGTGTGAACGTGTGTGTGTGAAAATGTGTGTGTGTGTGAACGTGTGTGTGTGTGAATGTGTGTGTGCGTATGTGTGTGTGAATGTGTGAATGTGTGTGTGTGCTGTGCGTGTAACGCTTTTTGACCTGCGGGGAAGAGCGCGCGAGCTCGCACCACGTACGTTTAGTAAAGGTTTGACGGGGCCACGGCGAGCGCGATGTTTGAGGTCGTAGTCTCCAGGGTTTGTATTTAGAAGTTCGCATGCATTTTGATACGTCGAAGTTCGCATGCATTTTGATAGGCGTTGCATTTTTGCATGCTTTTTGACGTGCGGGGCGGCGGGCGAGCCGTTCGGGCCTCTGTGCCACTCTGCTGCGGCGTTCGAATTCGGGCTGCGCCGAGGCGCGGGGCCGCAGGCGTCGGCGACGGTGGTGGTGGGGGGGGTGTGGAGAGGGTGTGCCACACTGCGGGCACGCGAGGGGAGGTGGGAGGTGGGAGGTGCACGCGCGCGCGCGCACTCTCACGCTGCCCCGCGCGCGCAGCACGCGTGCGCGCTCTTCCCCCGACCCCACATTCGCATCCGCCGCACGGGGTTGGCGGTGGGTGTGGGGCGTGTGCCACACTGAGGGCCCGCGGGGGGGGGAGGTGGGTGCGCAAGGGGTTGGATATGCCGTCGTCGGCGCCGACGGCCGCGGACGTGGGCGCGCTGCGCGCGCGCGCCGCGGCGGAGCCCGGCCGCGACGCCGCCGAGCGCCTACTCGTGGAATCGCTGGCGAACGTGCAGGCGCGGGCGGAGGCCGCTGCCGCCGCGCACGCGGCCCAGCGCGCCGCGCGCCAGGCGCGGCTGCAGGCGCTGATCGCCGGCGGCGCACAGCAACAGCAGCAGCAGCAGCAGCAGCAGCAGCAGCAACCGGATCCAAAACCGGCCCTTCCCGGCGGCCGAGGACGTCGCGACGCGGCGACAGCGGCGCTGGCGGCGCTCGGCGGCCTTAAGGCACTCTCGCCGGGCGCCGACGCCGAGCACGCGGACGCCCTCGGGCGCCCGCCCGCAGGCCCGCACGGCGCCTGGCTCGCGGAGCCCGCCGCGCTCGCGTCGGACGGCGACACGCCCGCTAGGCTCGAGGCGCTCGCGTCGCGTGTCGGGGCACTGCGGCGGCACTTCGGGGTTGACACCACGCCGCCCAAGGCTCTTCCGGCAGTCGTGCAGTCGACGACGCGCTCGCCCACGCCGGCTGCCGAGGCGCTCGGCTCGTCGCCCTCGCTCCCGGGGGATGCGCTTCGGCTCACATTCTCGCGCTCGTCGTCGGCGTCCCCGTTGCGCGCGCGCGTACACGCGCTCGCAGGCGCGAGCGCGGGGTTTGGCTCACCGCTGGGGGTTGCTGCAAGGCCCGCCAGTGCCCCGATGGCCGCGGTCGCGACGGGGCTTGGGACCACGGGGGATGATGCCGGCGCACACGGCCTCGTAAGTCCGTCGGTGGCAGCGGCACGCGAGGCGCTCGCCGCTGCCGACGAAGCGGCGGCAGTCGACGCCGCCCGTGCGGCGGCGAGGGCGAGGCTTGCGGCGGAGGCGACCAAGGTAAGTGGCGAGTGCTTTGCGCCCGCACGCGCTCCTTCCGCACGGGCGCACGCACCCGAGCACGCGTGAGCGCGCGCCGGGCTTCATCGACTCATCTCCGCGAAAGTGGTGCTGACCCGCTGCGCTCGTCCTCTGCTCTTTTTTCCCTTACCGTCCTCCACATTTCTCTTGCGCGCGCCCCGACGTGCGCGACGATAGAGCGCTGTGCTCGTCGCCGCGGCAAGAGCGCCCGCGCGCGAGCGATTACACACCGCAGCTGCCGGCGGGCGCGCGCGCGCGCGCTCGGCCGGCCCACCGCACGTGCGCGAGACCGCAGCGAGCCGGGCGCGCGCGCGCGCAGTGTCTGCACCCCGCCGTCTCGATGCCGTCGAGCGGCGGATGGCGCGCTCAAAGCGTGCGCTGGCCGGACACCGCGCGCGTGACGGCGGTCCCACTCTCGCAGAGAGGACAGTTCGGCCACAGGAGGTGCGACGTGCTCTCCCCTTCGTGTGCCTGCGGCCGCCGCTTGCGTGCACGGCTGACGACCTCGACGCACGCTGTGTCACGGCCACGCGCGCGCGCACGCGCGCTCAGACCGAGTCCAAGCCTGTTCTCGCAAGCGTGAGCACATCGCATGCCACTCGCTCGCCGACGCCTTCCCTGCCGGTGCCGTCCCGCTCGCGAGCGGCATCGGCTCCCCTCAGCCGTACGCCGCCGCTCCGCGCGCGCGCGCCGTCGCTGTCGCCGCCGGCGGGCGCGGGCTCGCCGTCGAGCACGCTGCTCACGCAGCTCCGAGCGCTCGCGCGCACCGCGCGGAAGGCGCGCCGCTCGAGCGAGGCTGGCGACTGGGAAGAAGCCGCGGCTGCTGCTGCGCTGGCCGTGAGTGCAACCGGTGGTAGGTCGGCGTCGGGCGCGGCGTGTGGCGATGAGCCCACGGCGATGGCGGCGCGGCTGGTCGGGGAAGTGAACGAGCGCATGGCCGCGGCGGCGGTGCGGCTGCACGCCCCGTTCAGCGCGAGCGGCGTGGCACGCCACCTGGGGGTGGGTGCCGGCGGCGTTGGCGTCCGCGAGCTGGGCGCCTCCGCACGGGACGTCACAGCGCCAGGCGCGCACGCGCGCGAAGGCGCCCTGGACGGGCGCGAACGCGCGCCGGGCGCGGCTGAGTCAAGACGCGCCAGCGTCTAGCTAGTATTTCAGGAGTAGGACGGATGAGTGGAGCCTGTCGGGCACTGTCGCAGCGCGCGCGGCGGACTGCGCGCTCGCTGCGTGTTCGGATCGCCTGCATTTGTGCGTAGGCTGGGCGTGGGCGAGCCTCTTGTACGCGCGCGCGAGACACAAAAATGGATGATACAATCGGCAGAGCCGCGCGAGCGTGCGTCGGCGCAGGAGGCCGCGCGCGCCCGCGCGCGCGAGAGTGAGGTGGCCGCCCCCCGGCCTCGCCGCTCAGATGACCTTGGCCTCGTTCTTGAGCTTGTCGACGAGGTCGTCGACGCTCTCGACCATCACGCCACCCGCGCGCTTGGGCGGCTCCGACACGCGCACGGTCTCGAGCTGCGCCGCCATCTCCACGCCGAGGTCGGCGGGCGAGAGCGCCTCGATCTTCTTCTTCTTCGCCTTCATGATGGCCGGCAGCTTGGCGTAGCGCGGCTCGTTGAGCCGCAGGTCGGCCGTGACCACTGCGGGCAGCTTGAGCGCGACGGTCTCCATTCCCGCGTCCACCTCGCGCACGATGGTCGCCCTGCCACCGGCCGCGTCGATCTCGACGCTCGACGCGAAGGTCCCCTGCGGCCAACCCAGCTTGGCGCCGAGCATCTGGCCCGTCTGGTTGTGGTCGCCGTCGATCGCCTGCTTGCCCATCAGCACGAGGTCGGCGCCGTCGCGCCTGGCGAGCGCCGCGAGCGCCTCGGCGATGCCAAGCGGCTGCGGCTGCGGCGCGTCGTCGGGCACTGCGATGTGCGCCGCCCTGTCCGCGCCGAGCGCCAGCGCGTGGCGCAGCACGTCCTGGCTGCTCTTGGGCCCCACGGTGACGGCCACCACCTCGGTGGCGACCTTGGCCTCCTGCGTCGCGGGGGGCGGCGCGGCGCACGGGAAGGGCCGGGCGGGCGGGTGACGGCGGCGCTCGCGGCGTCAGCGACGGCCCCGCGGCGGCTCGATCGCGGCGGCGCGGCCCCGCACTGCCGCCCTCCGGCCCTCGCGCCGCACCTTGAGCCTGACGGCCTCCTCGAGCGCGATCTCGCAGAACGGGTTCATCGCGTGCTTGACCGACGCCGTCTCGACGCCGCCGCCGTCGGCGCGCACGCGGATCTTCGCCGCGTAGTCGACGCAGCGCTTGACGGCGACGAGGACGCGCATGGCCCTCCCCGCTGCAGCCGCCGCCGCCGCCGCGAGATGGATGGCGGGGGGGGGGGCGTTGATGCGCGCACGCCCGCGCCCCCCCGCGCGCGCTGTGGCGCAGCAGGCAGGCCAACACCCACACAAAAATAAAAAATAAAAAAATAAAAATAAAAAATGGCCCCTGTTCGATAAACTGTACACCTACGCTTCGCGCCAAAATATGTAGGTCAAAATGCACGTGATTCGAACGCTGGCGAAATGCAGGGGCGACGGACGGTTAGGCCGCAGCGCAGCGCGGTGCCGGCGGGGAGTGTGTGTGGGGGGGTGAGTACCGAGGGCGGCGGGAGCGAGTGCGCGCGGCGTGGGGCGCGCGTGATGGACCGAGAGGGCGCCGCGCGGGCGTGCCAGGCGCGCGCGCGCGCGAGCGCGTGTGCCCCCGCCCCTCCCCCGCCTGCGCCCGCCTCCCCGCCTGCCCCCGCGCGCGCGCGCGCTTTTGAGCATTCACGAATGGCGGGAAAACAACGCAGGCAACGCGCGCATTCGGCCGCCGCCATCAAACGCCATGCGAAGGGCGCGCCGCACCCGAATCGTACTCGCCCGTTGGTAATGTAGATCCGATCGTACGTACGTGATCTGTGATGGGGCTTCGCTCTGCGTACCCCGCAGGGCACATATGTCATATGGCATATGCGCGCTAAGCTCAGGGCGGGGATGCGGATGCGCTTTGTGTGGCGCTCGTGTGAGTGTGTGTGCGCTTGTGTGGCTGGTGGGTGGGTGGGGAGGGGGTCGTCGCGCGAACACACACACGCGCGCGCACGCACGCGTACGCACGCTCTCGTACGCACGTGTGCGCACGCACGCGAGGACGCGCTTGCGCGCGCGTGCGCGCGCGCGCGGTGTGTGTGCGCACGCGCGCGCGCAAGCGAGCGCGCACGCGCGTGCCACACGTCGCGAGCGCGTAGACGGAGGTGTGTGGGGGAGAGAGATGCTGCGCCGCGCGGCGGCGCTGGCGGCGCGCGGGGTGTTGCACCCGCGCGACCGTGCGCTGTGGTCGTCCTCCTCCGCCGCCTCCGCCGCGGACTTCCCGGGCCTCCCCGCGGGGCCGCCCGCCGGCTTCACGAGCGAGCTGTCGCTGTCGGCGCCGGCCGCGCCGCTGCCCGTGTACCGCGCACTCGACGACGCCGGCGGCGTGGTCGCCGGGGGAGCGCCGCTGTCGGAGCGCCTCGACGAGGCCGAGGCGGTGCGTGCGCGCACACGCGCGCGCCCAAGACCACACCTTACGCACACGCGCACACACACGCGCATGCACACACATCTGACATGCACACTCTCACACACGCGCACAGGTTCGCATGTACGGATGCATGGTGACCCTGCAGGCGATGGACGCGGTGTTCTACGAGGCGCAGCGGCAGGGGCGCTTCAGCTTCTACATGACGGCCACGGGAGAGGAGGCGGTACGCACACGCACGCGCGCGCGCAATCACTTGCGCTCGAACGCACACACACACACACACACACATCTGACGCGTGCGCGCGCGCTCACACACACGCGTGACTCGCACACACACACAGAGCAACATTGGCAGCGCCGCCGCGCTGCGCGACGAGGACGTTGTTTTCGCGCAGTACCGTGAGGCGGGCGTTCTGCTGTGGCGCGGGTGGTGCGCCAGGCGCTTCGCGGACCAGCTCGTGGGCAACATCGACGACCTCGGCAAGGGGAGGCAGGTGCGTGCGCGCGCGCGCGCGCGTGTGCATGTGGCAAATGCGTGTATGTGTGGGTATGTTTGCGTGCGCTCGTGCAAGTGCGGGCGCGCTCGAGATGCGCTCCCCTGACAACGAGGTTCGCCGCGTCCGCCATGCCACGCCACGCGCACGCCCCGCAGATGCCCGTGCACTACGGCGACGCCTCGCGCAACTTCCACACCATCTCCTCCCCCCTCGCCACGCAGCTGCCTCAAGCTGTGGGTGCCGCGTACGGCCTCAAACTCTCCGGCGCGGACGATGCCGTCGCCGTGGCGTACTTCGGCGATGGCGCCGCGTCGGAGGGAGACTTCCATGCCGCGCTCAACTTTGCGGCGACGCTCGACGCGCCAGTGCTCTTCGTGTGCCGCAACAATGGATACGCCATCAGGTGGGTGTGCTTGTGCATGTGTGTGCATGTGCGGGTGTCTGTGTATGTGCGCGCGCGCAAGCGCTCCTTGCGGCGCCTTGTGGATCATCTACTCACACACGGATATTTGCACACACGTGCACACACACGCGCACGCATGCCATCAGCACGCCCGCCGCCGAGCAGTTCCGTGGCGACGGCATCGCCGGGCGCGCGGGGGCGTACGGCCTGCGGGCGCTGCGCGTCGACGGCAACGACGCGCTCGCCGTGCGCGAGGCCGTCGCGCACGCAAGGGAGGCCGCGCTGAAGGTGCGTAGGCGAATACACCGTATGTGTGTGTGCGTGTGTGTGTGCCTGCACGCGCCACTTTCGGCGTCCGCCATCGAGCGGAACATCTGCTTACACGTGTGCGTGTGCGCACGCACGCACATACGCGCACGCACACGCACTCAAGGACTCCGCGGCGGTGGTCGTCGAGTGCATGACGTACCGCTCGGGCCACCACTCCACATCGGACGACTCGAGCCGCTACCGCGCCGCTGACGAGATCAGCCACTGGCGGACCGCACGCGACCCCGTGGAGCGCTTCAAGCAGGTGAGGGCGACCCTGCGTGTGGGTGTGTTCGTGTGTGTGTGTGTGTGATATAGCGTGGTCCTGACCCCCGCGCCCAGGCGCTCACCGCCGAGGGCTGGTGGGACGACGCCCGCGAACAAGCCGCGCGCGCGTCCGCCCGGCGCGACGTGGTGGCCGCCCTCGACGCCGCCGAGGCCGCGCCCAAGCCGCCTCTCGCCGAGATGTTCCGCGACGTCTACGCCGAGCAGCCGCCACACCTCGCCGAGCAGGAGGATGAGGTGAGAGAGTTCGTGCGACGGTTCCCCAGCCACTACGCGCAAGGGGGGCGCTGAGGCAGATTCGATACCCAAGGACTCCGGCGGCACCTGCGCACCGCTGCCTGTCCGGCTATAATTCTCTATGCCCATGCATTAGCACGCACATACGAGCACACACACGCACGAACACGCACGAAGACGCACGCATTCCAGCGCAACAAGTGTGTACAGCACGTGCGTTACAGACTGCGCCAGCGCAGCGCCGCGTGCGTATGCGGCCCTGCGTGCGAATAGTGTACAGTCGCGCGGAGCGTTTGCCCTTCCCCAGCAGCGTGCGCGCGTTGCTCCGGCCGAACCTGGCCATCCTCGCCTTCATTCCCGAGTGAGCGCTGGAGAGACGCGTGTGAATCCTACGGACGCGAGTCATACGCGGGAGTCATACGCGGTCAGTCCTCGCGTTTCGACCGGCCGCGGGCGGCGCGAGCATCAGCTTCACCGCTCCGGGGAAGGCGTCGCGTCCGGGTACGAGTCCTCGAAGCCGTCGCCCGCGGCGTCGTAGTCCGCGTCGTAGTCGCCTTGGTAGTCGCCGTCGTAGTCGCCGTTGTAGTCGTCCGCCCCGGCGGCAGGGATGTCGGAGCGCGCGCGAGAGGCGGCGCTGCGGGCGGGCGAGCCCTTCACGGGCGAGCTGCTCTGCTTGTCGGAGAGGGGCCGGAAGAGGGCGCTGCGGGCCGCGTCGGCAGTGGGTGAGCCCGCGCCCGCGGCAACCGTCACGCGAAGGGTCCCCCGCCGAAGTGGCGAACGGCGTTGGCGGAAGTCGGGCGCGTTCGGGTCCGAGCCGGTGCTGAAGGCCGCGTCGCTCACGCCGTCGGCGTAGCTGTCGGGGTAGCTGTCGGGGTAGCTATCGGCGTATGCCGAGCTCGCACCGTAGCTGCCGCCGTAAGGGGACCCACCCTGGCCGCCTCGGCCGACGTTGAGGGCAACGGCGGCCGTCGGCGCGCCTGGCGACGGCGCGGAGCCGCCCGCGAGCGATGACGCGTCGTATGCTGCCCCGGGCGCGGCGCCGGTGAGCGGGCGAGAGCGCAAGTTCGCCGGCGCGTTGCCCAAGCCACCGCTGTGGGTGGAGGACACGCGCGAGCGGCGCGACTGCGCGGCACCGTCCCAGCGCCACTCAGCGACGTCACCATCCCACGAGTTGGCCTCGGAAGCCGACCACGACGCCACCGATGTGGCCGCCTCCGACGCAGGAGCGTCCGATTCCGTCGCCGCGCCAGCATCAGATCCCGCCTCGACATCGCAGTCACCTTGGTATTCGTCATTGCCCTCGCATGCGTCGGCGCCGCCGCTCTCCACAGAGCCGGCATCCGTGGACGCATCGGCTGCGCCGGCAGCAGAGGCGCTTTGTGCGCCGCCCATGCGTCTTCTGCGCTCGTGGAACTTCTCCCTGCGTTCCTTATGCCCCTGACGAGGTGATGCAGCGGCCACATGCGACGCCGACATCGCATCATAGACGTTTGCGGAGGCTGTGGTCGCAGACCCATCCCGCTGAGCTTCAAGCCGCCGCTCGATGGCGGGCAGCATCACGTCCTGCAGCACCGTGGCCATCGCTCGTCGGACCTGCCGCCTATCTCCAAGCGCAACCTTCGGGTGGCGGCTGACCGCCGCGGTCACGCGCGCGGTGAGCGCAGAGGCGATCGCGCGTCGGAGCTCGGCGGCGCCGAGCGTCGGGGCGCGGCTGGGTGCACCCTCGACGGCGGGAGCTATCGCCGCCCCCTTCGCAGAGCCATCGCCATGCGCATCGAATCCGAGGCGTCTTCCCCACTGGGCGCGGCGCTCGGCGAACAACGGACTCGCGAGCGCGCCCGTCGTGAAGATGGGGTCGAGCGCCGTATGCGTGAACGAGGCGTCGCCGAGCGCGCACTGTGTTTCCTTGTCGATGAGCGCGGACATGCGCGTCGCGCGCTCAGTCTCCATCGCCACCTTTTCCTTGCGGAGGTACTCGAAGGCCTTCTCGAGAGCAGAGTGCTCCTGACGCAGCGGGAGCAGCTCGTTGGTGGCGGTCTCTAGCTCGGCCCTGGCGGCGTCGGCATTCTCCACCTGCGCGTGGAGCCTTCGCTTGAGCGCTTCTACCTCCACGGCCGCTTCCAGGCGGTCCGCATCCCGCCGCGCCTCCGCAGCCACCAGCGCGTGCGCGTGCGATGCGGCCTCGGCATCCGCCCGCGTGGCGCGCTCGGATGCGGCGGCGCTCTCGTTTGACTTGTCGTTTGCGAGCTTCGTCGCTGCATCGGCAGCCTCCTCGGCGTCGGCGAGCGCACCTCTCATCCGCTCGAGCTCCTCCCGAGCGGCCCCGAGCTCGCTGCGGAGCTCGTGAACGAGCTCCCAGGAGAGATGCGCGGGATTTGCGCCAGTGGGCCGCGCAAAGCTCAGCGCGCCTGCGGCCATCACCTTGCGCCCCAAAGATTGGAAGGCCGCGAGCGCCTCGCGCCGACGCGGCGCGCCTGCGTCGGCAGTCGCGCCTTCGCCATCGCCGCTGTCGCCGCTCGACGCAGCCGCCTCGGCCGCCGATTCCGTCGCGGCCGAATTTTCAGTATCGCCTCGAGCGGCTGCTGCCGCGACGTTCACTGCGCCCCCTATCGCCCGCACAGGGCTGGACCGCTCGTCCTGCGACGTGGAGCGGCCCTCGCGTTCTTCGCCCCCCGGTGCCCGCCGCGCCGGCGACGCCGGCGGTGTCGGCGAGCGCCCGCCCGTAGCAGCAGCCAGAGCGACGGCCGCGGCTTCCTCTTGGAAGGCACGGCGCGCGCTCGCGTCCATCAGCCCCCTGCCGACGGCCGGGGCCCCGACGACAGCTACGCCGGCGTCCGCGGGCGGCTCCAGCTGGGCGCGTGGCCGCAGCGACCAGTCAAACTCGAGCGGCGCCGAGAGCGCACCGTCGGCACCGCCACCGTCACCGCCGCCGCTGCCTCTGTCCGCATCGGCCGTGGCGATGGCCGTCGCGCGCCTGCGAGCCTCGGCCTCCTTGCGTTTCCGCCTCAGCGCGGCGTCCTCGAGCGTCTCCCGCACGGCGCCGCGGCGCTCCTTCGAGGCGCCCACACGGTGCGGTGCGGGGACGCGCGCGGTGCGCCCGAGGCCGTAGCGCGGCACCGTCATACTATGGCGTATCCACAAACCCTCGTTTTGGTGCAGTTGGTGCTTTTTTGCATGAATATGTGTTGTTACCGTAAATTACTTCATAAAATGGACTCCGTTTCTATTTAATACAGAATCCAATATGGGAAAATACTTCAGGTTTGGTACATTTGATGTCCTGTCGAATATATTTTGCATCATGGCGGGTCTGTGGATGCTGCATGACAATCGTACAAATACGGATTCCGTCGACATGGATTCCGCACGCACAGTGGTTACGGTTGCCCCGGCGGCGCCCGCGCGGTTCGGGTTGACGGGGCGTGGAACCACTCTTTTGGAACCCCATCTTGTGCGATATCCACAAACCCTTTATATCGTGAGTGTAATGCAAAAGCAGATATTTTGTGTTACTACCGGTAATATTTGTTATCAATGGAATCCATTTTTGTGAAAAACGGATTCCATACCATTAATATTGTTCGGGTATGTCATAAAATAACGATATACATCAATACATACGCGTCAAAACGGGTTAACATATGCTGCACAGAATCGACATAAAAATGGTTTCCACCAAAAATGGTTCCGCACGGTAGTTTGGGTTCACGCCCTCGCGCGCGCGCGGGGAGGGGGGTGAGGGGGGGCGACGCCCCTGCCCCCCCCTGGCACGCGCGCGTGCGCCTCCCTGACCGGGGGGGGG
Source organism: Prasinococcaceae sp. CCMP 1430 (assembly GCA_013416795.1). Taxonomy (NCBI): domain Eukaryota; kingdom Viridiplantae; phylum Prasinodermophyta; class Palmophyllophyceae; order Prasinococcales; family Prasinococcaceae; species Prasinococcaceae sp. CCMP 1430. The sequence goes on from RQSC01000525.1 coordinate 22,147, forward strand.
GGGGGCTCAGAGGCCTCGGCGCCCCCCTTCGCCGGCGTGCTCCCGGGGGGAGGGCACTGCAGCGCCTCCCCCCCCGCCCACGTCCCCCCCCCTCTCCTCCCTCGCGCGCGCGGTCGAAGTCTCCCCTTCGACACACGTGCTTGCCCCCCCCCTCCCCGCGCGCGCGCGCGCGCGCGCGCGCGCGCGCGCGCCGTTCCGCCTGTTTTCATATTTCGATCGGATATTCCGAAATATGGTATATCATCCGGAATCTATTTGTAAAACACGGGCGCGTTTTTATTTCTCATTCGCGCACGCCGACGACCGTTCCGCCCCTGCCCATCTCCCCCCTCCCCCCGGCGGCGCGCGGCGCGCGCGCGCGCGCGCGCCCCCTCCGCCAGCACACACCCACACCCACACCCACAAAGAGCAAGAGCGAGAAGAGCAAGACGAAGAGCGAGAAGGGTAAGAAGAAGGGCAAGAAGAATGAACTCACGAAGAAACAGATCAAGAAGCTCTGCCAGAAGGCAAAGAAGTCCAAGAAGAAGTGCAACAAGGGCGACGCCAAGAAGAACTGCAAGTTCAGCAAGAAGAAGGGCTGCACCCCCAAGTAGGCGCGCCAGCTGGCACGCGAATCCCAAACCCTCAATCGAACCCCAACCCGAACCCCAACCCGAACCCCAACCTACTGTAGTCCTGCACAATTATCCCCATCCCCTTTCCCATATCTTTCTCCGTGGGTCAGCGCACGCAGGATGACGGGCCCTCCTCGAAGAAAAAGGAGGAAAAGAATCAGAATCCGAATCCGCCGCTGCGCGCCGGCGGCGGCTGCGGCCGCGCGGCGGCGAGCGGCGGCGCTCGTAGCGGTCGCGATCATAGCCCCGGTCGCGGTCGTACCGGTCGCGGCCGTAGTCGCGGTCCCTGCGGTCGTAGCGATCGTCGTAGCCGCGGTAGCTGTCGCGAGGGGGGGAGCGGCGGTAGCCGCCGTAGCCGCGGTCGCGGTCGTAGCCGCGGTCGCGGTCGTAGCCGCGGTCGTAGCCGCGGTCGTAGCCGCGATCGTAGCCGCGGTCGTAGCCACCGTAGCCCCGCTCGTATCCTCCGCGGTGGCCGCGCGGCGGCGAGCGCGGGCGGCCGCCGCGGAAGCCGCCGCGGTCTCGCGCGCCCCTCGGGCGCTCCGACGCGCCGCCCGGCGTCGCGTACTCGACCGTGAGCTTCTCACCCTCGAACTCGGCGTCGTGCATCGTCTCGAGGGCCTTGGTGGCATCCGCCTGCTCGGCGTAGCCAATGAAGGCGAAGCTGCCGCGGACCTCGAAGCGCGTGATCTTGCCGAACTCGCCGAAGACCCTCTCCAGCTCCGGCCTGATGCGTGACATGTCATTCAGCGGGAAGTTCACCACGAAGAGGGTGGTCGTCGGAGACAGGGCGGCGCGCCTCTTGCGCTCGCGCTCGCGCGTGCGGCCGTGGCCCTTCGAGATCTCAATCTTGAGAAGGCGATCGGAGAGCTTGGTGCCGTCGGCGACGAGCTGGGCGACGGCGGCCTCGGCCTCCGCGGTGGACGACATGTACACGAAGGCGAAGCCTTTCTTGAGGTCGACGCGATCGATGGTGCCGAAGGGTTTGAAGAGGTCCTCGACCGCCGAGCGCTGTTCCGCGTACGCCAGGTTCCTGCGCGCCACGCCGCGATCAGCGCGAGAAGGGTGGTGGGAGGGCGCACTCGTCAGCGCTTGCACAGGCGGCCTACCGGGGGGGGGTGCCGGGGGGCGCCGGCGGCCAAGGGCGGAGGGGGCGCGCGCGCTGGGCCCGCG
>RQSC01000525.1:28313-30813 GCA_013416795.1 Prasinococcaceae sp. CCMP 1430
CACACACACACACACACACACACACACACACACACACACACACACACACACACACACACACACACACACACACACACACACGCACACACACAGTGTGTGCGTCTGTGCGCGCGCGCCTGCGCGCGTACGAGTACCGCCCCACCAGCCAGGCGGGCGGGACGTGCACCCGCGCCTGTGCTGTGCCCGCGCGCGTGCGTATGCGCGCGCGCGTGCGAGCGTGCGCGTGCGAGCGTGCGCGTGCGAGCGTGCGTGTGTGTGCAGGTGTGTGTGTGCAGGTGTGTGTGTGCGGGCGTGTGTGTGCGGGTGCGTGTGTGTGTGTGCAGCTGTGTGTGTGCGGGTGCGTGTGTGTGTGTGTGCAGCTGTGTGTGTGTGCGTGTGCGGGTGTGTGTGTGTGCACAGGCCAGCTCGCTCGTCGCCAGCTGTGCGTACGAGCCCGCGACGAACACGCCATCCCATCGGCAGCAGCGCGAGCCTGACGCCACCCCTCAGACCCTATACTTAACCTTAAATATCGCTGCACTATGGTACCCCTAACCACGCGCCCCGTTCCCCCGCGCGCGCGCGCCCGGCGGCGGCTTTCGAAATTCGCGCGCGAGTGTGCGAGTGTGTGTGTGTGTGTGTGTGTGTGTGTGCGAGTGTGCGTGTGTGTGCGTGTGTGTGTGTGTGTGTGTGTGTGTGTGTGTGTGTGTGTGTGTGTGAGCGCGGGCGGAGCGGCCGCGGCCGCGGCGCGCTCCGCGGCGCACCTCGTCACGTCGCGCGCCATCGCCTCGTCGCTGAGGCTGCAGATGGCGCTCTTCTTCCAGGTGAGGAGCGGCGAGCGCGAGCGTGCGCGTGTGCGTGCGCGTGCGCGTGTGCGTGCGCGTGTGCGTGCGCGTGTGCGTGCGCGTGTGCGTGTGTGTGCGCGCGTGTGTGTGTGTGCGCGCGCGTGTGTGTGCGTGCGTACTTGGTTTGGGGTGGGCGGGGCTGCCCCGTCTGTGCGCGTGTGCGTTCACGTGTCCGTGTGCACGTGTGCGCGCGCGTCACTCACACACCCACGGGCCGCGCGCACACACGCAGGTGCTGTACAGCGCCGCGTGGGGGGCGTGCGTCGCCGGCGGCATCGCGTACAAGCACCCGTACCCCGCGTCGGGCTACGCGCAGGCGGCGGGCGTCCTCGTCGGCTGGGCGCTCTTCGAGCTGCTGCGGCTCTACTGCGGCTTCGCGGGGAACCTGCAGGAGAAGGTGCCCGTCCTCGTGGCATTCGTGCTGCTCACGGTCTTCCCGGTGCTGCCGCTGGTGGGGTACTTCCACCTCGCCGCCACGGGGTCCAACGCCCCCACGCCCCTGGATAAGGTGCGCGAGAGGCTGAGCACGAGCGCGTGCGCGCGCGCACACACACGCACACGCACGAGCGCACGCACTTTCGTACACAAATGCACACACACGTCCTCACTCACTCACTCACTCACACATACGTCTGACACACACACACGTCTGACACACACACACGCACACACACACACAAACACACGCACGCACGCACGCACGCGCGGCTGTGCATCCCGCAGGCGCTCTGCACGGTGTACTACGGCCTGCTGGCGCTCGAGCTGCTGCTCGGCGTGGTGGCCATCATCAAGGTGCGCGCGCTCCCGCGCTCGCACGTGCGCACACTCGCGCGCGCGCACCAAGGTCTAACGCACACGCGCGCATACACACACGTGCACGCGCGCACACACGCACAACACCGCAGGTGGCGCGTGCGCAGGCGGCGCAGTTCTACCTGCACGAGCACCGAGAGGCCGAGGCGCGCAAGGACGCACAGGCGAAGCGGCTGTGAGTGCCATCGCGCCAACACACACACACACAAACACTTACACACACAGACACGCACACACGCGCGCGCGCTCGTGTGTGCGTGTGGGCGAGCGCTGCGTGTCCGCGCGTGCGGGCGAGTACGCGAATCCGCCCACGTCATGGATGTCCAGTGTCACTCTCATCGACGCTCGCAGCGCGTGTGCATGTATGCGTGTGTTTGCTTGTGTGTGCGAGCGCGTGCGCGCGATGAAGGCCAAAGTATTATTCTGCGCGAGAGCATGCGCGAGCTCACATTCGTGTGTGTGTGTGTGTGTGTGTGTGTGTGTGCCCGCGCGCGAGTGAGTGCACCTGCGTGCCTACGCCTCCGCCTGCTCCGCGCTTGCCGCCTTGCGCTTGGCGTCCGCCTCCTCGTCGCCCATCGCGGCGTCGATCGCCGCGGCGTCCATCGGCGCGTCGGCGTCGCGCTCGAAGAGCATCACCGTCTCGCAGTGGCGCGTGTGCGGGAAGAGGTCGTGCGCCACCGCGCGGACGGGCTTGAAGGCGCGGGGCGCCGACGCGCCGGCGCCCGCCGCATCTGCGTGGGCGCGCGAGCCAGGTGCGTGCATGTGTGTTGTGTGTGTGTGTTCGTGTGTGTGTGTCAGATGCGTGTGTCAGATGTGTGTGTGTGTGTGTGTGATCGCGCGCGTGCGTCCGCGTGGCTCGCGGT
>RQSC01000525.1:35813-59416 GCA_013416795.1 Prasinococcaceae sp. CCMP 1430
CCACGCCGATGCGCCGCGCGACCGCGAGGCCACGGCTGCGACCAGGCACCCCCCACAGCACGCGGTACGTCGGACGCTCGCCCGCCTCATCCCACTCCATGCTGGCGTTCTCCGCCACCGTCTCGCCGAGGTCGTACTTGAGCGCCGTGAGTTCGCCGTGGTGCGTGGTCGCCACGCACATGCCGTATNGCCCCGCGGCCGTGCGGCGGCGCCGCTACGGCACCACCGCGGAGAGCGACAGCGGCAGCGACAGCGGCGGCGAGGGGCCCGCGTCGGCGCGCGGCACCGTGGCGGAGGAGGTGCGCGCGGTGAAGCTGGCGGGCGCCAAGCGCCTCAGCGAGGCCAACCAGTACAGCCGCCACCTCAACCGCGAGCTGCAGAGCGCGCGCCGGGCGCTCGAGGACGACGCCAAGGCGCTGGCGTCGCTCGAGACGGAGATCCGCGCGCTGGCGGCGATGGGCACCGCGCTGAAGGCGTCGCTCGAGTCGGCGGCGCTCGCCGCCGGCGAGGGCGAGGCCACGGCGGACGCCGGGACCCCCGCGGCCCTCGACCACATGTCGACGCGCCTGCTCTCCGTGGCGGACAGGCTCGACAAGAGGCTCGAGGGGGCCGAGGCGATGCTCCCCCGCCCCGTGATCGTGCAGTACGAGGGCTGGGGGACGGAGGTGCGCGTGATGGGCTCCTTCGACAGCTGGACGCACGGCGAGCTGATGAGCAACCCCGAGCAGGACGCCGCGGACATCAAGTGCCTCTTCACGTGCGAGCTCATGCTGCGGCCGGGCACGTACGAGGTCAAGTTCCGCGTCGACGGCGAGTGGAGGGTCGCCGACGACATGCCCATGCACGGGGAGGGCGAAAACACCAACAACCTCCTGATCGTCGAGGCGGTGCCGCCGCCGAACGCGGACGCGTGGCGCACCAACGCGCCGCACGAGTACGCGTAGGCGCAGGCGCGCAAGCGCAGGCGCGCGCACACACAAGTAGTTTCGCACACGCACGCACATGCACGTGCACGCGCGATATTGCGCAGCATTGACAAGCCACGATGCCCATTTGTACCTTTTAAATGCAACCTCCATGGCACCGCTCGTCCGGGAGCGCGCCCCGTCCGCGAGCCCACGACACGACGGCGCGCGCGCGCTCACACCACGTCGTCGATGCACGGCCACTTCGCAGGCGGCGGCGCGTACCCCGCGGCGACGCGCGCCGCACAGAGCAGAGGCCCGAGCTCGGCGTCGGCGTGCAGCGCCTCGTACAGCCTGCGGCGCGAGTCGTTCGCCACTGCGCTGTGCGTGCCGTGCTCGCTGTGGAAGCCGTGGCCTGCCGCGGTCTGCTCCGCGGCCGCCGCGCCGGCCAGGATGGACGTCTCGGCCCGGGGCGAAACAACGGTGCTGTCGTCCAGGTCCGCGAAGGTGACGAAGCGCGCGAACTGCGCGAACGCCTCGGACGCCATGGCGAAGCTGGCGAAGCGCTCCAGCCGAAGGACGAGGTGCGGCACGCCCATCTCGTACGCGCCCCCGCCGAACACGCTCGCGACCATCTGGGGCAGCGCCCATCCGAAGAGGCCCTCCTTGGAGTTGAACACGACGCCCTCCTCGGGCGTGAGGCGCGGCAGCACGGCGCAGAGGGTCTCGTTCTCGTGCGGTCCCCACAGCGGCCCCACGCCCTTCGTCTTGTTCATCCACCACGGCTCCTTGCACGCGTGCGAATACGCCCAGTCGGAGACGGCCATCGAGAACGGCTCGCGCGCGTTGCTGACGTAGCGTATGCGCCCGTTCTCGATGGCCCGCACGCACTTCTCCGGCAAGCCCTCGTGGTGGTTGGCGCCCGCCCATTCGTCCTCCTCCGGTGGCGCCCACTCGTGCATGAAGTGCGCGCGCTGGCCCGTCGTCGCCTGGGCCACCTGCAAGTTCCAGTAATCCTTGACGAGGCCCATGATGCGCGGCGTGGCGGACGAGTTCCCGGGGAGGTGATTGTACGCGTAGTGCGGCTTCGGCGAGCTATAGAGGAGAGGGGGGGGCGGGGGGGGGGGACGCGGGCGACGTGCGCGCGGGCGATGCCCGGGTCCGGGGGGGAGCGCCGCGGTCAGCAGTGGTCACCGGCACCGCAATGCAGCCCTGCTACTACTACGGCAGCCTTCTTGCAGCACCACTTGATGAGTCTAGCTAGGTAAGACGGAGCAGGTGGTAAGCGAGGGGGTGTTGTGAAGAGCGGGCCTACAATAATAGTGGCAGACCGGAACGCACGCTGTCTCCACGACGATCGAAGGCAGCCCTTTGAGGTCCTCGGCGCGCCCGCCGCCGTCGTCCGCCAGCCCAGATTCGAGCGTCGCGTTGCAGGCCAGCTCCAGCCAGTCCGCGGGGGGGCAGTATTTCCTACTCCCCCGAGGCGCTGCCCAGTAGTCAGCCGCGCACCGCAGCGCCTTGACGGGATTCTTGGGTTTGAACTCCTTGTGCTCGAGCTGCGAGCGCGCGCACACCACGAAGGGCAGATACAGCGAGAGGGCGGTCAGCAACGGGCGGGCGGGCGCAACGCGCGCGCCGCGGCGCTTCGTCGACGCTCCAGCGGCGACCGGCCGGCCGTCGCCGCGCGCGCGCGCGCACATTCCCGACGATGAGCGGCTCGCCGCCCGCGCCTCGCGCCTTGGCGACGCGCTCGAGCAGAAAATTGTGCATCAGCTTCGTCCCGCACTTGTGGACCTTGCCCACCACCACCACGCCGCTGCCGCGCCAGCGAGTGACGGAGTTCGCGATGGCGGGCAGGGGGAAAAGAGGAATGTTGTTGCGTGGGGCGACGTGAGGAGGGAGGGGAGGATAATGGGCGTCACATTGGCGAGCGTCAGCCGCATGCCCACGCAGCGAATGCCGTGCGTCTGTCCACGATGGCAGTGCGCGAGCTCTGTAGCAATTCGCGCAGAGCTGCGCGCGGGTGTTTGCGCCGCGCGGTGAGCGCGACGAGCGCGGCGCACCGGTACTCGGGCGCGGCCTCAGCCGCGGCGCACGCGCACGCGCATGCGACCGCCGCTGCCAGCGCGGCGTCCCGTCCCAAGACGCGCACGCGCCGCCGTTGCGCAACTCGTCGCTGCGGCCGCATCGCCGCCGGGCCGACCAGCGGAGCACGCCGGCTGCTATTGATGTCGACAGACACGTGTCGCCTGCGGCGCGCGCTCCGTGTGGCAGCAGCGGCAGCGGCGGCAGCAACGGCAGCAGTGGCAGGGGGGGGGGGAGTAGCAGCGGCAGCAACAGTGCCAAGTAATCAATGTGTGGTAGTGTGTGTGTCATCGACGCAGCATTGCGAAAAACCAATGCGTTGTGTCAATGTGTCGTGGGCTGCGTGCCGCGGGCTCGGCGCACTTCGGCGCGCCCCGCGTGGCACGCGACACAGAGGTGCAGAGTGGTGAACGTGCTCGACGAGCAGAGAGAAAATTGACTTCAAACAAGAATTGCAAAGCGTTGCTGTGTGTCTTGGAATGGCATGTCATGGGCTTTGGGTGGTGCGAGGTCTCTTAGATGCGCAGCGCCTCCTCGTACGCCTCGAGCGCCTCGGCGTAGCGGCCCTGGCGTTGGTACACGTTGCCAATGTTGTTGAGCGTCGCCGCCACGTCCGGGTGGTCGTCGCCCAGCGCGGCGCGCGTGATGCGCAGTGCCTTCTCGTGCGCCTGGAGCGCCTCGGCGTAGCGACCCTGGTTCATGTACACGATGCCAATGTTGTCGAGCGTCGTCGCCACGCCCGGGTGGTCTTCGCCCAGCGCGGCGCGCTGGATGCGCAGCGTCTCATCGTACGCCTCGAGAGCCTCGGCGGAGCGACCCTGGTCGTAGTACACGTTGCCAATGTTGTTGCGCATCGTCGCCACGTCCGGGTGGTCGTCGCCGAGCTTCGCGCGCTGGATGCGCAGCGCCTCCTCGTACGCCTCGAGTGCCTCGGCGTAGCGGCCCTGGTCGTAGTACACGCTGCCAATGTTGTTGTGCGTCGTCGCCACGTACGGGTGGTCGTCGCCCAGCGCGGCGCGGTTGATGCGCAGATCTTCCTCGTACGCCTTGAGCGCCTCGGCGTAGCGACCCTGGCTGAGGTACACGACGCCCATGTTGTTGAGCGTCTGCGCCACATCCGGATGGTCGTCGCCATGCTTCGCGCGTTGGATGCGCAGCGCCTCATCGTACGCCTCGAGCGCCTCGCCGTATCGACCCTGGTTCTGATACACGGCGCCAATGTTGTTGCGCGTCGTCGCCACGTCCGGGTGGTCGTCGCCCAGCTTGGCGCGTTGGATGCGCAGCGCCTCCTGGTACGCCTCGAGCGCCTCGGCGTAGCGACCCTGGCTGTAGTGCACGACGCCCATGCTGTTGAGCGTCTTCGCCACATCCGGGTGGTCGTCGCCAAGCTTGGCGCGCCTGATGCGCAGCGCCTCCTCGTACGCCTTGAGCGCCTCGGGGTAGCGACCCTGACTTCGGTACACGCTGCCAATGTTGTTGCGCGTCGTCGCCACGTCCGGGTGGTCGTCGCCGAGCTTCGCGCGCTTGATGCGCAGCGCCTCCTCGAACGCCTCGAGCGCCTCGGGGTAGCTACCCTGGTTCTGATACACGGCGCCAATGTTGTTGCGCGTCGTCGCCACGTCCGGGTGCCATGTTGTTGCGCGTTGTCGCCAGGTCCGGGTGGTCGTCGCCAAGCGCGGCGCGCATGATTGGCAGCGCCTGCTCGTACACCTCCAGCGCCTCGCCGTAGCGACCCTGGCTCCGATACACTTCGCCAATGTTGTTGCGCGTCTTCGCCACATCCGGGTGGTCGTCGCCAAGCTTGGCGCGCCTGATGCGCAGCGCCTTCTCGTACGCCTCGAGCGCCTCGGCGTAGCGACCCTGGCTGGCGTACACAATACCGATGTTGTTGCGCGCCGCCGCCACACTCGGATGATCGTCGCCCAGCGCGGCGCGCGTGATGCGCAGCGCCTCCTCGTACGCCTCGAGCGCTTTGGTGTGGCGACCCTGGCTATCGTAAACGGCGCCAATGTTGTTGCGCATCGCCGCGACATCCGGGTGGTCGTTGCCGAGGTTAGTGCGTTGGATGCGCAGCGCCTCCTCGTACGACTCGAGCGCCTCGGCGTAGCGACCCTGGAGTACGTACACGAGGCCCAAGTTGTTGCGCACCGCCGCCACACTCGGATGATCGTCGCTCAGCGCGGCGCGCGTGATGCGCAGCGCCTCCTCGTACGCATCGAGCGCCTCAGCGTAGCGACCCTGCTCCTTGTACACGGTGCCGATATTGTTGCGCATGGCCGCAATATGTCGGTGATCGTTGCCGAGCTTCGCGCGCTGGATGCGCAGCGCCTCCGCGTACGCCTCGAGCGCCTCGGAGTAGCGGCCCTGGCTCTCGTACACGGTGCCAATGTTGTTGTGCGTCTGCGCCACATCCGGGTGGTCGTCGCCGAGCTTCGCGCGCTGGATGCGCAGCGCATCCTCGTACGCCTCGAGCGCCTCGTCGTAGCGACCCTGCTCCGCGGCTGTGCTCGCCATCTCGAGCTTTTTGATCTCGGCCATGGCCTCGCACCACACCGTCGGAGCCGCCCCCTCTTGTGCCCACCCGCTCGCTCGCTGCGAGCGCCGCAGGGAGCGCGCCGCCTTGGACAGTGGGACCCACCGACGGTCTCGCGTTGGGCGGGCGAGCGCTCCCACGCACACCCCCTTCCCTCCCTCTTCCCCCCCGACCCTGCGCCGTGCGCGTGTGGCGCCCCCGCGCTGCTGCCCGCACGCAACGCACCGACACGCCACTGTCAGTCTGTCATTGTCGGGGCTGCGAACCTTCGATGCTACGTTCAATTTGATACGCGCTTCCCTCACATCACATCACATCGCAGCAAATCGATTGTACTGCAGTCCGAACGATGGGATTTGACCTCAGCGGCGCGAAGGAGCGGAACATTTTTTTTGCACGCGGCATTGGCATTGGATTCGCACGTCAAAACGAAAGCGCGTGAGAATCGGCATTGGAATTGGACTTTGGGAGCGCCTCCGATCAATGCGCTGTGACGCGGGTGTGTTTTAGGCTGTGCGCGCGCGTGCGTGAGAGATTTGAAATTGAATCCAATGCGTTTTGACGCGGGTATTTGAGCGGCGCGGGAGTGGACTGGCTGGCGCCTGGCGCCGCGGCGGTGCTGGTGTCGAAATGCTTACCAGCTAAAATGTGTCTACTAGCTCGACTACCGAGTGACTCCACACACATAAAAACAACGTAGTATCGGCACAACAAAGAGTCGTTTCCAAAGCGTTTTTGCATTTCGGATGTTGTTGCGCGTTGTAACTGTCTCCGGGTGGTCGTCCCCCAGCGCGGCGCGCTCGATGCGCAGGCACTCCTCGTACGCCTCGAGTGCCTCGGCGTAGCGACCCTGGTTCTCGTATACGGCGCCCATGTTGTTGAGGATCTGCGCCACATCCGGATGGTCGTCGCCCAGCGCGGCGCGGTATATGCGCAGCGCCTCCTCGTACGCATCGAGCGCCTCGGCGTAGCGACCCTGGCTGTAGTGCACCATCCCGATGTTGCTGCGCGTAATCGCCAAATCCGGGTGGTCTTCGCCCAGCGCAACGCGCTTGATGCGCAGCGCCTCCACGTACGCCTCAAGCGCTTGGGCGTAGCGACCCTGGCTGTAGTGCACGGCGCCGATGTTGTTGCGCGTCCCCGCCACATCCGGGTGGTCGTCGCCCAGCTTGGCGCGCCTGATGCGCTGCGCCTCCTCGAACGCTTCGAGCGCCTCGGCGTAGCGACCCTGGTTCTGGTACACGGCACCCATGTTGTTGAGCGTCTTCGCCACGTCCGGGTGGTCGTCGCCCAGCGCGGCGCGCGTGATGCGCAGCGCCTCCTCGAAAGCCTCGAGCGCCTCGGCGTAGCGACCCTGGCTTGCGTACACGTTGCCCATGTTGTTGCGCGTTGTTGCCACATCCGAGTGGTCGTCGCCCAGCTTAGCACGCCTGATGCGCAGCGCCTCCTCGTACGCCTCAAGCGCCTTGGCGTAGCGACCCTGGTCCTTGTACACGTTGCCCATGTTGTTGCGCGTCCAAGCCACATGCGGGTGGTCGTCGCCCAGTGCGGCGCGCCTGATGCGCAGCACCTCCTCGTACGCCTCGAGCGCCTCGGCGTAGCGACCCTGGCTGTAGTGCACGTCGCCAATGCCGATTAGCGACAGCGCAACGCTCGGGTGGTCGTCGCCCAGCGCGGCGCGCTTGATGCGCAGCGCCTCCTCGTACGCCTCGAGCGCCTCGGCGTAGCGGCCCTGGTGTCGGTACGCGATGCCCATGTTGTTTCGCGTCGCCGCCACATCCGGGTGGTCGTCGCCCAGCTTGGCGCGCTTGATGCGCAGCGCCTCCTCGAACGCCTCGAGCGCCTCGGCGTAGCGACCCTGGCGGCGGTACACGTTGCCCATGTTGTTGCGCGTTCCCGCGACATCCAGGTGGTCGTCGCCCAGCGCGGCGCGGTAGATGCGCAGATCCTCCTCGTACGCCTCGAGCGCCTGCCCATATTTGCCAAACACTGTGTCCAACACCATCGCAGCAGTGTGCAAGAGTCTGCCATGATCTACTGCGTCGGCCACGCCGCCCTCCCTCGCCCACGCGCGTAGCGCCTCTGCATGTGGCACCAACGCCCGCGCACGTGCCCACGTCGACACGTCCTCCTCTTTGTACAATTTCATCTCGGCAGACACAGCGGCCAGCGCGCCCTGAGCCGAGCGCCCCTCGCGCGCGGCGGCCTGCAATAGACGGTGCATCGAGTAGGTTGCCTCCATCTGTCCCGATGCGCCCAGCGGAATTCGAGGGCCGAGCTGTAGCAGGTTCAGGTCGCACAGCAGGCCGATGTCCTCGTCGCTGCAGCCGCCCCCGCCGGCGCGCAAAAGTAGGCTCTCAGGGATGCCCCTCGGATCAACAAACGCCGCAACGTCCAGCATCTTGGCTGATTGCTTGTATTCCGTCGACTCTCGAACGAAGCGCAGAGGCGCCGCGAGCGCCGCGGACACCTTCTCATCCGCCTGCTCGATCCCCTCGGCGACGTTTTGCAGCGAGAGTCCCTTCCTCTGGATGACGCGTCTGTCACTCACAAACTTTCGTGTCACGCTGAGCGCGAGCGCGTGGCCCTTAAGCTCTTCGTGGATATGTAATGCTGCTGCCCGGTCATCCTCGCTCGCATCGTCATCACCAAGCAGCAGGGCGACGCCGGCTGGCCTACTCAGCGGGCCCACGGCCACGTGGTTGATGTGGCCGATGTCGTCCACCTGGCCCTTCAGCGTGTCGCTGCGCGACGTGAGCAAAATGCGCACGTTGGTTGCGCCTCTCAACGACGAGAAAAATCGAGGACGCAACCACGCGGCACCACCTACATCCGGCACGTTGTCGAAGACGATGAGGCTTACACTTTTGCGCTTGATGACGGCCTCCAGCAGCCTGTCCGCAAGCTGCTGCGCCGTGAGCTTACGTTTGCCGATTCTGCTTGGCGACAGATCGCTGAGCGCCGCGAGCGCCTCAGTGTAGCTGTTTACGAGCTTTGTCTCCTCAGTTTTGTGTTTCTCATCCGTCGCGGCGTCTAGCACCAACACAACGCGATCATCGCGGGGCTTGTTGTCGGCGGTGAAGGCAAAGCGGTACGCATATCGGTACGCCAGCTGCGACTTGCCCGCGCCAGCGATGCCCGTGAGCGATGCTATTGTGCCAGGCGAGGCAAGCATCTCGAGCAGCTTTTGTATTTCCACTTCGCGTCCGATGAGCGCCGGTAAACCGGCCGGTAGACCAAAGTGGAAGAACGTGGTGTTGCTCACAACCAAGCCATCCAATTGTACTAGGGCTCTGTCCATGCCAAGGTGTACTTCGACGAGCAAACGTGCATTGATCTCATCCTTGAAGGTGTCCATGTCCTCCTTGGTGCTGTTTAGTTCCTCTGAGTACCGCGTAGCGCGCACAATTCGGCGCACCGTGCCGCAGTAACCCAAGCACTCGAGCCCACAGCACCAGTCGTCTGCGGCAATCTTATCCACCAGCTCCACGCCGCCGTCCACGCGCCTGGCGAAGGCGAGCAGCAGGTCCTTGTTTTCCTTGCGCGCCAATCTGTCTAGCTGCATCCGCGTGGCGTCTTCGCCTCCATGGTCCAGGCGCTCCTTCACCTGGCGCAGCGTCGCAGCCGCTGTCTTAACTGCCTTCGCGAAGCGCACGCACTCCTTTACCATAGCGTGCATCCGCTTGATGGCCTCAGCGAAGCGAAGCAGGCCCTGGCAGTGGCGGTTATAGTAGCGGGTAATGTCGGCGAAAGTCAGCACGCACGCTCCCTCGCGCAACATGACGGTCGTGTGGCGATACAAAAAGTACAATAGTGAGGTACATTGGCCAGCAAGCTAGCGCCTGCGAGCATGCGGTCGATCTGCCTTCTGCTCGCTCGGCAACTTTCTGCACGAGTAAAGAAGGTTGTGTGAGTGCTGTGCGGCCAATATCTCCGTTTTGCTTTGCCGTCAAATGACACTCGACACGCGGCGCAATTTGTTCGAGGGACTCGGACACCGCACGCACCATCGCTACAGGCCCCAGCCACGGCGCCTGTGCGGCCATTTCCGCCACAACCTCGCTGACACCAAGCAGGTCCTTGATCACCTCCACGCCCTCGTCGCCGATGATGTTCGTGACTACCTCCACGTCAGCCGCGACATCATCGAATCGTGTCTTGAACTCGGCGACGTTCTTCGCTACCCACTGCTCCCCGTCCAGCGCTTGCACGCGCCGCTCAGCGCTCTTGGCGCGCTCAGTGGTGGTCGGCTGCCCGTCACGCCTTTCTTTCGCTGGCGACTCTGACGCATCCGATTCCTGCCCAGACATGGCACAGGCAAACAGGGGTAGGCACCCAGCCGGCTCAGCGGCACGCGCGCGCAGCAGGGCGGCTGCAAGGGCCGCACTCAATGCAGCGGCGCGTGCCCGCACTGACGCTGCGAGCGCAACGACAAACAGGCGCGCGTCGCCTGCGCGGCTGCGCTCCGCGTGCGTGCGCGCATGCGCGGCCCAGACTGGGTGAACAGGCGGTGCACACGTCGAGGGGACCGCCCCCGCAGGTGACGCTCCCCACCCCAACACGCCGAGCGCCTGCGGGTCGGAGGTGCACCCTGTGACACACCCTAGGTCCCTCGCCAGCCCCTCTGCACCCCCCACCCCCCGCCCGCACAACGGTCCCAGCCCGACAGACGCTGACGCGATCATGTCCCAAGAAAAAACACGCCCTCGAATTCCATCTAAATCCGCACGTTGACCCTATTTCCAACCACGACCGTGTGCTCACATCGCTGCATTCACGGAGAACGAAATGGGCGCAGAACCACACACACACACACACAATCATTGCAAGCAGAACACATTGTAACACAATCACAATCACATGGATCATTTACATTCACATTCAAATTTCAAAGGCAGCATCTCCATCAACGGAAGGAATTTGTATCAAATCCCACTCAAGGCGTCAATGCTTGAAGGAGCTCAACCTTTGAACCGACTGAGCTCAGATTGACGTCGTCTGTCTCTTGATGGGGAAGCTGAAGCGGAAGCCTGAGGAGCTCTCCGCACAGTTCATCAAATGGCGCTCAAACTCAAAGAGCTCGGTTCGCAGTACCAAATGGCACTCTAAGGCCCAGCTCATACAGTAGCGCTATCAAATGGCACTCAAAGCATCGATCTTTGGGTTTTGATCGAGGTTCCTTCGAACGGTGGGAGACTGGGAGTTGTCATACTCAGCGGCACGCGCGGGAATATTGTGTGCGCAGCAGCAGCAGCCGGCGCCACAGCGTGCGCGGCGACCGTGGCGGCGCCGCGCCGCTCCCACCCCTCGGTCGCCGCCGCGTCGGGTCCCAGGCGGCCGTGCGGGCGCGCGGGAGCCGTGGGAGGGGAGGGTGGGGGCTGAAGGGGGCGAGCGCGCGGCGCGCCGCGCGTCCGCGGCGGTACGGAGTTTTTTTCCGCGCGCAGCGGGAGAGAAAAAAACGCGGGCGGTCCTGCGGTCAGCGCCGAGTGCGGGCGCGCGGGCGGCACTCGTGGGCGCTGAGAGACACAGACAGAGCCGCCTTCGCGATTAAGCGGGCAGTTCAAGAGGGGACTCTGGCCATGGCGTCTCCGGCGGCTTCGGGCGCGCCGCCCGTCCTTGGCCTGGCGGCGCTGCCGCGGCGGCCGCGCGCGCGGACCGCGCGCGCGCTGCCGGTTCTCGCGGACGGCGGCGGCGGGGGTCCCGCCTTGCCGAGGCCGGGCGCGCACGAGGTGCGCACGGTGGTCGGACCCGGGATCTCGGTGTGGACGGCCGCCTCGGAGATGGAGCACAGGATCGCCGAGGGCCGCTTCGCCACGGACTGGCGCGCGTCCAAGACGCTCGACAGGACCTCGGTGACGGTGCCCATGGGCGGGACGCTCGCGGCGCTCGCGCGCGAGGCGGAGCTCAACCCCGAGGAGATCGCCGCCTCGGGGCTCAACCCGCGGCTCGCAGCGGACCCCAGGAGGCGCCTGCTGGCGGGAGAGACCATCCACCTGCCGCCGGGGTGCCACCTTCCGGAGGAGATCGTGCACGAAATCGAGGAGGGCGACACCATCGTGGTGCCCAGCGGGAGCAACCTGTACCGCCTGTCGCGCAGCCTCGGGACCTCCACGAGCGCCTTCGCCGAAGCCAACAAGGACCTGCTGCTCGCGCGCAGCCCGCGCGGTGCCGACTACGTGCTCGCGGGCGAGACGCTGCGCGTGCCGCCCGAGGCAATGCCTGCCCTGCGCGCGCAGGCGAAGGCCACGCACGCCGTCCAGGGAGGGACCTTGGGCATACACCTCGGCGGCTCCGCGCCCAACGCGGCGCTCGCGGGCGGGTTGCTCGTGTGCGTCGCCGCCGCTGGGGTCGCGCTCGGCGTCAAGAGCGGCCACGTTGTTGTCCCCTCCTTGCGCATGCCGCGTCTCGTGGGCGAAGACGCAGCAAAGGATGGCCCACATAGGCTGGCACCGCTGCTGGCGTTCGTGGCGAGCGCCCGCGTGGCGACGGGCTCGGCGCTCGCGGCGGCAGCCGCCGTCGCGAGGGACAAGATGGTAGCGGCGCGGGACGCCATCCAGGCGCAGCAGCAGCCATCGTCAGACGGTGCCGGTAGCGACACGGCTGCGACGCACACACAGCCACCTTCACCTGCGCACACAGGGGACTCCACAGACGCCGCGGGCGCAAAGGCGCTGTCGCAGCCCTCGATGCAAGAAGAGGAGGACGACGCCATGGACGACGCCACGACGCCTGCGCCCTTTGCCAGCGCGGACCACTCGACGCCTGCTCCCTCGCCTGCCGACGCGGCCGAGTCGAGCAACGATGCGGGAAAGGGAGCGAGCGATACTGGCAGCAACGGCGCCGCGCCGATGAGCGCCGACTTGAACGGCACGGGCGTCCACTCGGATGTGCTGTCACCGCTGGGTGACGCATGGGGGCGCATCAAGGGGCTCGGGCGGCACGCAGAGGAAAACATCGCCAAGCCGATGGCAGAGTCGTACTGGGCCGAGGAGGCGCCGGTGCCAGCAAAAGATCAGAGCAAGGAGGAAAGCTCGAACGGAACAGCCGGAGCTACGAAATCCGACGGAGCCCCGGCCGTAGCGACGGAGGGCGCAGAAGCAGCGGTCAACATGTTTGAGGCGGCAGAGATGGAATACGACAGCCAGTCGAAGGAGACAGCCGGAGAGGAGAAGAAGGCGAGCGCTGCTGGCGAGCACCACGCTTTTGGCGGTGCAGCAGATGCCAACAATGAAGAAGCCGGGCGAGACGCTTCCAATGGTGTCGAGGCCGGCGCGTCCGAAGACGACGACGACGAGGACGATCACGATGCGGACGGCGACGGCCCACCCTCGCACGGCGATGGTCGGGAGAGCAGTCGCGTGGACGCATCGGTTGACGTCGATGGCCCACACACGGGTGGCGCGAACGGGACGGATCTGGCCGTGGTGCCGCCTCACGAGCGTGAGCACGCACTCGCGAGGGTTGCGGCTGCTGTGACCACCATGGTCGCCTCCGAGAAGCCGTCCACGACAGTGATCCGTGCCACCCCTGGCGAATCAGTGGTGTCTATCGCCGCCGATCCGAAGCTACCTCGCTGGGCGGAGGAGCGCGCTCGCGCGTTCGAGGGTACCACGGACACGCTGCTCAGCAACACGACACAGAGCGCCGTCGCTACACCCGAGGCCGAGAGCCCCACCACGCACATCTCCTTTGTTGCCGGCGAGACGCCGACCAGCGTCGCCTCCGTCACCGCCGCGGACGCAAAGACGAGCGGCGTGATTGTTGCCATCGACGAGGAGAGGCTCACATTCACCATGACAGTACTGCGCAAGGACTACGAGTTTCTGCGCGATTGGTGGCCCAAGAGCGTCGTGCGTGTAGTCACCCGGCCGGTGGTTGCGCCGGTGCTGGCGATCCTCACGGGCGCCTATGCGATCACGAGCCTCATCGTGGACGCCTTCTTCAGGCACAGCAAGTTCAAGCAACGGTGGGAAGCGGGTTCACTGCTCAAGTAGTGCACCCCCCTTCAGACAATCGAAGGCGGGCACGGCAGCGGGAGTGCGCGCGCGCTCTCGGCAAGTATACATAGCCAAGCGAAAGGGCGCGCAGCAGCTGCTGGCGGCGCAGTAGGCATTAGATGCAATGCGCGTCGTTTCTTACAGCAACGTGACCGCACAGAAGAGCACACCGCCGGGGCCACGCGCGGAAGAAGCCAGCGCGCGCGCTCGCCGCATGAGAGAGGGGCCCTGCGACGAGCGTCGAGAAAGAATGTGCCCGCTTTGGGGTAGGGCGGGAGGTGGTAGGTGGTAGGGCGGCGACGGCCTGCGCTCTACGCCCAGGGCTGCCTTTCGCCGCCGACAACCACGGCGCGCGGGAGGGCGCGCCTCTGTCGCCCGTGCATCTGTTGCCGCGCGCTCGGCACGACGCTCGCGCGCTCCATCCTGTGCGCGGCCGAGCCTGGCGGCATCGCGCCGACGCGCTTGTTGCGGCCCATCCGTCCGTACGACGCGCCGAACTGGTCTTCCGGCGGGCTGAAGTCGCAGTACTCCAGAGCGGCCATCTTGGCCATCTTGGACTCGCCGACGCCCGCGACGTTGCTCCACGCGGCGTGCTGGTGCGCGTGTCTGTGGGCGCGCTGTACAGCGCCTCCTTTCTCGCGTACCTGTTGCTCTCCGCCGTGCTCCGCGACGGGCGCGAGCCCCCGCCACCGGCCTGCGTCCCCGTAGCGAATTTCGCCCTCGTTGGATCTGCCGACGCCCACGGCCTTGCTCCATGCGGCGCGCTGGTGCGCGTGCTTGTCGACGGGCCTGCTGCCACCGCCTTGCGCGCGCACAGGCTGTCGGCTGCCGTGCTCGGCGACGGGCGGAAGCCGCTGCCACCGGGCAGCGTCGCCGTAGCGAATCTCGCCCTCGTTGCGGTGGCGCGCATCGTGCTCGCGGGCGCCAATGCGCGCGCGCAGCCGTTCCCGCCAGCGATCCGCAGCCGCTTCCACGCGCGGGAGCAACTGTCCGCCGCCACCGCGCCACGCGGGCCGCGCTGGGCCGTCGCTCAGCGCATCGGACGCCACGCTCGCCGCGCGCGAGTTGGCGCGCGAGAACTCGCGCCCGCGCAGGAATTCGCTCGGCTTTCGGCCCGCTGCGCCGTTGGCGCCGTTTGCCAGGTTTGGCTTCTGCTGCGCCCAGCGCGCCCGCAACGCCACCAGTCTCTGCGCCGCTAGGACCGCGGGATCAGCCCTGGCGTGCGCGGCAGGCCGAGCGCGCGGATCGCAGCGCACCTCGATCGCGCCAGCAGCGCCTCGCAGGGCTGGCAGTCGCACGCCGCCGCGCTCGCGCGCGGGCGAGCCCCCCTCTGAGCGCGCGCCGCTCGGTTTGCTTTGGCGCTTGCCCCGGTCATGCCCGTGCTTGCGACCTCCACTGTCTGCGCCATCCAGGCTGCTCATGGGCAGGGCGCTCTCCGATGCCGCCACGCTGCCGCCCGCGGTCGAATCGGCGTCGCATTCGCTCGCGGCGTCCGTCGGATACCTGCTCGCGGGCAGGCGCTTGGAGAGAAGCCGCAGATTCCGGGGCACCTTGATGGTGCTGCACATGCCCTTGCTGTTGAGCGGGTGGTTGGCATTGCTCTGCGCGTGCGACACGGCGCTGATGCAGCTGCGCGGCGTCGCGGGCTCCTCCGCCTCCCTCGCGCCGGGCAGCAGGTGCGCGCGCCTGCGACGGGGGAGATCGCGACGGCGGGAGTCATGGGGTCGTGGGCGTCCGCGGCGCACGCCCGCGCGTCAGGACCTTTCAGGGGATGCGTGGCGCACGGATACCGTCACGGTGACACGACATCCCCACAGCGGACAGCGCGCTTCTATTGCGCGCACGCACCTCCTGATGCAGCTCATGCGCAGCACATCGGCGACCGTCGGCCTCGTCGATGGCTCCGGGTCGAGCAACGCGCGGATGACGCGGCTGAGGTCCGAGCTGTAGCTGCTGGAAATGGGCGCGTAGCTCGCGCGCATCACCTTCTGGCGCAGCTCGGGCAGCGAGCGGGCCTCGAAGGGCACGCCAAAGGTGCACATCTCGTACAGGCACACGCCCAGCGCCCACGCGTCCGAGCTGAAGGAGTACGGGCGGTTCTTCCACACTTCGGGCGGCATGTAGTGCGGCGTCCCGATCTGCGTGGTCGCGAGGCGCCCCTTGAGCAGGCGCGCGACGCCCAGGTCGCCGAGCTTGACGACCTCGGCCGTCTTTCTCATCACGTTTGCGAGTTTCACATCGCGGTGCAGCACCTTCGCCTTGTGCAGGTGCTGCACGGCCATGGCCATCTGCATGAAGTATGACCAGATGGTGTTTTCGGCGAGCGGACGGGCCTGCTGCTTGCGCCGGCGCACGTAGCGGCTGAGGTCGCCGCACGGGCAGTATTCCATCACGATGCACAGCTTGTTGTTGTCCACGAAGCTCTCGTAGTACTCGCATATGTGCTCGTGCGCGACGCCCGCGAGCAGGCGGACCTGCGTCGGCGCGGAGCCGCGCGCGCGCGGCGCAGTCAGCGCCCGCGCGCGGAATCGATCGGACGCGGTCGTCGTGGCGCGGCTGCGCTGCGCGCCGCTCGCACTGCGCCGGCGCGCCGACCCACCTCATTGACGGCCTCGATGCGCTCCGCCTGCGACATGTGCCTGACGTTGGTTTCCTTGAGCGCGTACGTGGCGCCATCGCTCTTCCGGCGGACCTTGTACACCGCGCCGTAGGAGCCCTTGCCCAGGAATCGCTGGACCTCGAAGTGCTGGTGCATCTCGCGCTGCCCGCCCGCCTGCGGGTGCGCCTCGCGGTGCGCCATCGCCGCGGCCGCGCGGCGCGCTCGAGCGCGCCGCCCGCTCCCTTGACCGCCCGACGCGCAGGCGGCCGCACACCCCCGCCCCGCGAACCGCCTCCCGCGGGCGATCGACCAGTCGATCGCCGCGAACACTCCCCCGCGCACGCGCCGCCCGCGGGCGCGCGCGCTCTGTGGCCTCCGCCACTGCCACTGCCACCCACACCCACCCACCGCCCAATCCCTCCCGCACGCCCAGCTAGGAACGTCCCCACTCCCCCCCCAACCCAACACACCCAACACACCCACACACACACACACACCACACCCGCAGCCGCGCGACGAGCGTCGCGCACCGCGCGCACACACACGCGGTCACACGCGCTCTCTCGCGCGCTCGGGGAACCGCCGCACATACGTTCGAATGCGTTTCGGCACCGACGACACCCAACGGGCGAACGGCTCTTTTTTTTTGTGCAGTCGTTTTTTTTATTTGACTTCGAAATTCTTTTTATTTTAAATGATTTCTTTTTATTTTTTAAATTCTTTTTTTGGGAGGTGGAGGTTTAGGTGGTGTGTGTGTGTGGGGGGGGGGGGAAGCTGGGGTGGGGTCGAGCTGGCGGAGGGCGCGGCGGGGCCTCGAGCAGAGCACTGAGCGCTGTGAGCGGCGGGCGGGGAGAGAGCTGGCGTCGCTCGCGTGGCGGGGCGCAACGGCCGGCGGCGGGCTCGCGGGCTCGGTGTGGCAGCCCGTCGATTACAATGGCTGACCGCGGCGGCGCGCGCGCGCGTGCGTGGTCGCGCGCGCGCCCTACTCCGTGGGGAAGGAGAGGTCGAAGGGCCGATGCACCACCGGCGCCTTGGGCGGCCTCTCCGCGCCATCACCCCCGCCCGCGCCGTCGCCGGCCTTGCGCTTGCGCTCGCCCGCGCGCGAGGGCGCCGCGGCGATGGCGCCCTGCAGTCGGCGCAGCGCCGCGGCGTCGAGCGCGTCCACGTCGAGCCAGTTGTCGGAGCCGATCGGGAGCTGCGCGCGCGCGAAAGAGGCGCGGGGTCGGGCGGGTCGAGGAGCATGCGCGCGCGCGCGCACATGTGACGCGGAGCGCGCGGACGGCACTGGTGCGTGAGCCCGAGCCCGCGAAAGCAATCGAAAGGAGGCGCATGCATGCGCGCGCACAAAAGCGCACACGAACGCGCCATGACGCACCTTGCTCCCTGGCCCTTGGTGCTCCGCCGCGATTGAGTAGAGCGCGGCGACGGTGTCCTCCCCCCCCGGCACGAGCGCCTGCAGCGCCGCCTTGAGCTCCGCGCGCTCCTCCTTGCTCGGCCGCGCGCCCGCGGCGAAGCGCGCCTCCGAGCGGATGCCCGCCAGCGCGCGGTCCACGGCGGTGAGCGTGCGTGCCAGCGCGGCGTAGCGCCGCTCCGCCGCGGCGGCCTCGCCTCTGTCCTTCGCCAGCGCCGCCGCGAGCTCCTCCGCCTCCTCCTCCGCGCGCACGCGCGCGCGCTCCTCGGCGAGCTTGGGCTCCACGAGCGCCTCCCAGCGCTCCTCCAGCCGCTCCGCCATCGTGCCGGCCATCACCCACACGTCCGAGCGCGGCGCGTTGTACGCGCGCGCGTTCTCAAACACCAGCCGCATGTCTGACAGCACCTGCGCGGGGTGCGTGTAGATGGCCTTGTCGAGGCGCGTCTTCACCGTGCCGAGGTCCATCGGCCGCGTGATCACCTTGTAGTAGTCCGCCAGCCCGAGCGTGGCGGCGTCCACAGGCTTGGCGAAGGGCCACGCCCACCGGTGCGTGAGCAGCGCGCGCACCACGCCGAGGCACGCCTTCAGAATGTCGCCCATGCGCCTCCGCGCGTCGCCCTCGCGCTTCCTGCGGTCGTCGTCCCACGTGGGCAGCGCGGCGGACAGCGGGCACGCAGCGGCGCGCGCCGACGTCGCCGCGCGCGCGGAAGCCGCGCGGCGCTCCTCGGCCATCGCGCGGCCCACCTGCGCGCGCGCGCGTGGGCGCCCGCGCGCGACAATCCCAGTCAGCTGTGCGCGGAACGCGGCGCTCGCTGCCGAGCCTCCCCCTTCCACCTCTCTCCGACTGCTCTCTCCCTCGCGCGTGCGCGCCCAGGGACTCTGTTAGGGTTGATGCACGCACCTGGTCGGCGAGCTTGGTGAGGTCGGCGAGCTGGCTCTCGAGGTCGGCGCGCTGCGTGGCAGCGTCGACCGCGGACAAGCTTCCCATGGCATCCAGCGCCGCCCAGCCCTCGGCGCTCGGCGCGCCCGGCGCGGGCTCGGCGCCGCCGCCCCCTCCACCCCCGCCGCTGGCGGCGCGGCGTGAAAGGTGAGGCGCGCGCACGCGGCGTCAGCGAGCGAAGACTCCTGGGTGCGCGGGCGCGCAAGCGCGCACGCACATGGACACGCGCGCGCGCGGGCACTCCAGCGCGTGTGCACCTACTCGTAGGTGCGTCGTAGGCGCGCGCGCGCGCGTGTGCCAGGGTGCGCGCGCGCGCGCGTGCGCCTGCAACAGCACTCTCTCGCGCGCTCGAGTTCGCGCGCGCTCACCTCGCCCCGCCGCCGCCGCCGCCCGCGGAAGCTGCGGCCNGGGGCCAACGCGGCAACGACAGAAAGCAAGCGCTGACCAGATAATATTATTAGCACGGCACTCCTGTCCTACCGCTCTGCGGCGTCTACTTGCCCGGCGACTTCATGAGCCACTCGTTGGACTCCATGCGCCCCCCGACCCAGCTCCCCCCCCTCCCGCACGCCAGCGCGCGCGCGCGCGCGCGCGCACTTTTTCATTTCCAAATTTTCGACGCGCCCTTTCCGCGATTTCGTCCTTCATCCGAGCGCCATCGAAACGCCTTGTGATGTAAAAAACGGCAGCCAAGCTCGTTTCGCGAAAGGAATTTGGCGCGGCCTGGCTGGCGCGGCGCGCGAACGCGGCGCTTGCAGGTCGTATTAGGGTTGATGCAATGAATAGGGTTTACAACATGTACAAAAACACACGGTCTCGCGCGCAGCGGGGGCCACCGGCCGAGCTTGGCCCCCTGCGCCCCCTGCGCCCCCTGCGCTCCCCGCGCCCCCCGCGCTCACACGAAGTACAGGCTGTGGCTCTGCGACCGTGCGTCGCTCAGCGCGTCCCTCGCGGTGAGCGCGTCGAGCTGCGAGCTGATGTCGTCGCCAGCTTCGGCCCCCGCGCGCCCCGCCGCTGCCGGAAAGCGAACGTCCTCGTCGTCCGCGTCCTCCACCTCCTCCTCTTCCTCCTCCTCGTCGTCTGCGTCTGGCCACGCTGGGAACGGGTCCTCTGGATCCAGGCCGTTCAATCCGAGCTTCCACGCGTGCTCAGCATCCCCGTCGGGCGCATCGCCCGCCGCGTCAGCGCCCGCCTCCTCACGAGTGACCAGACACGCGTCGAGCGCCCTCTCGATGGCCGCTTGGTCGAGGCTCTGCCCGATGAAAACGATCTCTTGCCTCCTGTCCTTCAGCACCGGCCCCTCAAAGTCCTTCATGATCATGTCGCGCTCTGGGGTGCCCTCAGGCGGCCAAAACTCCGAAGGCAAGGTCGACATCCAGCCGCCGCCGCAATTGAACTGCCCAACCGCACCCGCCTGGCTCCAGTCGCCCAGCTGCTTGTCGCGGCCCGCCAGCCAGACGAACCCCTTGCTGCGGAGGATGTTGCCGAAGGACTCACGCATGCGCGCGGTCCTGGCCTTTGCCTCGCTCTCGCGCTCGGCCGCCTCGGCCGCCCTCTGCGACTTGGAGGCGTCGCTCGAGCCCTCCTCCTTGCCCGTCATCCCAATCACCAAATCATCGTCACTGTCTTCGTCATCGTCATCTATCTCCTCGATGTGCCAGCTCGTGTCCACCTCGACCGGCTCCTCGGGCAGCCGGACGACGAAGTGCTTGTCCAAAAACGCCTTGAGCCGCGAGGGGTGGAACGGCGTGCGCGCCCTGTACACGAAGCTGCTGATTCCGTACTCCTCCGTCTCGGACACGTGCGGCGCCTTCTCGCCCTCGCCGTTCATCGTCTTGAGCCAGCCCGCTGACTGCGTGGCCTTGGCGAGATCGAAGAGCCCGGTGCGCAGCACACCCGAGAGCGGCACGTCGCCGTGCTTCGCACGCATGACCTTGGCGTCCGGGTTGAGCGCCCGCACGGCGCGCTCCACTGCGGCGGCCCTCGTCTCGCCGACGAGGTCGCACTTGGTGATGACGATCACGTCGGCGAACTCGATTTGGCTCATCAGCAGCGGCCCCACGTTGCGGTCGTCGCCCTCGTCCGCGCTCCCGCTGAAGCGGTCTTGGAGCTCGGCAGCCGTGGCCATGTCTGCGTCAAAGCCCGCCGCGTCGACCAGCGTGACGCACGTGTCGAGCCGCGCCAGCTCGTTGAGCGAGCTCTTCCCACGCAGCGCCTGCTTGATGGGGCCAAATTCTTGCACCCAGTCGGCGGTAGGGTGCTCGCCGCCATCCTCGATCTGCGTCGCGAAGGTCTCGGCCACCTCGATGGGGTCGCTCACGCCGGTGGACTCGATGACGATGGCATCGAACTCGTTGTCCGCCGTGAGGTCCGCGAGGGACTTCACCAGGTCCTCGCGCAGCGTGCAGCAGATGCAGCCGTTGTGCAGCTCGACGAGCTTCTCCTCGCGCTGCAGCACCTTGGTGTTGCGCACCAGGCCGGCGTCGATGTTCACCTCCGCCATGTCGTTCACCAAGACCGCGACCTTGAGCGGTCGCTCGCCCGACTTCTCCGCGTGCGTCTGCTCCAGTATGTTCTTCAACAGCGTGGTCTTGCCGGCGCCGAGGAAGCCGGAGAGCATCGTCACCGGCACCGCCTGCGACGCCGCGTCCGCGCGCGCGCCCGCCTCGCTATCGCCGCCGTGCCCGCCATGGCGGTGGCGATGGTGGCCTTCCGCCGCGTACGCCTCCAAGTCGCTCTCGCGCACGCCCATGGCCGCCCCGCAGCCCACGCGACCTCCGCGGTGGGCGGCGCTCCCCGCGCGCTCGCCGCGCGCCGTCTACGCAGCGCTCGCGCGCGCCGAAAACGGAGGGCTCGCGGGAAGCGGGCGAAGGAGAGAGGGAGGCGATGAGAGGGGGGCGGAGGGAGAGAGGGAGGGAGCGGGGGAGGGGGGGGGGGGGAAGGGCGAGCGCGGCGCGCCGGCCGCCGCAGCCGCAGCGGCCGTGTTTCATCTTTCTGGTGTTGCGTCTTCTTGAAATGGAAATGTCATTTCTGAATGAAATGTAAATTGATGTACAAATCAACGGAAGTACCATCGAATATTACAGTTTCCTTTGTAAATGATGATTTGGGGTTTGGGGTTTCGGTTTCGGTTTAAGGGTTTATTAAGTAGGGTTTATTATTCTGGCTCCGCTCGTCTGGTACAGTACGTGTCACGCGCGCCGCAGCGAGGAGGCTCAGGCCGCCGCGCTCGCCACCGAGAAGGCGACGCTGCCGTCGGCGCGGCTGAGCTCGGCGGAGACGCGCAGCGCCTCGGCGCCGCTGGCGGTCTCGTGCAGCACGATGGCGGCGTGCCGCTCGAAGGCGCGCAGCGCGGCCCGCGCGCGATCGGCGGCGGCCTCGTCGATGCCTCCCTGTGCGAGCACGGAGTCGCCCGCGTCGTCCCACTCCACCCAGAGCGCGATGCAGTCCGCGGGCGCGGACGGTTGAAGGACGGCCTCCCCGGCGAGCGGCGGCGCCAGCACGTCCCACCAGCCGTCGCTCCCTCCGGCGACGTCGTCGTGGACACCCGTAGAGTGCTCCACGTCGGGGTCGAGCGTGAGCACCGTTCGAGGCGCGCCGGCGAGCTCGCACGAGGGGAGCTGCCAGAGCGCGACCGGGAGCGGCGCGGACGTGGCACCATCCGTCGCCGCGCCAATGACCTCGTTAGCAGAGCTGAGGTCGGGCCCGCCGCGCAGCGGACCCTCGCGGTCGATGCCCGGGGCGCCCGCCGCCTCCATGGGAGCGCGGCTGCGCTTGAGCGCGGGGGCGCGCACGGGCGCTGCCACCACTCGGGCGCGGCTCCACGCCCGCGATGGCGCCTGCCCCTGGCCCTGCCCATCCCCACCCGCATCCTCGACGCGCGCATGCGCGCCACCGTCGCTCTGCTGAGCACCGCTGCGCAGCGCGACGGTGGCCTCGTACCACCAACGCAGCGCGTGCCGCCACGGCGCGCCGCCCGCGGCGTCCCCGAAAGTCGGTCCGCGACGTAGCGCGCCGTCTCCAGCCGCTCCGCCGGCGGCACGCGCCAATCTGTCGTGCATGGCGTCGAGCGACAGCCGCGCCGGCTCGCCAGCCTCGCAAGCGAACCCCTCCGCGCTGAGCTCGCTCAGTCGCTTGGCGTCCGGGGCGTCTGCTGCCGCAGCCGCGAAGTGCAGCACGATCTCGCCGTGCGCGGCGAAGACGGTGAGCGTCTCGCCGCTTGGCATCAAGAGTCCCCCGCCTGTGTCGCCGCCGTCAAAGAGGAAGACTTCCTGTTTCCAGTGGTCGACGTAGCTCGCCTCCCAGCCCGCTTGGTCGCCGCCCTCGTCCGGCGGGTGCATCGAGTACGTCACCTGCTCGTCGCCTAGGAAGTCGAGCTCGAACCAGACGACGAGTGCGTCGACCCGCCCGCCGCGCTCGAGGACGAAGTCCACGGCGTTCGGGGCATCATGCACGAGCACGCCATCAGCAGCCCTGCCGGCGCCGCCATCGGCAGCGCGCTTGCCGTCGCACGCCGCGCCTGCGTCGGCGACGTCGGCGGCCTCGAAGTCGAACCGCAGCAGCGGGCGCGGTGCGGCGAGCGCTGTCGCGCCTCCGGGCAGCCGCTGCCGCGCCGCCGCCCAGTGCAGCGCGACCACCTCCGCCGCGGCTGCCGATGATGCGGCCACCGGTGCGCCCCCAGCCTCGACGGACGGCGCGCACGGCGCCGCCACGCGCCGTAGCGCAGCGCACTCGACCGGCATCCCCCACACCGTCGCCACCGCGGGCACCACGACTGCGTCCGGCGCCAGCAGGCGCTCGCGCGCGTCGCGCAGGCTCGGAATGACGCCCTCGCCCAGCAGGCCCGAGTCCAATATCTCCGACACGAGCAGATCGTAGCGGTCGGCCGCCGTCGCTGCCTCGGTGGACGCCGCGCCACCTCCAGCTGCGGCGCGCGGCCGCAGCGGCAGCTCGTCCGAGCGGATCGCGTGCAGCGACACGGGATCGCCCAGCAGGCCGTTGCGCCGCAGCACGCCCTCAGCGGCGGCGGCCATGGGCGGGTGCAGCTCACACGCGTCGATGCCAGCGAGCGGCGTGCCGGCGGCGCGCGCCGCAAGCGCCGCGAGGCTCGCGAGCAGGCCCGTGCCCGTGCCG
>RQSC01000525.1:59674-71678 GCA_013416795.1 Prasinococcaceae sp. CCMP 1430
GCCCGCGCGCAGAGTGGCAGCAGGCGCGTATGCGCGCGCGCGCGCCGGCGCACGCGAGAAATTGTGTTACCTGCGGCGGCGGCGGCGCGGCGGCGCTCCGGCGCCGCCACGCTACTCAGCGGCGGGGACGCCGCCCGCCTCGAAGACGAGCTCCTCGCCCACCTTTGAAAAGAACGCCGCGAGCGCGGCGCGCACGTCGGCGTCGGCGTGCTCGCTGCGGACGAGCGCGCAGGCGCGCGCAAACACCGCCGGGAGCGCCACGCGCTTGAAGTCGGCCGCGGGGAGGCCAGCCAGCGTGCTGAGCGCGCTCGACACGAGCGGCGAGCGGGCCATCAGCTGCATGCGGGCGGCACCGTCGAGCATGGCGCCGTCGTCAGGCGAGCCAGGGACGGCCGCGAGGTAGCCGTCCATGACTCCGGCGCACAAAGGTACCAGCGCGTCGGGCTCGTCCACCAGCGCGCGCAACAGGGTGGCGTTAGCCTCCATCTCCAGGCCGAGGTCGCCAGAGGCGGCGCCGCGCTCGACAGCGGCGGCGAGCGCCTCGCGCAAAACCTCACGCGCGTCGGCCGTGCGCGCCAGATCGTGCAGCGTCCCCGCAGCGCCCACCAGCAGCACGCCCGAGGCGGAGCTCGCGTCGTGGCCCGCATCGCTCGAAGCGAGCCACGCGTTCGTCAGCGCACGAACCACCGAGCGCCACTCCTCATCGCCGAGCTTGTCACCGGCACCCTCAGCGAGCGTGACGAAACCCTCAACGCCGAGTTTGGTGCACGCGGTGCTGGCGCGCTGGCGTCCGCTCACGAAGTCCACCAGCAGATCGAGCACGCGCGGCAGCAGCTGCTCGGCGCACACGTCGTAGAACCGCACGAAAAGGTCCACGAGCAACGGCAGGCAGTCCAGCGCGCGCTCGCCGCCGCCGCCCCGCTCCTCGTCGAAAATCGGAAAGACCACCGAAGAGAACACGCGCTCCCAGAATGCCGGAGTGAACATGTGCCCATGGAAGCGCAGCGTATCGAAGAGCACTTCGCGCGCGCCGCGCCGCACGTCCGGGCGCTCGTCCTGCACGAGCTCGCCCAGCCCCGCGAGCAACGGGAACCAAAAGTGCGAGTGGCTCTCCGCGAGCTCCTCTTGCTGCTGCTGCTGCTGCTGCTGCTGCCGCTGCGCCTCCTGCTCCTGCTGCTGCCCGCCGGCCTCGGCGCTTGCCGCCGCACCGCCGCCACCGTCTGCGCCGCCCACGTCGCCGCCACCGGCGGCCTCGTGCGCGCCGGGCAGGCCCTCCGCGAGCTTCAGGGCACAGAAGCGCAGGAATGCGATGGCGTTGAGGCTCACCTCGGTCGTGAGCGGCGAGTTGGTGAACGCGATGAGACAGTTGACGCAATCCGTGAACGTGGTGGCCTCCGTCTCGGTGATGTACCCGAAGCTCTCGCGCACGATTCGCTCGATCGTCTCGAAGGCCAACTTGACGATCGCACGATTCTCGTCGGTCGCCGCCGTGGTGAACACCATGAACATGCTCTTCCAGCCCGAGCTCACGTTGTCCACGCGCGCCTGGATCATCTGGCTGAGGCAACGGATGATGAGCTCCCGTATCTCTGGACTGCGCGACCGCCGCATGATGATCACGAAGGGCTTCAGGAAGTTGTCCTGGAAGGAGAACATTGCCATCTCGTCCTTCTCCAGGAACTTCATGCTCAGCTGGCGCAGCGAGTCGATCGCGTACATGGCCACCTGCAGGTTCTCGTGGCAGCCGACCGACACAAAGTACTCCGCCAGCACGCCCCATATGCGGCTCCACACCAGCCTGATGCGCGTGCCGATGTTGAAATACGAAATCTCCACCACCTTTTGCAGGCTGAAGATGCGAGGCCGCGAGGTGTTGCGGAGCTCCTCGAGGGAGACCTTGCAGAGGGCATCCACGAAGTCCACCACGGCATCGCCGTCGAGCCGCGCGCTGCCGACGAAAACCCTGTCGAGGGAGTCAGCCTCGAGCCCCGCCAGGACACCGCGCAGGCGCGCCGCCCCAGCAGCATCCTCTATCGAGCTCAGCTCGCCGTCGCGCATGGCCGAGCGAGCCCCGCTGCGCAGGCCGCCGAAGCGAGCGCCGCTCTTGCCCGGCGGCACCGCGCCGCCCTTAGCCGTGCCGAAGAGGCTCGCGTCTGTCATGGCGCCGTCCGCCACCATGAGCAAGTGTGCAAGCCTGCTCACGCACTTCAGCACCTGCGCCCACGTGCTGCCCAAGTAGTCTCCGTCCTGCTCGACGATCTCAAGCATGGTGCGAATAGCGTTCACGTTGTGCACATTCATGTGCGAAGGCTCGTGCAGGTAGGTGAACTTGGCGAGCGCGGTGATGAAGGCATCCCGCACGGTCTCCATCCCCAGCACAGCGGCCATGCGCACCGCCGCGCGCGTGCACTGCAGGAGAAGCTGTGGATCGTAGCTCGCCGCTCCTGACGCACTGCCGTCGGATGCACCCTCGAAGCCCAAGGACAGCGCCGCGAGCAGGGGTGGCCACACCGCCTCGAGCATGGGGCGAGCGACAGAGGGGTCGTGGCAACTCACGAACTCGTTCTCCGAGTTGCTCTGCGCATCCTCCAGGCGCTCCTGGATGTTGCGTATGGCGTTCTCGTCCAGTCCCGCACCGCCGACGGTGTGCCGTCGCGTGCCGACCAGCCCCATGAGCATGTCGTTGAAGCTGCTGAGCGCGCTGACATTGGCGCCCTTGGCATTGTCCGCATCGGCGGTTGCCTGCGCGTCGCCGGGGTTGGCGTCCTTGAGCTTGATCTCGTTGGTGGTGATTCGGTCGTATATCTCGCCCAAGAACTCGGGAGTCAGCTCGCCCTCCTCGCCGACACCCCGATTGTTCTTGAGGAAGCCCTCCTTAGTCATCTTGTTCTTCACCTGCGGGTTGTGCGCGTCGGTGTTGAGCATGATGACGCTGTACGCCAGCACGTACGCCGTGTCTGCGCTCCGAAAGCGCCCGGGAGTCTGTAGGCAAAAGCGCTCTGCGAACTTCTCCATGAGCCTGTCGATCTTCTGCGCCTCGCCCGGGAGACGAAAGTCCAACAGGAAGTGGCGAATCGCGTCGTCGAATACCATGCCGGTGAAATCAAGCGCGTCGACGTACGCATGCATCACTTTGAGGCTATCCTCGGCATTCTCACCCAGGTAGTCGCCGATCATGGTCTTGTCCAGGCCCGCAGCGACACCCGACTTGAGGAAGGCCGCGATCTCCGCTGGGCTGCTGCCAATCTTGCCGCGCTCGATCATAAAAGCGATGCCTTTCTTGGGCTTCTTGTTGAAGAGTGTCACGCCCTCCTGGAACTCGAGCTTGTCACGCTTCTGTTGCTCGATGGAGCTCTGCGCGGAGGTGGCGTCTGGCGGCGACGCTGGCCCCTCCACGTGACCGTTTCGTCCGACGTCCCCACCCCCCTGCGCGCTCGCGCCTTCCCCAGACTCACCGCCGGCAGCGCCAGTGTCGGTCTCGGCCACTGGCGCGCTATCAGGGCGTTGCGCGTGTGACTCCTCCGAGTCGGAGTCCTCGGTGCCTCCCTCGGCATCCGCTGGTACTGCGTCGCCGCCAGGTGCCCTGCCACCTGCATCAACCCAGTTGCAAAGCTCGGACAGAACGTCGCGCAGCGCGGTAGCGGCGCTCGCCTTCAACATGGCCTCCTGCTGCGCGGTCAGACCGCCCTGCGCGCCACCCGGGCCGCTGCCCTGCACGAGCCTGATGAGAGCCGCCACGAACCGCTCGAAAAGGTTCGATCCCTCCCGATCGCAGTCGTAGTTGACGAAGAGGTCCACGAGCATCTGCGGATCGCGAGCGAGCACGCCGGCGCCGTTGAGAACCACGGAGCGCAGCGCGAACGAGGGCGGCGCAGCGCCGGTCTGCCCATCGAGCACGCGCAGCATGATCATTGGGAAGAAAACGCCCACCTCCGCCTTGAGCCTGTCGCGAAACCTCGCGCACAGCGTGAGGAAGATCGAGCACGTAAGCTGGAAGACACCCAGCACGGGGCTCGAGCAGTTTTTGAGCAAGCTCAGGCAGAGGTACTGCCGGATGGCGCCCACGAAGCGGTCGGAGGTACAGAACGTCGGCCCCGCATTCTCGAGCAGCAGCTTGAGCAGCGCAAGCGACAGGGTCTTCCCGCGGATGGATGCCGCGTCGGGCTTGTCAGGCAACGCCTTCATGGACAGCTTGCAGAGCGCACGGAAGACAAGGTAGGCGTCGCGCGCGAGGAGCGGCATCGCCTCCAATCGCGCGCGGGGCGCCTCTGTGCTGCCACCGACGGCATCGCTTGCGCCGCCATTCCCCTCGCCGACCTCGTCTGCAGCCTGCGGCTGCTCGTCTCGCCGACCCAGGTTCAGCACGGCGTCGCCGCGGTCGGCGTCCTCATCGCCCGCCGCCGCCGGCGCAGGCGGCGGCGACGGTCGGAACGAGAAACGGCGGGGCTTCTGCGGTGCAGGGGTGGCCACTTCCGCAGCGCTCGGAAACGCCGCCTCCGCCTCCCCATCTGCGAGCTCGGTGTCGGCGCTAATGGAAGGCCGCCGCAGCGTGAGACCCTCGAATGAGGCCGCGACGTCGCCGAGGAATGCAGAGACGCTGTCGGCGACGGAGGGCGCGGCCTCGATCGGGCCCAGCTCCAGCGCAGCGGCGTCCACGCTGGTGAGCGGCAGCGTGCCCGAGTCCGCCTCCATGCGCGCGAAGACCATGTTGAGCATCTGGCTGAGCGAAGCCTTGGCCGTCTGCTGGTTCACCTCGCTCTTCGAATTCAGGTAGATGTGGTAGCACGTGCGCACCGAGCGCAGCAGCCAGTCGCCGTGCACGTGCAGCGTGGTGCTCGTCACGGCGGTCAGCAGGCAGCGCATCACGGGCAGCTCGCACTGCTCCTCTCCCGCGTCGTACGACGCGCACACGGCCTCGATGGCCTGCGCGCCCGCAGATGTTGCACGCGACACGTCGCCGGCGAGCTCGCCGCGGGCGATCAGGGCGGAGAACGCCGCCACGCAGGCCTCGCGCACGCGCCAGGGGGACGCGCCATGCTCGGTGGGCGCGCACGCCCAACATAGCGTGGCGATCGCAGCGTTGCGCGCCTCGTCGAGCTGCGCGGCCGCGTCTGGGCCGGCGCCGGCGCCCCCCTCCGCGCCGTCGTCGCCAGCTCCTTGCGCGGCGTCAGGCGCAGGCTCCGGCGCGGGCTCGGCTGCCGCGTCCGGCGCCTCGGCGGCCGCATCACCGCCCCCTGCGGCCCCGTCCGCATCAGAGGCCTCGACGGAGCCACGATCGGGGCCGTCCTGCGCCGCGGGCGCTCCCGGCGCGTCGTCCGCTCCGTCGCCCCCTCTGCTGCGGTCGCCCCGGCCCTCGGCCGCGTCGTCGCCGTTCGACGTCTCCGTGCGGGGCGCGGGCTCGCTCGCCGCCGCGGCATCGCCGCCCGCGGCCCCCGCGGTCAGCTTCCCCTGTTTGGCNAGGCCCCTGTGCCGGTCCAAACCATAAAAGCAGCCAGAAAGACGCCAGCTAGAGAAATGAACAAAGGCGGGGCCAAGGCAAAGAAGGAGTGGCGCGCCCTGTCCGCGACGCCCCCAGGCAGACACTTTGCATGTTCACCCACCCTCTGCACCTGCCCCTCACCCCTGGCGCTCAGCAGCACCGGCTGTTGCCGCCCTCGCCACAAAAAAAATGTTTTTTTTAAATAAAAATGACATACTTCCCGTGGGTACTGATACCATCAAAAATAGATTACATACTGTACAGTATGTATGTCCTTTTTTTTTTTAGGCGCGCGTGCCATCGCCGTCCGAATGCGTTCTGACGCGTCTTTTTCCGGCGCATTTGAGTATGATTTATTATTTTAATTAAAATAAATTAAAATAAATCAAAAAGGGGGCCGGGGCGGTTGCGCGCGCGCTCGGGGAACTCCGCGGGCGTCGCCCGCGCGGACACACCGGGGTGTGCCGCGCTACACCGGGTGTGACCGCGCGCTCATCCGCGGGAAGACCCGGGATGGACGAGCGCTGACCCGTGGCATGCCACGGTCTGGCCGCCCGAGCGGGCTCTGCCGTCGCCGCGCGGCGGCGCTGCTGCGCTGCTGCGGTGCTGCGGGCCCGCACAGCCTGTGGGTGTGTGCCGTGCATGCGTTACGTGCGCGTCCGCGTACGCACGCCGACGTGCATCCAGGACTAGCCGTGTGGCCGTGTGGGCGTGTGGGCGTGATCTGCTGACTGATGGTGTTGTTGGTTGCACGGCGCGCAAGATTTGCGCGAGCGCGCCCGCGCGGGCGCGCGGGCGCGGACGAGACGGAACGCGCGCGAGCGCATGTGTGCGAGCGCGTGCGAGCGAGCGCGTGTGTGCGAGCGTGCACGAGCGCACGCGCGGGCGTGCGTGGGCGGGCGCGCGTGTGTCCGCGCTGGGAGGCGCGGCGCGCGCGTGCTGGCGCCGCAGCGCCACGCGACGGGGGAGCGTGCGCGCGCGCGCGTGCCGCCATTGGCGAGGCCGGGAGAGGGCTGCGCCAGTCTGCGAGCGGTTGGTACCCGGTCGAACCCCCCCCCCCCCCCCCCCCCCCCCCCCCCCCCCGGGACATAACCACACACGCACCTGCGGCGATGCGCGCGATGGCGCGTGGGGCGCGCGCGGCCCTCGCCGCCCCGGCGCTCGCTGCGCTCCTCGCGGCGGCGGCCCTGCGTGGCGCCTCCGCGGCCGCATGCACGTGCGCCGAGGTGGCCGAGCGCGGCACCATCGACGAGTGGTGCGCCGCCGAGCTGCGCGGCGGCGGGTGCTGCGACCCCGCCGGCCTCGGCGACACCACGTGGCAGGAGGCCGTGTGCGCCGCCGACGAGAAGCTGACGCGCGTCATCGAGGTGCCCGCGAGGCGCAACCCGCTCGACCGCAAGATGTACGACGGAGGATTCGACCCGGAGAGCAGGGACTACTGGGCGAGCCTCGCCGCGGTCAGCCTGCCCATGTTCGCCATCGCCGCCCTTGTCATCGTCGCCTCTGTCCTCACGCTCATTACGCGCCTCGTCATGATGCTCATGTGCTCAGAGAAGTGCGGCTTCTTCCTCAAGCCGCGCGAGGAAGGCTACTCGAAGGCGCCCACCTTCTTCCTCAAGCTCTTCCTGCTTGGGGCCGTCGGCATCGCCGCCATCGGCGCCTTCCTCGCGATGGGCTTCACTGCGAAGCTGGGCGAGGACCTCTCGGACTTCTCGAGCATTGCCGTGGCCGCCTTCAATAGCGTCAAGGACGACGTGACCGCGGTGGACGCCGCGTTCAACGTCGCCTTCGGCGCGCTGCCCGAGACCGAACGCGCGGGCATGGCCGACGCGATGGACGACATCGGCACGCTCAAGGAAACCGTCGACGACCTCTCCGACGACGTCGAGGACTACGAGGACCGGCTGGACACGATTTTCGGCTACTTCACCCAAGCCGGTCTGGGCATCGCGGCCGTGACGGCGGCCATCATGGGCATGGCCGCTCTCCTGTCCCTCTTCAACAAGGGCAAGTGGCTGAACGCGGTGGTGCCCTTCTCCGTCCTGTTCAACATCGTGGCGTGGATCATCTTCGGCGCGCTCTTCCTGCTGTACACATTTATCGACGACAGCTGCGTGGCCTTCGACACGTACTGCGACGACAGGTGCGCCTGCCAGACGTACGAGTCCACGCTCTCGCAGGTGCTGCCCTGCCCCGAGGCCAGCGAGGTGGAGGGCGTCATCCAGGACGCGCGCACCCTCATCAACGACCTCTTCGACACCGCCAACGCGGAGATCGCCCGCGGCAACGCGCGGGGCGCCGTTGTCGCCCCGACGTGCGAGCCGGTCCCCCTCATCACGGTGCCCTACGCCACGTGCGACTTTGGCTGCACGGGAGAGGCGCCCAAGGAACTCGTCACCACAGTCGAGGGCAACAAGACCACCGCCGTGGCCGCCGTGGAGGAGGCGTACACCCCCTTCGTGTGCCCGGGCGGCGAAGTCACGGTGGACTGTCTCGCCGCGTGCAAGACGCTCGTGGAGGAGTGTGACCCGGCGGCCTCCGCCGCCGAGTGCCCCACGGACTACGTCACGCTCGTCAACCAGGTCGGCGCGGCGTACGAGGTGATCGACATCCTCCCCACCGTGGACGACCTGCTGCGCTGCGCCTTCGTCGCCGAGACCTTCGGCGCCGTGGTGGCGAACCACTGCGACGGCTCCGGCCTCAGCGCGTCTCTCGAGAAGATGTGGCAGTCCTTCGCCTGCCTGTCGGCTGGCATGATCATCGCCACGGTGGTGTGCCTCATTGGCATCAAGCGCTTCAGGGGCAACTACGACAACGGCGACGGCATCTATCCCGGCGGCTCCGCCGGCGATCCAATGAAGCCCTAGAGGCACGCGCGAGTGCGGGCGTGAGCGTGTGCGCGCCCGCCCGCGCGCGCGCATAGCCGCGCGCGCGCGGGCGTGCATCCGTGCATGGGTAACTCAATTCCTACTTCTTTCCCGTGTCCTCCTCAATCACCGTGAAGTCTGCGTCCACGTACACGCCGTCGTCCTCCGCCCGGCGCCGCTGCTGCTGCTGCGCGCGCGGCTGCTGCGCTCGCGACTGCTGCTGCTGCTGCTGCTGCTGCTGCTGGGCGCCGCCGAAGCCCTGCTGCTGCTGCTGCTGCTGCTGCTGCGCGCGGCGGGCCGCCTCCTCGAAGCCGCTCTGCGCGCCACGCGGGGGCGTTGCACGCGTGTGTGCGCATTCGCGTGCGCGATGGGGCGCGCGGGTGTGAGCGCGCATTCATTCTCGCGGACGCTCGCCCGCGCGCGCGCGCGCACGCGCGCCGCACGCACCACGTCGATGTTCTTGGCGAGCAGCGGCGCCCAGAAGGGCGCCAGCCACAGCGCGATGAAGCCGAGCTGCAACACGAGGAAGAACGCGCCCGAGGTGATGAACCACACGCCGAGCACGATCGACCCGAGCTTGCCGGCCGGCGACTCGTACAGCTCGACGGCGAGCGCGCGCGCGCGGGGCAGCGCGGCGCGCACGCGGTTCTTGATCGCAGTGCTGCGCGCCCCCAGCTCGTACTTCTTGTCGACCTCCGCGTACTGGCGCGCGCGCGAGCGCGCGCGCGGTCCCGTTCGCGTTCGCGCGCGGGCGCGGGCGAGCGCGGGCGCGGCGTCAGCGCGT
The DNA here is from genome assembly GCA_013416795.1 of Prasinococcaceae sp. CCMP 1430. Lineage (NCBI taxonomy): Eukaryota > Viridiplantae > Prasinodermophyta > Palmophyllophyceae > Prasinococcales > Prasinococcaceae > Prasinococcaceae sp. CCMP 1430. The sequence continues at coordinate 68,805 of RQSC01000525.1, forward strand.
GGCCCGCGAGCTCACTGAAGCAGTCGAATGACTGCGCGCGCGCGAGGCGCGGGGGCGGGCNCGGCGCTCGCCCGCCCTCGCCCCTGGCAGCCGGAGCGACACCCCCTCCCTCGCACCGCCCCCTCACGCCCCCCGCACCCCCCCCGCGCGGCGTGTGGCACCCCCGGGGCAGGGACCCGGGAGGCTGCTGCTGCAGGCACCTGCAGCAGCCGCGTCGCAGCAGCCTCACCCCTCACACCTTAAAAAAAAAACGATAAAAATTAATAAAATAAATAAAAATACAAATACAAATTTTAAGTCATGCATACCGTCAATTCGGACGCATTGCGTGCTATTTATAGGTGTGTTCCGTACCATAAGGTCCCATTTGGGAGGGCTCTTCCGCGTTTCAATGCGGGATGCGGCACGTGGGTTGAGGTTGAGGTTGCGACGCTAGAGTTAGGGTAGGGTCTTGACCCGTACGATTGCGCGCGCGGGGCGCGTTGCCGCGCGTGCAGCCGCCGGAGCCGATGCGCGCGTGCGTGCGTGTGCGTGTCCGTGTGCGTGTGCGTGTGCGCGTGTGTGTGCGCGTGTGTGTGTGTGCGTGTGTGTGTGTGTGCGTGTGTGTGTGTGCCCGTGTGTGTGTGTGTGCCTTAGTGTGTGTGAGCCTGCGTGTGTGTGTGTGTGTGTGTGTCGCACAGCGCGCCGCTGCCACTCAGGCGCCCGTGCGCGCACAGGGTGCCTCGCGCCGGTGCGCGCGGGGAGGGGCACGTGGGTACACACACACGCGCGCACGCACGCACGCGCACGCACGCGCACGCACGCGCACAGCGATGGGCGCCCCCACGCGCGGCCGCGGCAGCGGGCGCCCGCGTCGGTCCTCGCGGCGCCCGAGGCGGAGCGGCACGTGCGCGCCGTCGCCGACATCGTCGCGGCGCTCGTCGACGCGCACGCGGCCGGCAAGAAGGTCAGCCTCGAGGCGACGAGGTCGAGGGCGGCGCACAGGTACGACGCGCGCCCGCCCCCAACACACACACACACACACACACACACACACACACACACACATGCGCACACGCACGCACACACGTGTACTCACACACACACACACACACACGTATACTCTCTCTCACTCACACACACGCGCGCGCACGCGCGCGCACACACACACACACACACACACACGCGCACACGCAGGTACGCCCTGAGCCGCGCCCCCAAGCTGGTGGAGCTCATCGCCGCCGTCCCCGAGGCGCACCGCGCGGACGTGGTGCCGCAGCTCCGCGCCAAGCCCGTGCGCACCGCCAGCGGCGTGGCGGTGGTCGCGGTGATGTCCAAGCCGCACCGCTGCCCGCACATCGCCACCACGGGCAACGTCTGCGTGTACTGCCCCGGGGGGCCCGACTCGGACTTCGAGTACTCCACGCAGGTGCGTGTTTGCGTGTGTGTGTGTGTGTGTGCGTGTGTGTGTGTGTGTGCGTGTGTGTGTGTGTGTGCGTGCGTGCGTGCGTGCGTGTGTGCGTGTGTTTGTGCGTGTGTGGTTATGCGTGCGTCGATGTGTGTAATTAAGCAGGCGCGTGCGCGTACGCGTGCATGCGCACGTGTTTTTTCTTTCGCGTGTGTGCGTCGCGTGTACGCGCAGACACACGCGCACACACACTCGCGCACGCAGACGCAAGCTTACACACACGCGCGCGCACACACACACACACACGCACACACACACGCGCACACACTCGCCCCTCTGCCCGCCCACAGAGCTACACGGGCTACGAGCCCACCAGCATGCGCGCCATCCGCGCGCGGTACGACCCGTACGTGCAGGCGCGCGCCCGCGTCGACCAGCTCTCGCGGCTGGGCCACAGCGTCGACAAGGTACGCGGGAGCGCGGGCGAGTGTGTGTGTGCGTCTGTGTGTGTGTGTTTGCGCGTGTGTGTGTGCGCGCGCACACACACACTCACACACGCAAAAGCACCCACGCACATGCTCAATTATGCTCACATACACTCACACTCATGCACACACATGCACACACACACTTGCACACACACAAACAAACACACACAAATTCACGCACACACACACGCACACACACACTCAAGGTGGAGTTCATCCTGATGGGCGGCACGTTCATGTCGCTCGACGCGGCGTACCGCGACTGGTTCGTGCGTGGCCTGCACGACGCGCTGAGCGGCGCGCGCTCGCGGAGCGCCGACGAGGCGGTGGCGCGGGGGGAGCACGCCGGTGCGTGCCTGCTGCGCGCGCGCGCACGCGCACACGCGCGCGTGCACGTATGCATGGTCGCACGCACACACACACACGCGGAGAAGCACACACGCATGCGTACGCACGCCTGACCCAAACGCACACATCCACGCACACGCACACGACCACACACGACCGTACACACACACACACGACTACACACACACGATGACACGCACACACACACGACGACACGCACACACACACACACACACGACGACACGCACACACACACACACACACGCACACGCAGCCACGCGCTGCGTGGGCCTCACCATCGAGACCCGCCCCGACTTTTGCACGGCGCCCCACCTCGCGCAGATGCTCCGCTACGGCTGCACGCGCCTCGAGGTGGGCCTGCAGTCCATCTACGAGGACGTCGCGCGCGACACCAACAGGGGGCACACCGTCCAGGCCGTGGGGAGGTGCTTCGCGCAGGCCAAGGAGGCGGGCTTCAAGGTGCGAGCGCGCGCGCGCATGCGTACACGTTTGCGCGCGTACGTGTCTGTGCGCCCCAACCCAACCCACCACACCACACCACACCACACCACACCACACCACACCACACCACACCACACCACACCCCGCCAAACACGCGGCAACGGTGCATTGTCACTGCCGCCAGTGCGT
>RQSC01000535.1:0-21596 GCA_013416795.1 Prasinococcaceae sp. CCMP 1430
GTGCTCTTCACCAAGCGCTCCGTGTGCGAGTCAGAGGTCCCGCCGCGCGCGATGGCGGCGCCCGCGCCGGCGGCCGCCGTCGACGTCGTCGACTGGGAGGGCACGCCCACCGGCCAGGTGCAGCTGAGCCTGACCGTGCCCGAGGGGGGCACGGCCGAGCACGTCGTCCACCGCAAGCTGGTGCAGGAGCTCGCCAACCGGCGGCAGGGTTCGGCGAACACCAAGACGCGCGCCGAGGTCTCGGGCGGCGGCAAGAAGCCCTTTGCGCAGAAGGGCACCGGCCGCGCGAGGCAGGGCTCGAGCCGCACGCCGCTCAAGCCGGGCGGCGGCGTCTCCTTCGGCCCCAAGCCGCGCGACTTCTCGCTCAAGATGAACAAGAAGGAGAAGCGGCTCGCCATCGCGGCCAGCCTGCAGAACGCCGCGCCGGACATGACCGTCGTCGAGGACTACGACGACAAGTTCGCCGACGGGCCCGCCACCAAGGAGTTCGCCAGCGCGCTCAAGAGGTGCGTTTCGCGCGCGCGGGAGACGGGCGGGACGCGGCGCGCGCGCGCGCGCGCGGCGCCGGAAAAAAAAATGGGCCACAAAACCCCCGCGCGCGACGCGTGGCGCGCGGGGGGGGCACGCGGGGAGAAGCGGCGCGCCCCGCGCGCCCCGCCCCCCCTGAGCTTGGACGTGGCGGGATGTTTGCACCTGCGGCGACGCTCGCCGCCGCGGGGGAGGGGAGGGGGCGCCGAGGCGCCCGCGCCTCCACCCGACACCATGTCGTGCACCGTCGACGGCCGCGAAATCCATGTCGCCAAGGGCAGCACGGTGCTGCAGGCGTGCGACGCGGCGGGCGTGGACATCCCGCGCTTCTGCTACCACCAGCGGCTGTCGATCGCGGGCAACTGCCGCATGTGCCTGGTGGAGGTCGAGAAAGCCCCCAAGCCCGTCGCGTCGTGCGCGATGCCGCTTGCGCCGGGCATGAACATCAAGACGGACACACCACTCGTCAAGAAGGCTCGCGAGGGCGTCATGGAGTTCCTGCTGGCGAACCACCCGTTGGACTGCCCGATCTGCGATCAGGGCGGCGAGTGCGACCTGCAGGACCAGAGTATGATGTTTGGCTCCGACCGCTCGCGCTTCACGGAGGCCAAGCGCGGTGTCGAGGACAAGAATCTCGGCCCGCTCGTCAAGACGGTCATGACGCGCTGCATCCACTGCACGCGCTGCGTGCGCTTCGCGACCGAGGTCGCCGGCGTGCCGGAGCTTGGCACGCTCGCGCGTGGCCGCGAGTCGGAGATCGGAACCTACGTCGAGCGCCTCTTCGACTCCGAGCTGTCGGGCAACGTGATCGACCTTTGCCCCGTCGGTGCTCTGACGTCCAAGCCGTACGCGTTCACCGCGCGCAGCTGGGAGCTCAAGGCTACCGAGAGCATCGACACCAGCGACGCGCTTGGCGCGCACGTGCGCGTCGACTCGCGCGGTACCGAGGTGATGCGCGTGGTGCCCCGCCTCAACGAGGACATCAATGAGGAGTGGATCACCGACCGTGCGCGCTTCTCGTACGATGGCCTCAAGCGCCAGCGCCTCGACCAGCCGTACGTGCGCAAGGGAGGTGTGCTGCAGCCGGCGAGCTGGCCGGAGGCGCTGGGGGCCGCGGCGGCCGCAGCCAACAAGAGTGCCGAGCATGACGGCCTCAGCACAGTGGTGGGCTCGCAAGCCGACGCTGAGAGCATGACCGCCCTGAAGGACATGATGGCCTCGCTTGGGTGCAGCCGCTTCGCGTTCGAGGGCGACAATCTGAGTGACGCCGATCTGCGCTCGGCCTACACGTACAACTCGGGCGTGGCCGCCACAAACGACGCCGACGCCGTCCTGTACGTCGGCTGCGACCCCCGCAAGGAAGCGCCCATCGTCAGCCTTTATGTCCAGCGCGGCGTGAAGGGCACGACCTGCCAGGCGGCCAACATCGGCGAGGCCCTCGACCTGCAGTACGACTGCGAGCACCTGGGCGAGACCGTGGCCGAGCTCGAGAAGATGCTCAAGAAGGGCGGCAGCGCCTTCGGCGAGGCGCTCAGGGGCGCGGAGCGCCCACAGATCATTGTTGGCTCGGGCGTGTTCAAGCGCGCCGACTCGGAGGCGGTCATGAACCTCGTGCAGCGCGTGGCCGAAAAGACTGGCGTGGTGAACGCCCAGACCGGATACAACGGGCTCAACGTGCTTCACGCCGCCGCGGCGCGCACCGCAGCTCTCGATCTTGGCCTGGTGAATGGCCCCGGCGTTGACGAGAGCGCCGCGCCCACCTTCGTGTACCTGCTTGGCGCAGACGACTTCTCGGCCGCGCAGGTGCCCGAAGGTGCCTTCGTCGTGTACCAAGGCTCGCACGGCGATGCCGGTGCGAGCCGTGCAGACGTCGTGCTTCCGGGCTGCGCCTCGACCGAGAAGGCGGCCACCTACGTCAATACCGAGGGCCGTGTGCAGCGCACGCGCCCGGCGGCACCACTGGTGGGCGATGCTCGTGAGGACTGGACAATTGTACGTGCCCTCTCTGAGGTAGCTGGCTCGCCCATCCCACACGACGACGTGCACTCGCTTCGCGCGCGCATGGCGGACATATCTCCTACTTTTGACAACCTGGATGTGCTTGAGGAGGGCAAGACATGGATCACCCCCAAGGCTAAGGGCACGGTAGACAGTGCCACGCCGCTGGCGTCGGGCGTGGAGAACTTCTACCAGACAGACGCTGTGTCGCGCGCCAGCTCAACCATGGCGCGCGCTCGCGCGATGAAGGCGGGCATCACGCCCAGGGCTGGGCTCAGCGTGGCCGAGGCATCCAAGTGGGACGCCGCGCTCGGGCGCGCCAAGCAGGATCGCATCAAGGAGGCGTCTAACCCGGTCAACACACAAGCGGCGTGAGAACAGCGAGTTCGATCGGGTAAATATTTTGTGACATTTTTCATCGCTGTTGTTGAGGCTTGCGTGAGCCGCCGACCGCGCCAGCTACAGCAGTCTACTGTCACAGTCTACTCGCACCCTTGCTTGGGGTGGTGTTCTCGGGCTGGGCGTCGGCGGCGGTGCGCGTGATCTTCTCCAGCGCTGTCATGCAGTACCAGCTCACGAGCATCATCACCACGGTGAGCATGAACATACCTGCGATGGGGAAGATCGAGGCATTGTAGAGGACCACACACACGAACAGATTCAGGGGTACGCGGAAGAGGTTGATGATGGTGGACCGAACGTCCTCTGGCACGTACTTGGAGCGCAGAGTCATGAGCGACGGCCAGAAGATTCCGACACAGCACTGCACCAGCGCGTGCGTGTGCGTGCGCGCGCGCGCATGCGTGTGTTGTGCGCGTGACGTGTCGATCGACCCTTTTGTCAGGTACAACGGGTGGCAAACAAAGCGCGCACATGCACAAGGGCAGACGAGGCATGGCCTCCACGGCCAGTCCACGCGCACCTCGAAACAGAGAAACGCCATCAGCTTGATCTTGCCGCCAATCGGCAGGTTGCCACCTGGTTTGCCCCCGTCAGAGCTCGTGACAACGGGCACGAACAGGCAGAGCGCGGCCACGCCCATCACTGTGCGCATGTACGCCTCGACGCGCCTGCCTTGCGTCGCCATGAGCTTGTTGGCCAGCGCGGACCCGACCATCGAGCACGCCATCATCACCGCGAATATGAACCCATGCGGGATGTCCTCGTCGTTTGGCGACAGCGCTGGCGTCCAAAGGAACACGAAGGTGTACATGGCACCCTCAAAGCAGCTCTGGATGGCCCCTAGCAGGAGGACGCGGCGATCGGAGCGGATCGCACCGATCGCCACCTTGTACTGCTCCGCGATGTTCTGCTCGCTGACGTCGCCGAAGTTTTCCGCCCACTTGTAATAGATGATGGCCGCCCCTATGGCAAGCACGACAATCGCAGCGTCAAAAGGCGCCACTGGGCCCTGCTGCGCGGTGTACACGAGCGTGTTGGCGACCAGCCCGCTCAGGATGGCCACGAGGCCGTTGCCGAAGAAGACGGCCTTCGAGAACGTGCCACCCAGCCACTCAGCGGGGAAGTTGCGCTTGCCGTGCTCCGCCACCACCCACGCCTCGAACGCGCTGAACAGAAGGCTCGTCGCAATACCTCCGAAGAACCTACCGAGCATCAGCACCGGGTAGCTGGGGGAGTGCTTGGTGATGCAACTGCAGATGTACGTCGCGCAGTAGAGCAGCGCCGCCTTCTTACGGCCGTACTTGTCGGCGAGAGAGCCGACGACCGTACCGAAGAGCAGCGAGGCACCAAACCCTGCGATGAAGAGCTTGCCGATGTCCCCGACGCCATAACCTTCGCCGGGGCCGCGCAGCGGGGCGTGGGCGCGTGTCAACAGGCGGCACGCGCGACCGTGGCGGTGCGGCAGGGAGCGGACAGGGCGTGGCGCTCCCCGTTCGCGCCGCGGCGGCGCGGCCCGCTGCGCCGCGCCCGCAATAACACGCACCGTAGTGCGAGTACAGGGCGTACACGTACGGCCCCTGCAGCCAGTCACCCGCCATCATGAGCGAGTACACCAGGAGGTAGTTGGAGCGGAAGGCCATGAACTCCTTGCTCATGCCGACGGTCCCCTTCGGCGCGCTGAGGTCCAGCGAGACGGCACCGCCGCCCGCGAGGAGCAGCAGCAGCCAGTAGAAGCCCTCCATGGCTGCGCGCGCCCCGTTGTTGGGCGGGTGGAGGGCGAACGCCGGGGGGGCGGAGGGGGGCACGGCCACGCCCTCGTGGCCCAGCCTCGTGCCCGCGCCCGCGGCGCGCGGGGTCTGGGCACAGCGGCGCCAGTCGGCAGATGATTGGGGCGCGATCGATCCGCCGGCCGGTGCCGCTTGATTTGAATGTCATCATCACAATCTGCATCAAGGCCGCGCCGAAGGTTTGGTTGAACGTGAGGCCATACCTACCCACACAACGTCAGTATCGATCGATGATGGGCCGGTCCGTGGCCCTCCGGAAAGCCGCGCAGACAGACCGGGTCTGAATCAGGCGTGACCCCATTCGTCCGCAGACAGATGCCCCGTGGTCGCGAATCTGACCAGGATTCCGAGGGTAAAGGACCGCCCACCGTCGGGTTCCCCGCGCGCTCGCCGGGTCTGGTCGGGGTCTCGTACTGGACGAGTTGCGCTGGCGGTGGGGAGGGTGAGTCTGCCGCACCTGTCGCCAGCGATGGGGCAGCCACAGCTCGCACCTGTGCGGCGCTGGTGGGTGGGTGGGTGGGTGGGTGGGTGGGGTGGGGTGGGGGGGGGGGGCATGGTGGTGGCATCGCGCGCCGCGGCGGACGCTGCGCTCGCCGTGGTGGCAATTGCGCTCGTTGCCGTCATCACGGCCACACACAGCCCCGCCGCCGCCGAGCGCGCAGTAGTAGCGGACGCGAGATCGGCCCGCGAGGCGTTTCCGTATGGGTTCCTGCACGTTCCGAAGACGGGCGGCACCAGCGTGAAAGCGAGCTTCGGTGCGGCGGGGGTCCAGCTTCCCGGTGGCCGCCAAGGCCCGTTCCCGCTCGATTCGCTGGACGTGCGCTACGAGGCGTGCTCAGCGTGGCATCGGCCCCCCGCCGAAGTCGCTGAGCGGCGAGGGGGGCAGCTGGCCGACGAGACATTCGCAGTCGTTCGCCACCCTTACGACCGCATGCTAAGCGAGTGGCGCTGGACGCACGCACTGCTTCCACTTTTCTACGAGCACGCCGAGGCGGCGGTGCGCGGCGAGGTGTGCCCTGAGCTCGCCAATTCGACAGGCAGGGCTGTGCCTCAGCCACCGTCACACCAGGGGTGGCCGCCGACGGACGAGGCGGCGCGCAGGGGACGGCCCCGTTCGATGGAAACGGCTGCATTGCGATTCGTAGCGCCGCAGTCCAAGCTGAGTGCGGGCTACAGCAGCTGCGCGCAAGGTGAGAAGGGCCCATGCAAGATAGCGCGGGCCATTCCGACTAGTCGAGAGAGCGAGTGGGCGCGAGCGGCGTGCAACTGCGGCTCCTTCCGGCGATGGGCGCAGTGCGCTGTCGAGATTGCCACCAGTCGCTTCGAGCAGCTCGAGGACTGCCACTTTTTGCCGCAGTGGCGCATTGCGCGCCACGCCACGCGCGTACATCGCCTCGAAGACGGGCTCGATGCCATGTTCAGGGACGAGGTGTCACGGGCGGTGATGAGCGGGTGGAACCCGGGGCGCGGCGTGGTCGCACGTGATGCCAATGCGTCGACAGTTGCAGTCGTCACGGCGACGCAGCGACGTCTCATATGTCCCGCGGGGAACGACGTGGGGAGGCACTGTTTCGATCAGGCCACATACGCCGCGGTGCACCGCCTCTTTGCGGACGACTTTGTTCACCTCGGGTACGAGGCGCACAGCCTCGACGGATTCCCCCCCACGGCCGCGGCGGAAGTGAAGGTGTCAGAGGACGCGGGGACCCTCCGCAAGCCAAGTACGGGCAGAGTAACGGCCAGGCCAAAATGGGATGACACCACAGAGCGCGAGGCGCGCGGGGCGTCGTACACCAAGGTCCTCGATGATACGGCGGAAGTGAAGGTGTCGGAGGACGCGGGGACCTTCCGCAAGCCAAGTACGGGCAGAGTACCGGCCAGGCCAAAATGGGATGACACCACAGAGCGCGAGGCGCGCGGGGCGTCGTACACCAAGGTCCTCGATGATCTCGAGAAGAGCTACGGCAGCAAAGCTACTGGCTCGGCCTTTCCAACAGCTGGCAGCATGACCACCGCAACCGCCCGCGCGGGCATTCTCGCTGAGGCCTGCCGCTCGAACGGTCAGTCGGGGGAGGCGTGGCTAAGCGACCATCGTGCGCAGGCGCGCGCGAGAGAGCATCCTCACGGGTCTGCGGACGGGGTGCAACTGGTGGCATTCTCGCTCGGGGTCCAGTCCGACGCGCTGCTGGGCGTGCTTTTGGCGTCCGCGGCGACGCAGGGCTTCCGCCCTGTCGACGTCGTCCGGCCCGCCGGCACCCGCTGGGAAGGTTTCATCCCGACCAAAATTGTGACACTGCAGGCACATTTTGCGGCTATCGCCAGGGCAAGCCCAGAGGGGGAAGGGGTGCTGTACGCAGTGACAGATGTCGACGCTGTAGTACAGAGCGGGCCCGAAAGGCTGGAAGCGGCGTACAGAGCATTGGCTGCGCTCGCTCCGAGCGGGCGGGAGGGACCGTGCAGCGACGGCCTGCTGGTGATGGGGTCTGAGTCTCAGTGCTTCACTAATACGTGTCGAGGTGCTTGGGTGCCACCGGTCACCGACTCACGAGGCCGCTTGAGGTATGTCAACGGGGGCTTCTTGATGGGCAACGCAAAGGCGTTGGCTGGCTATTACGAGGCGATCATAGCCGAAAGCAAGCGGCGTGGTGTGAAGGCGCGTTCTGGGGATGACCAGTTGGTGGGCTATGGTCTGGTCGGGCCCAGATCGCAGCTGCTCTCGAGCGACGCCCCGGCCGTGCGTGCGGTGAAGCATCCGCGCGCCAAGATATGCGCCGTGCTCGACGCCGACTCGACCACGGCCTTCACCATGACGGCCAAAGAGACCGGTGACAGGGACATCGCCGTCTTCAACGAGCCGGCCGGCTTCACACTGGCGCCGCTGGGGCAAGCGCCTGAGCAACGCCCGGTCATTTTGCACGTCCCAAATTTGAGAAGCCCCGCAAGGCGCCAATTCTACTGCAACGTGGCGTTCGACTGGCTCAACGTGTCGCTCACAGGCGCCGAGGCGCTCGCGACCGCCGCCGAGGCGTGAGGGCGCGTGGGCGGCGCCGAGGGCGTCTGCGGTCGGCTCGGGAGTGCACTGCACACGTAACATAGTACTAGTCACTAGTCTAATGTTTGTGAGGATGAACGCTCTCCCTCTAGTAGCTAGAGAGTGCCTCCCGACTTCGACTGATGACCCTGCTTTTGCTGTCGTTGCTTAGCACCAGTTGGTGGCCTTCCCGGACACGAGGAAGGCTTCGAAGCCTTCGATCCAAATTCCTCGCCGGGTGTGCGCGCGGCCGGGGGAACCGGAACCCGCGGGCATGCATTTCGCGACGTGCAGCAATGCAGTCTCTCGAACGAAAGCATTGAAAACGCGCGTCAGAAATTTCGAGAGAGCGCATCTCGCAGCCGCCCCGCCCGCGCGCCCCACTGGCGAGCTGCGCGCGAGCGCAAGCTGGGTTGGTTGGACGCGCCGCGTCACGCGAGCGCCTCGGCGCGGTGCAGGCCGGCCACAGCGGGTGCGACGCGCGCGCGCGCGCGCGCACAATGAGCGGAGGCGCGGGCGCGATGCGGAGGCGCCGCGGCAGTGTGTGGCGGCGAGCACGCCGCAGAAGCTGTCGATGGCGTGGGGGTGGCTGGCGGCGTGCTGGGCGGCGGCGGTCGCCGCGACCGCGTCCGCGTGGTGCGCGGCAGGCGCGGCAGCCGCGGCCGCGCCGCACGCATTCGACCCCGGGCGCGACAGCTACGCAGAGCAGATCCGCGTTGTGCACGGTCACCCGGTGATCGCGTATGCGATGCAGCGCTCGGGGAGCAACCTGTGGCTCATGCTGCTGAACGAAGCGTACGGCGTGAAGAACTACGTGGGCGCGCAGCCGCCCCACGCACGGCAGCTGCAGTGCAGGGGCGACGAGAACACGCCGCTGTGGAAGCACTTTCGGCCATTCGACGACGCAGGCCTCGCAGGGAGTGGCGGCGTCGCACGGCCAGTCGCTCCGACGGCAGCGGCCATGAGGGGACTGCTGCAAGCGGACATGTGTGAGCATGGGGCAGGCTTCTACAGGCTCTGCGAGGGCGAGCGTTGGGGGAGCGAGCCCACGGTGCTCGTCATTGAGAAAGCGCTCGGCCCATGGCTGGTCTCCACGCGTGTGCTCTGCCCGAACTGCATCGCGATGGACGCCGCGCAGCCGTGCTCAAATAGGATCCCTACAGAGGCGAGTCGAGAGAGCCTGTGGCGGCGCTTCTACACCTTCTGGGGGACGGTGGCGACCTCGGCACGGGGCGCACCTGAGGGCGAGGGTCTGCGCGTCGTGCGCGTCACGTACGAGTCGCTGCTCTACTCTCCAGAGGGATGCGCCGACGCAGTCGAGCGCGCCTACGAGGCGATCACATCCGCCGCACCAAAGAGCGGCGCCGCGATGAGGGTGTGCCGCCAATTGCACGGCGGTGGCATGAATGTGCCGAGGTCGGGCACACGCAGTATGGATGCCGTGCGCAACATGGACATCGGGGGCGGCTGGAAGCGGTCGTTCTCCCGAGCGCGCGCCGAGGAGATCCTGCACCGCGAGGGCGAGGTCAACTCCACGTGGCCCATCTAGTAGCGCTACTGCTTGAAGCAGAGGCTCCTTCCAGTACAAGCGACACTGTAGTAGGAGTAGCTACAGTCGTGTGCGTGTGTAACCGCTGAGCATTGCTTACAACCGCGTGCTTCATCGCCCGCGGCCGCGGCGACCCCGGTCTCTGCGCTCGAATCCGCCCAATAGACCGGGTCTGTCGTTGGTGATCTCGGACTCCCCCGGTCGTCAGGCTCCGTCTCTTGGGTTGGGATCGGGACGGGTTCGGGCGAGCGCGCGGGGCGCCTGACATAACAACGGCGGCAAGATCAAAACCTGCCCGCACGCGCGCGCGCGCGCGCGCGTTTTTGCGCGCTGCGCGCGGGGGGGGGCGGGCGGGCGAGGGCGACGGGCGCCACAGCGGCGCGCGCCGGTGGCTCCTGCCACGGCGCGCACGCGCGCCGTGGCAGGAGCGGTGCGCGAGGGGAGGGGTTCACGGGGGGGCCGCCGCGACCAGGTTGAGGGCTCCTCGGGGGAGGGGGGCGCAGGGGAGGCGCGCGCCGCAGCGCGGCGCGCGCCGCCTTTTTGGTCTCGGTTTTGGGGTGGGAGGGTGAGGAGCGAGGCGGGGTAGCTCGCGGCATGCCGCGGCAGCGCAGAGACGGGGGCGCGGGCATGCCGCGCCCGACGCCCGGGTCAGTGGCGGCGATGAGGCGAAGGCGAGCGCTGTACGCCACCGTGGCCGCCGCGGGCGTCTACGCCGCGTACAAGGCCTACACGCGACGCGAGGCAAACGAGACCTACGTGCGCCTGCGCGCCGCAGTGCGCCGCGCCGCAGAAGCTGTCAACGGGCTCAGCACGGGCGCGGCGGCGCTCGGCAAGCTCGCGAAGGATGTGGCTGTCTTCCTGGAGTCTGGAGACGACGAGGTGCCCCAAAGTGTCTTGCAGGCGTGCAAGCTGCTGCAGAGCGATGCCGTTGCAGGCGCAGCGCAGGCCATCGCTGGCGCCGCTGCCCGGGGTACGGCGGCGGCCATGTCGCCCGCCGGCAGTCACGACGGCGCCGAGCAGCGGACCGGGGGGGGCCTGCACTCGCTGGTGGACCTAGTCCTCACCAAGGTCTTTTCGGAGCGAGGGGAGAAATTCGCGGCAGCGGTGTGCGGGCGCGTGGCGCGCGATGCCGCCGAGGTGCTCGCACAGCGCGCCAAGGAGGGCAAGAAGGGTGACGAAGGCCCTACCTTGAAGGCGCTGTATGACGGCTTGGTGGCGTGGTCCGAGCGACCCGCCTCTCAGCATCTCGTGGCGACGTGTGCTGCAACCTTCGCGAGGTCGGCGACTGAGGTGTACATGGCCAAGTCATCGCGCCAAGGGGAGTACGCGCACATGCTCGATGCCGTCGCGGAGAATCCGCACCGCCGCGAGGTGGTCGTGGACATGGTGGAAACCGCGTGCCGCGTGGCGGTGAATGCGTTCAGGGAGGCCACGAGACCACACACGCCCGCTGCCGTCAGGTACAAGTATGCGGCGCGCGCGCGCGAGGCCGAGGCGGAGGCGGAGGCGCGGGCGAAAGACACGGAAGCGGAGCGTGCGGGGGCGGCAGTGGATGCGGCTTCATCCGTCGAGGGCGGCACTGATGGCGGGCGGCGAACGGGCGACGCCGAGGAAGGGTCGGGCCCGCCGACGCCAGACCACTTCGACATCGTCACCCCGGGGGCGAGGAAGCAACGGCAACCGCAGTGGGCGAACGACGCGGGAGGAGAGCTTGCCGCGGGCGGCGGCTTGGCTGCCGCAGCGGCGGCGCTCCTTGGCCGCACTAGCGGCGATGGCGGCGACAGCTTCGTGGTGACAGAGCTTTCCAAGGTCCTGCCCTTGCTCGCCAAGCCCGAGCACCGACGCCTCGTGAAAGATGTGACCAGCGCGGCCACCGGGGAGGTATATCGCTCTATGGTTCATGGCAGCCGCCTCAGCCGCACCGAGCGCCGCGTGGCGTCGGACCCGGTGGGCTCGGTCGCCTACCAGGCTAGCCGGCTCGCGAGCAGGGCGATGGTATGCGTCACGACGGGCCTCACCGTGCTGCTGTACGCGGTGACTGGGCCGGCGTAGGCCCGTCGGCCGGCGCCAGCCTGTGAGGCCTTCTAGCATTCATGTAGAGACTACTGTACGATATGCACACGCGACTCCATCTTCTAATTTTAAGCCGGTGTTGTGCCCCCCTCCCAGTCTCCTCGCGCGGGTGCTGCCCAACGGGGCATTCCTCGCCCGCGGCGCCCGCGGCGCCCGCGGCGCCCGCGGCGATGCACTGACCGGCAAGGTGCAGGATGCGACCAACCTGTCGGGAGTCCAAAGCTCGCCGTCCCCCCCATCATCCGCCCGCCGTGTGCCGCGGGCGCACGCACGCGCACGCAGCCGGCGCCCCTTCGGAAGCGCCACGCCACCTGTCCTGCACTTTGTACCATCAGATGGTATTTTCGGCTCTCGTTTGCAAACCAGTAAGGGTTTTATGCTTATATAGGGTCTACAATTGGCGTCTCACCGCCGCGCTGGAGCATGCGGGGTCGCCGCGGCGTCGGATCCGCGCGGGCGCCCTCGGTTTCCGCGGGGCAACTCCGCGAATCCAAGGCGCCCCGCACGCACGCACACACGATCTCCGCCAACCACGCGCGAGCGGCACCAGGAAGAGGGCGAGCGGCGTGCGCGCCCCGCGCGCCGGCGGCGAGGAGGCGGCTAAGAGCAGCGCTCGGCCCCCGTCACCGTTCGGGCGTTCCAGCAGCTCCATGGCGCCGCACCGCGTCGACAAGGTGACGCGCCGATGGGAGAGCCACATCTGGCACGACAAACGCCAGTGTTACCTGGGCTCTTTCGACACGGAGGAGGACGCGGCGGTGGCCTACGACCAGGGCGCGCTCAGGCTGAAGGGGCGCGAAAAGGCGGCGCTGAACTTCCCGGAGCGCGACTACTCCGAGTTCGAGCGCGAGACCCAGGGCATGGGAGCGGAGGAGGCGATCGCCCACCTGCGCCGCGCGTCGTCGGGCTTCTGTCGCGGGCAGGCTAAGTTCCGCGGCGTGAGCTTCCGCCCCGCCACGAAGAGGTGGGAGGCCCGCATGTCGGGCATCACGAGCCGGAAGTACACCTACCTGGGCACCTACGATTCGGCCGCGGAGGCCGCAGCGGCGTACGACCGCGCCGCGATCGCGTGCAAGGGCAAGGAGGCAATGACCAACTTCGCCATCTCGAACTACTCGGAGGAGCTGGGGGCGCTGGCAGCGGCGTCCAAGTCGAGCCTCCGCAGCAACGATGGCAGGCCCTCCCGCGCAACGGTGGCCGCGCTGAATGCCATGTCCGCGGATTACTTCGACAAGGAGGCCGAGCGCAAGCGCAAGGTCGCAGCGTCTACCCCCGAGAGCGCGCGCAAGCGTAGGAGGAGGCAAGCGGAGGAGCGGAAACGCGCGGGCATCGCGCGAGGCGCAGGCGCCTTTGGAGCGTTCGGCGGCATCAACAGGGATGGAGGGGCCTTTCGTCTTCAGGAGTCGCCCCGGCGTGGGCACGCGCATGGAGTTGAGTCGCAGCGACAAGCGGGTGAGTTGCACGCTGGCGGCGGGCTCGTCCACAACCCCTTCGGCGGCAGCGCCGGAGCGAATGTGCTGCAGCCGAGCGCGCGCGTCAACCTGAACGCTGCTTTCGATCAGGGAGGCAACCCGGCCAGCCCACGCCGCCTGCTGTCGTACTCGAGCGCACCTCCTCCTTACCAGCAGCTGCTGGCGGCGACGCTGCCCATTCTGGGCTCGCCGGTGGCGCCCCACGGCGGGATGCCCTTCACGCAGGCGCATGTCGCGGCGACTCTGCTGCTGACCCCGCCGGGACACGGCGACCCCGTCACCGACGAGAATCGAGGACCGCTGAGCGCTAACATTATACGCCACGAGGGTGCGGGTGCACACCTCGGGATGCCACCTGGAAATGCTGCCGCACAGGCTAAGGCGAAGCGCCGCTCGTCCATCGAGCTTTTCCCCGCGGCGAACGCCGCCTTGCACGGCCCAGAGCGCGACGGCAACGGCGTGTTGCCACCGTCTGGAAGCGAATCACCGGTGCCCCATCTGTCAGACCATTCCACGGGATGCGGGGGGGGGGCTGCCGAAATGCAGCAGCCGAGCGCCTTCGCCGAGGTCTCGCCGATTCCGGTGACACCAGCGGATCACCAACCACCTCACGACCGACCTGGTTTTGGTGGCGATGCCCAGCAGGGCGCTACGAACGCTGGTGGCAGTGGGCGCCGTGGTAATGCTTGTGCAGCTGCCGCCGAGCAGCCCGTGCCCGTGGTCTGGGACGAGCTCTTCCAAGCCGGGGGCGGAAGCGGGAACGCGCCCCAGCCGGGCACCGCAAGGAGCGCCGCGAGTGCGGGGGATGGCGGCCGCGCAGATGCCAACGCCAACGACAGTCTGCGCTTGCCCGGGGACGCCTCGCTGCGCTCGCTGCGCTCGCTGCAGAGCCTGCGGCACCTGAGCTCAAGCTTCCAGGAAAGTCAATTTTCAAAGCTCTTCCCGCGCGAAAGCAGCAAAAGCCTCATGATGGGAGTCGATGCCACCGCGTTCGAAGAAACGCTGCGCGTTTGGCAGGACAACGCGGATGAGATGAAGACCCCGCTCCCCGGCCAGCGCGCCTCAGCGACGAACGCGGCGACGCCAGGGGCGCCGCCGGCTGCAAGGCAAGCGACCAGTGGCGCGAGGGCAGGCACGCAGGCGACGGGCGAGGACTCGACCCCAGCCCCAACGACTGCGATATCCGGCGCGCATACCAACGCGAAGACTCCCGCAGACCTCCTGGTGAGGCCGACCCCCTTTCGTGCCGTTCCGAGCGGGCGCAAGCTCGGCGCGATCCCGAATGCCGATGAGATTGGCTCCGCTGTTCAAGCGTGGGGCGAGACCCCGGGAGCCTTGCGCACGCCGTCCTCACTCAGGGATCTGCTGCGAGTGTTCGAGGCGGAGGGCACTGCTGCTGAAGAGCGCGGATGAGGAGAAGTGGGCACGCCGTGCACCGGTGTACTAAATCATGGAGACACAGATGCTCGCGTGCCGTCGCATGATATATCGAGCGAGAGTTGCCGCGAGCGCACGAGCGAGGCGCGCGGGTCTTATTATGGTGTCGAAAGCAAATATATGCCCGCGCCCGCTGTAAAATGTCGACCACTCGATGCACCCGCCCCAACATCGCCCACTCTCTGGGTCGGCGCGTGCCGAGGCACTACTCGCCACCTCTAGCCGGAGGCAGGCTCGCCGCCCGCGTCAGGCGCAAGCATTGCGGCCAGGCCGTCGCCGAAGTCTAGAGCGACAGAGCCATCGATGGAGCGGGATGCCATCGCATATCCGTCCTGGGCGAGGGCCTCTGCCACCTCTGTCATCGCCGCGTCGTCAAAGCCCCAGTTCGGCTGGACTAGCAGGGTGGCGGTGCCGAGCTCATGGTCCGCGGCGGCGTCAACCACGCCAGAGGCACCGGGGTCTCGGCACGCTTGCATCCGGCGCGTGCGGAGTGTCGGGTACGGTAGGTGATCGAAGGTGAGCGCAACAAGGTTGCCATCCACCAGTTTATCGTCGCGATTTCCATCGGCTTCGCCCTCAACGCCGCCGCTGCTGCGCTCTTCGCCGGAGGACCGCCCGATCGCTTCGATAACCCAAGATGGAGCCTCAAGCTGGCGCTCGTCTTCCAGGCGGCCATCTTCCCGGCGCTGTGCGCGCTTTCTTTTTGTAGTGTCTGTGTCCAGTCTTGGTGTCGGTGATGACTAGGTCCGTGCGCAAGTCAGTGGGCTGGCCATTTTCGTCAGTACCGAACGAGTACTCAAACGAGTCGCTGGAGCTGGGGCCTTTGGTGTGCACGTGGTAGCCGGTGCGGCGAGCGACCTTCGCGAAGATGCGCACGAAGCGGTTATGGCGGTAGGTGCGCTCTCCAGCTGTCGACGTGCAGACCGTGGCGTGGGCGCCGTTGATGCCTGCTGCGGAGTGGCACGAAGGAGCGTGTGACAACACTGAACGACGCACTTACGTCGCAAGACCGGCGCAAGCGTGCGCTCATTTGAGGGACCGCCTGGCGCGCTTCACGTTCCAGACAGAGAAACAGAGAGGGCCGTCGGGATCCTTTTCGCGGAACTGCGCGCGCGAATCGCGCCCGTAATCACGCGGTCCCCGCGCTCGCGCGCGCCACCTGCTACCTCGCGCGACGGCCCTGGTGGTCCAATCGAATGAACCCGTCGGCATCCGGGCCGTGCCCCAGCCACAACCTGGCGAGATGGCGGACGGGGATCCAAAAAGCGCATGCAAGTCGTTGAGCAGAACGTGTCCATCACATTGCACGTGCACATTCGCATGCGTTTTGACGTCTCGGTGTTTTTTTTTGCGCGCGCGCGAAGCGACAGCGACAGCGACGGGGCGAGCCGCTGCGTGCCGCGCGCGGGCGCGGGTGCGGCGGCGCCACTCGGCGCACGCCAGGCGACGAGGCGCGTGCGTCCTGCCGACTTGTGCTCAACTCGCGCTCGCCCCCCCCCCCCCCCCCCCCCCCCCCCCCCCCCGGGCTTCCTTCTGCGGCGCCATTCGCGTGCGGTGTGCGTGCGATCGCGGCGCCGCCGGCATTTTCGCGCGCGCTCGCGCGCGTGCAGGGCAGGGCAGGGCAGGGCGGGAGCCGCGTCGTGTGGGCGCAGCCGCGGCGGCGCCACTCGGCGCACGCCAGGCGAGAACGCGCGTGCGTTCTATCCAGTGCCCACCTGTCCTCAGCTCGCCCCAGTTTCTCCTTCCCCTCCCGCGCTTGCCTTTTCGGCGTCGCCATGCCAGGCACTCGCGTGCGCTCCGGCGATGTCTGGAATGCGGTGAGGGGGGGCGATGCTCGCAAGCTCAGGCGGCTGCTCCGGGCGGGCGCCGACAAGGACGAGAGTGTCGCCTCTCCTGATGGTGGCAAGTTTACGGCATTGCTTGGCGCAGCGTCGATGGGCAACGCAGACTGCGTGCGATTGCTGCTGGAGGCGGGCGCCGACCCTGACAAGGGATTCCGGGGCCCAGATGGGGTCGAGTTCTCTTCGCCTGCACACATGGCAGCTCTTAGCGGGCATGCTGACTGCCTCCGAACGCTGCTCGAGGCGGGGGCCGACCGAGACATGGAAGGCGAGGACGGACTGACTCCTGCGCTCGTTGCGGTCGACCAAGGGTGCACCGAGTGCCTGAAAATACTGCTCGAAGCGGGCGCCGACAAGGACAAGGCAGATCGCAACGGGGACACTCCACTGCACGTCGCCGCAAGGAAGGGGCACATTGAGTGCGTCACAGTCCTGCTCGAGGCGGGCGCCGACATTGGCAAGGGTGGACTCGGGCCGGAGGGCCCAGACGACAGCGACTGGACTGCCGCACACCATGCAGCTTCTGTGGGGGGAACCGAGTGCCTCCGTGCGCTTCTCGAGGCGGGCGCTGACAAGGACAAAAAAGCAACGAATGGGGATGCCCCTACACACATTGCAGCTTGTTGTGGGCACCCTGATTGCCTCAGACTTCTGCTCGAAGCGGGCGCCAACATTGACCGCACCGACCACGCACTCGGCGCCACGCCACTGATATGTGCGGCAGTACGCGGCGAAACCGAGTGTGTACGAGTGCTGATCGATGCGGGCGCCGACATCGCTATCGTCACGACGGAAGGCGAGACGGCGCTTAGCTACGCCGAGAAGTACGGCCACAACGAGGCCGCCGCCTTGCTTCGCGCTGCCACTGCGCGCGCCGCGGGCGGCCCAGGACAGGCGATGGACTTCTCGCGCATCGTGTGCGTGTGGGACGCGCCGACCGGCGAGGCGGTGCACGTGCTCGAGGGACACGAGGAGTCTGTGATTTCGACGCGCTGGAGCCCGGACGGCTCGCGCCTGGCGTCGGCGGGCGGCGACCTAACGGTGCGCGTGTGGGACGCGTGGACCGGCGAGGCGCTGCAGGTCCTCGAGGGACACGAGGATGCTGTGGACTCAGTGTGCTGGAGCCCGGACGGCTCGCGCCTGGCGTCGGCAAGCGACGACCTAACGGTGTGCGTGTGGGACGCGTCGACCGGCGAGGCGGTGCACGTGCTCGAGGAACACGAGGATGTGGTGAGGTCGGTGTGCTGGAGCCCGGACGGCTCGCGCCTGGCGTCGGCAAGCGCGGACGAGACGGTGCGCGTGTGGGACGCGCCGACCGGCGGGGTGCTGCAGGTCCTCGAGGGACACAAGGGAGACGTGTACCTTGCGCGCTGGAGCCCGGACGGCTCGCGCCTGGCGTCGGCGGGCGAGGACGCGACGGTGCGCGTGTGGGACGCGTCGACCGGCGAGGCGCTGCAGGTCCTCGAGGGACACGAGGATGCTGTGGACTCAGTGTGCTGGAGCCCGGACGGCGCGCGCCTGGCGTCGGCGAGCGACGACACGACGGTGCGCGTGTGGGACGCGTCGACCGACAAGGCGGTGCACGTGCTCAAGGGGCACGACCATTTCGTGACCTCGGTGTGCTGGAGCCCGGACGGCTCGCGCCTGGCGTCGGCGAGCCACGACAGGACGGTCCGCGTGTGGGACGCGTCGACGGGCAAGCGAGTGCGCGTGCTCGAGGGACACACGAATTTCGTGTGGTCAGTGTGCTGGAGCCCGGACGGCTCGCGCCTGGCGTCGGCGGGCTGGGACAAGACGGTGCGCGTATGGGACGCGTCGACGGGCGAGGCGGTGCACGTGCTCGAGGGACACAGCAATTCCGTGTACTCGGCGTCCTGGAGCCCGGACGGCTCGCGGCTGGCGTCGGCGAGCTTCGACAGGACGGTGCGCGTGTGGCGATTCACTTTAGGACTGCCTGGCATATACCAGCGCTTGCGCTCGCGCGAAGTCCGGAGTCGATCCACTCGAGCGCACTGGAGCACTCAAGCGGCGCACGCATGGGCTTCTAGGCGAGAGCTCGCGCGCGGCAATGGCAGCAGCTCCGCTCCTCCGTAAGAAGCGTGTCGTGAGACCGCTCGCGAACATCGCCGCGTCGACCGCCCTCCCTTGCCCTCCCCCCCCTTTTGGCGGTGCGGATGGGTCGCCACGGGCCGTGACATCGCTCGTAACGCACCGGCCGCGTCCGCGGCGCGGTCCATCGCGCCCCTCTTGGGCGCCGAAGTGCATGCGCGCTCACCACGGCGCTCGCGCGGCTCCGCGGTTTCGCGGTTTGTTCGGAATTCGACGCGACATGACGTGGCTTCCGGCGGCGCCGATCGCAGCTCGCGCGAACAGGGCCCGGGCGCTCGGGGCTGTGGCGGCGCGGGCGCCGCCACTCCGCCCGCTGCAGCCTCCTCCCAACACACACACGTACGCTCGCACCGCCCCTCTCTCTTCACTCTCGCTCTCGTCCATCCGCCGCGATGGCGCTCCTGCGCAAGGCCTTCGCGCTGTGCGCGCTCGCGGGCGTCGCGGCGCTCGCAGCGACGGCGCCGAGCGCGCGCGCCGACGCCGAGCCCAAGGTGACGCACAAGGTGTACTTCGACATCGAGGTCAACGGCGCGGCGGCGGGCCGCGTCGTGATGGGTCTGTATGGTGATGTGGTGCCCAAGACCGTGGAGAACTTCCGCGCCCTCGCCACCGGCGAGAAGGGCGTCGGCAAGGCCGGCAAGCCGCTCCACTTCAAGAACAGCGTCTTCCACCGCATCATCCCCAACTTCATGATCCAGGGCGGCGACTTCACGCGTGGCGACGGCACCGGTGGCGAGTCTATCTACGGCGCCAAGTTCGCAGACGAGAACTTCGACCTCAAGCACACTGGCCCGGGCACTCTCTCGATGGCCAACGCCGGCCCCGGCACCAACGGCTCGCAGTTCTTCATCTGCACTGTCAAAACGCCGTGGCTCGACGGCCGCCACGTTGTCTTCGGCAAGGTCATCGAGGGCATGGACATCGTGCTCAAGATCGAGTCGCAGGGCTCCGGCTCGGGCAAGCCCAAGGCCAAGGTCGTCATCGCTGACTCGGGCGAGATCGAGGCCTAAGGCGGGTAGTTGCTGGCACACCGGTGATTGCGAGAATGGGAGGGCTGAGCTGGCCCGCTTGCTCGCCACAGGGCCAGCCACGCGCTGTAAGCATTGCACCGAAGGCGCGCTCTCGCTGCCGATTTTGAACATGACGGCGCTCTCCTCGCGCGCATGATTTGCACACGTGATCGCACACCTCGCCAAAGCCACGTCGCAAGAGGATGGGGTGCAAACAGCCCTTCAAGAAATGTTAGCAAACCCCACCCGCCCCATCTGGAGGCTTGCTTCTCGTCGGCGTCGCCCTGCTCGCCGAGCTCAGCGCGCCTTGTGCGGCCTTTTGTGGCCGCGCCACCACCCCGCCACGACGACCGCTGCGAGCGGCAGCGCCTTGGTCATCTTGTGTTGTCGCTTCTCAGACTTCATCACATTTACCCACGGGCGCCTCTTTCTGGTACAGTACTTCTAGCTGGCAGAGCAGCTGCATTCCGCCTTTGTTGGCCCCCGCCGCGGCGCTTTCGTTTTGATGGGGGGCGGGCAGCCGTTTCCGTTTCCGTTCGTAGCGCGCGGTACCCCTTCGCGCCCGCGAGCGCCCCCGCGCCACGCACTCCACCCGGGCATCCGCGTCCGCGTTCGCCACAAGGAGCGCCCACGCCGGCGCGGCTGCGAGCGCGCTCGAGCGCGCCGCGTCAGGGGGCGCCTCGCACAACGCCCGCGCGCCCGCTGGCGCGAGGTCGGGCGCGTCAGCTGGCGCGGACGTGGGCCATGCCCGCGCTCGCTATGGCGCTCGAGACTGACCTGGCGAGCTCCGCCGAGGCCGTGCGTGAGATCGACGCTTGCGTGAGGTCCTTCGACCGGTTCCGTGCGCAGGCTGCGGCCGTTGCTGCCGCTCAGGCTGCTGTAGCCGCCAATGCAGTCGCTGATGCTGGGGTTTCAGACGGGGGCGAGGCCGTCACCCCTGGATGCCCGGCCTCGCCGTCTCTTCTCTCCGCTCCGACGGTTTGGTCAGGCGCGCAGCCCGCCAATCGGCTCCTGAGCAGCACCTCGGCACTCACGCGCATGGCTGTGCTTGGCTCTAGAATGCACCGAGCGCGTGACGCGCTCTTGCATGCGTCAGATGCACTCGTCGTATCAATCGGCGCCGTGACGCCAACGGCGCTCCTGGAGCGCGTCGGCATGCTCGAAAACGCGCTCGCGGAGCAGGCTGCCGCTACAGAGAAACTGAGGAGAGACGCCAAGAAGGAAGCCCTGGGCGAGCGCACCATGCGCCGCCAGGTGACTGCGGCCATCCGATGGTACGCGCTTGCGAGCAAGCTCCAAGCCAGGAAGCAGCGTTTGGAGGACGCGCGCCTTCTTAGGATCGCGCGCACGACCATCCGCACGCGTGTCGTGGCGGTCGACACTCCGCCGCTGTCACCAGAGTCCAAGGGTGGCTCGCGCCGTGGCCAGCGCGGCGGAGGTGGGGGCCGTGGCGGCCTCGGCATTTCGGCATCGCGCGCGGGCTCGCGCACGGGCTCGCGCAGGGGTGCGCGGGCAGGCCCCGGGGCTCCTTCCCGAGCAGCCGGCGACGAGTCGGCGCCCACACCATCGTCCGACGGCACGACGTCGCCCTGCACGACTGCACCCGGCTCTGCCGCCGCGTCACCACGCTGGGTGGTGCCCTCGCCGCCTCTGCTGCCACCGGGCGCGCGTGCACCCCCAGCCGCCTCCGCCCTCGGCGGTGGCCGTGCGGGAGGCGCCCGCGTGCCGGCGCGTCCGGAGCGAACGCGGCCTTCCGCGGAACTCGCGCGGGTCGCGCGGGTCGCGCCCGCGCGAATTACGCCGCGCGAAATCCCGAATCGCGGCCCGCGGCCGGCCGGGGGGAACGAACGAAGGCCGCGATCCGCGTGCGCAGGCGCAGTCTCTCTGCCTGACTGACCATCACTCCGCAGCCTCTGCCAGATCTCACAACACCGCAAAATCATCCGAGCAAAAAGCCTCACTGCGCATCATCATCACCCCGCGATCAGATTCGGCCCCGTCCCGCGCGGCGCCGAGACGCGTGTTGTTGTTTGTGCTTGGTTTTTTTGGGTCGTTCGTCGCCCGTTCCCGCTCTCGGTCGGTCGCGCGCGCGCGGGGTGTGCGGGACGCGCGGACGGGACGGGACGGGAAACGACGACGGCCGTTTTCCGGGTCGTTTCCTGGGCCGGGCGCGCCTCGCGCGCGCGCCGGACGGAGCGCCTCGCGACGCCGACGACCTGCCTGCGGGGAGGAGGAGTAGGGGAGGGGAGGGTGGCGCCTTATCTCGCGCTCGCCTGCAGCTGCTGCGGCGGCGGCTGGGCCGCGAGATGGGGGGGGAGAGGCGGGGAGGTGCGCGCGCGCGAGCGGCTGCGCGCGCAAT
>RQSC01000056.1:0-21293 GCA_013416795.1 Prasinococcaceae sp. CCMP 1430
GGGGGAACGGCGCGCGAGGCAGGGTGCGGGCGCTGCGGGGTGGGTGGGTGGGTGGGGGGCGGCGCCACACGCCGGGAGGCACGCGCGGCGCGCGTTGCGGTGCGACCTCACCTCGCCTTCCACCTCCTTCCCTCGCTCCCCCCTCCCCGGCTCCCCCATCCCCGCCACACACAACGCACACACCTCCGTGTTTGTCGTGTCTCTCTTTCGGTCTTTGTCTCTGGCGTTCGACCGCAGCCGCTGCCTCGCACTCTCGCTCTCGCTTTCGCTCCCCTCTGTGCGCGTGTGTCTGCTGTCGCCGCTCGCTGCGGCGACGGCGCCCCCGGCCAGACGGCTCCCGCCACGCGCGCCGGCGTCGGGCGTGGTGGTCGTGTCCGGCGGGCAGACGGGCGCCGACCGCGCGGCGCTGCTCGCCGCGGCCGAGGAGGCCGCCAGCGACCTCTGCGAGGGCGAGGCCTTCTGCGTGGCGGAGCCGGAGGTGTTCGCCGCGTGCTATGCGATCGTCGGTCGCTTCGATGAGCTCGAGCCGCACTCCAAGGCGCGCGTGCTCGACGCGCTCTCGTCGAACCTCGCCGTCCTCAACGCGGGCGCGGCGACCACGCTCGCCTCGAGCACGTCGCACATGGACGAGGACGTCGCGGCGCACCGCTGCGCGCTCAAGTGCTACGTCTTCCTCCTCCACCACCTCGCCGCCGAGCAGTGGGCGACCGTCGGCGCGGCCGCCGCCGCCGCCGCGGCCGTCGCCGCGCCGAGGGGCGCCAAGAAGGCCAAGAAGAAGGCCGCCACCGGCGAGTGGGAGTGGGAGGCGCAGTGCGACAAGGTGCTGCGCCCGCTCGCGGGCGCGGTGGACCTCAATTTCGACCGCATGTTCGCGGCGGGGCAGATCGAGGACGCCTTCGTGATGCTCTTCACCAAGACGGCCGTCGCAGCGCTTGAGCAGCCCGCGGTGGCGCGCCTCGCGGCGTGCCGCGCCGCCTCGCAGCACGTGCTCGCCAGCGCCGCGGTGCGCCTGGGACAGCGCGACGGCGTCGTCAACGCGCTCATGCAGACGCTGCACCGCCACGAGCACATGCCCCCCATCGTCGCAGGCATCTGCGCGCACGGCGCCGCGGCGCTGGGAGACACGGGGCTCGCCCTCGAGGCGCTGCAGGAGGTGAGCACCACCCCGCAGACCGACTTCGTCCGCGACGCCGCCGCGGCCAAGCACGTCGGCCTCTTCCTCACCGAGCTCGCAGACACCATGCCCAAGCTCGTGGGCACCAACCTCGCGCTGCTGCTTCCGCACTTCGGCTGCGAGGCGTACGGGCTCCGCTCCGGCCTCGTGCAGATGGTGGGCCAGCTCGTGATCCACATCCAGGTCATCTTCGGCGACGGCGCGTCGGCCAAGCAGGAGGAGGTGCGCGTCAAGTCCAAGCAGGCGCTCCTCGACCTCCTGATCGACCGCGCGCGCGACTCCAACGCCTTCGCGCGCGCGCAGTGCCTCCGCACCTGGGCGATGCTCTGCGAGGCGGAGGCGCTCCCCATCGGCCACTGGCAGCTTGTCACCGAGATGGCGATCGGCCGGGTGAGCGACAAGGCGTCGGTGGTGCGCCGCGCCGCCATGCAGCTGGTCGGCACGCTCCTCACCTACAACCCGTTCGGGCCTTCGCTCCCAGTCGAGAGCCTGGAGGGCTCGCTCCAGTCGTACGCGGAGCGCCTCGAAGCCGAGGAGGCCAAGATCGCCGAGACCACGCCGGACGAGGACGACGCCGACGAGGCCGTGCGTGGCCTGCACGAGGCCATCGAGGAGGCCAAGTCCAGCGACGACGAGGAAGAGGCGCAGGTGGGTGGCAAAGGCGCCGACCAGCTGGCGGCGATGCGCGCGCTCGTGGCGTCGCTCCGCACCGCCGTGAGCTTCGCCACCTCGCTGCGCGACGCGCTGCCGGCGGTGGTGGGCATTCTGCGCACCGGCACCACCCTCGACCAGGTCGAGGCCGTCAGCACGCTCATCCTCATGCAACAGTTCACCGTCGATGGCTCTGACGTCTCGGTGAAGGAAGCACTTCCGCTCATCTTCTCGCGCGAGCCCTCGGTGCGAGACGCGGTCATGGACGCAGCGACCACGCTCTACGTGCCGCAGGGCCTGGACTCGCAGGCCGCCGTGCTTCTGTCGAAGTTCGTTGCGACCGCCACCCTCGGTGAGCTCGCCTCGATGGAAGAGATCCTGGCGCAGATGATCCGCACCGAGCGCTTCCCCGAGAGGATCGCGTCCTCGCTCTGGGACATGGTGCGGTCCACGCAGCTCTCTGCCTCTGAGCGATCCGCCGCCCTTGGCGTCATCGGCATGATCGCGGGCGAGATGCCCGAGACTGTGAACATCGACCTGGTCGTCGAGGTTGCACTCGGGCCCCTCGCGCGGAAGGACGCCCTTCTGGCGCGCCGCGGCGCGCTGGTGCTCGAGCGCGCTGCCGCCGGCGACGCCGCGAGCGGCCTTGCCGCCGACCACGCCGCCTTCGGCGCTCTCTCCGCCATCATAGCCGGGGAGCCCGCCGCGCACCTGAGCGATGCGGCGTGGTACCCGGCCTGTGAGCAGTCCCTCGCGGCCGTGTACGCGCTCCACCAGTCGCCCGAAACGCTCATCGCTGGCCTGATCACGACCATGGCCGCGGACGTCTTCGGTGAGGACGGTGCGTCGCTGGCGTCGGTGTCGACGCGCGCGCTCGCGCGCTTCCTTTTCGTGCTCGCCCACGGCGGCCTCCGCCATCTGGTGTTCGTGGAGGACACCGCCAAGGTGGTCCGGCGCGAGATGCTGGCGCGGGAAAAGGCCGAGGAGGAGCTGGCCGAGAAAGAGGGGCGTAAGCTGCCGTCCAAAGCAGAGACCGGCGCGCCTACGGTCGACGCCATCATCGACCAAGTTCGCGAGGGCATCGACTCCGAAATGATGGCGGCCACGCCTGGCCAGGTCAACCTCATGGGCATGTTCGCGCCGTTGGTGGTGCATGTGGTGACCACGCCCGCGCTCATGGCGGCGGATCCATCGCTGCGCTCCTCAGCCATGCTCTGCCTGGCCAAGATGATGGCCATCGACGGCGACTTCTGCGAGGCGCACATGGCCACCTTGTGCAACACCATGCAGAACTCTAAGGAGGAGAGCGTGCGTTCCAACTGCATCGTGGCCATCGGTGACCTTGCGATGCGCTTCCCGAACGTGCTCGAGCCGTGGACCTCGCGGGTGTACGCGTGCCTGCGCGACCCCACGCTCGCGGTGCGCAAGAACGCCCTGCTGGTCCTCACGCACCTCATCCTCAACGACATGATGAAGGTCAAGGGCCTCATCTCCGACATGGCTGAGCGCCTGGAGGACGAGTCGCCGCGCGTGGTTGGCCTCGCGCGCCTCTTCTTCTCCGAGCTCGCCGCCAAGTCGAACTCGCCCGTGTACAACCTCATGCCGGACATGATCAGCCGCCTGAGTACCAACGATCAGCTGAGCGACGATGCCTTCCGCCGCATCATGAAGTTCCTGGTTGCGTTCCTAGACAAGGACCGCCACGCCGAGGGGCTCAGCGATAAGCTCTGCTCGCGTTTCGCCAATGCGCGCGAGCCGCGCGTGTGGCGCAACCTGGCCTACGTGCTCAGCCAGCTCGCCCTCACCGAGAAGGCTGTCAAGCGCATGGCCGACCAGTTCAAGAACTACGCCGAGGCGCTGCTCGACCCGGAGGTGGCCGAGCTTTTCAAGGCGGCGCTCGGCAGGGCGCGCCGCNCGCGGCCGCGGCTGGCGCCGCGCGCGCGGGCTGGTGCCCGAGGCGCTTCTGGGCGGAGGACGGCGCCGTGCCCGAGCGCCACAGGGGCGCGCTCGAGCCGACGCGCGAGGACGGCACTGCCGAACGCACGCGCCGTAACGTCGAGCAGAGCGACGCCACGCTCTTCGTGAGCCTCTCGGAGGCGCTCGCTGGAGGGTCGGCGCTCGCCCAGGAGCACGCGCGCGAGCACGGGCGGCCCACGCTCCACGCGGCGCGGGCGGCCTTCGGCGGTGACGCGGGGAGCGCGGCACTCGCCGCGGCTGAGTGGGCAATCGGCGTCGCTTCGAAGGAGCGCGGGCTGCTCGTGTCTCTTGCGCTCAACATCGCTGGGCCGAGGGAGAGCGAGGAGCCGGGGGTGTACCGCTGGGCGCGAGATGTCATTGACGCAATCCTCCCGCGCCTCCTCGCCGCGCAGCGAGAGCGCGCGTAGGCGACCACGGTGGTTGAGGGCGTCGGCGGTGGCGCTGCTGGCGGGCGCCGTGTGTGCGATTTGCACGCTGCCGGTGAGCGCTAGGGATGCCACCGTCAAGCCGCGTGCGCTGCTGCGCCCGCCCGCGGGGCTGGGGGGGCGCGCGCATGCCGCAGAGGAGAGCGCAGAGCCGGCCACCGACAACACCTACTGCGACGCGTGCGAGTACATCATTGACGAAATCGCCGCCGACGGCTGCAGCTTGGCTTGCGAAGGCATGCCGCCGCCCGCGGACGCAGTCTGCGCCTGGATGGTGAAGTCGACTGGCCTGTGCGCGTGGGTGGTGCAAGAGCTTAGCGGCGGCGTGAATGCCACCACCGTGTGCGCGGCCGCAGGACTGTGCGGCGGCCCATGCGAGTGCGGCGTATGCACGCCGCGCGCGGCGTCGGCCTCGGCAGGGCGTTGCCTCGGGCTGCCGTACAGCTGCGGCCACGCTGCGCACGCTCTGCACTCGAGCGACAGCGCTGGCACGAGGGGGAGCGGCGCACGGGACGGACTGACGTTCTGTGCCGGCGACGCCTGCGACGGAACGAATGAGGCCGACTACGGGTGCTGCCTCACATGCCTGTAAAACTGTCATTATCACCACGCGTTTTACAGCACTTGTCGTCCGCCGCTACCATGCAAGGAAGCCCAGCCAGTCATCTTTGGAGCTTCGAGCCGTCGATGAAGACGGACCAGGTCGCGAAGAGCGACAGCACGCATCCCATCACGCACACGAACGTCATCGTGAACTTCTGTAGTCGAGTCAGCGGCAAAAGCGCGAGCCCGTCCGCCCCGTCAACCCCAGCGCCGTGCTCCGGATTGCCTGCAAGCAAGGGCGTCTCCACTGAATTCGCTCGCTCGGCGCCCTCCGCGTCCATCCCCTCCCCGCCCTCCACCCGTCTGCTACGTGCCCTGTGCGTCTCCCAGAACATCCACACTGGCAAAATGTAACAGACGAGACACACGCCTGAGTCCGTCACGTGACATGCGCGCGGTTAGCGCCAGGACGGCGCAGCGCACACACTATTTCTATTCCACGAGCAACAGGGCGCGCGCCGCGAGATGCGCGCAAGATGCGCGGGCGGCATCCACACGCACCAGTAGCCCCCGTGAACGCGAACACAATTTCTCCCGCCGAGCTCGGCAGGACCCACGCGACGACCGCCGAGCCGACAACAAGCGTGGAGGTCACGCCGACATTGCGCGCCGCATGCCATCGGACCACTTCGGTGCTGAGCCCATCGGCCGGCCAGAAGATCTGCTCGATGCTCTCACGAAGCGGGAGCAATGCCATTGGGAAGCCGAGCGCGAGGTACGCCGTCGTCGCCACCATCAGCCCGACGACCGACGACTTGTGCGCGTGACCGGCACCCTCGTCCACGCCCGCCAGGTTGTCCAGTATGTCCCGCTCGGTGCTGTCGCCGTACGTGCCGAAACCGAAGGTGCCCACGAAGAGGTACAGCACGACCGCGAAACAGACAGTCGCACGCGCAGCCGACGTGGCTGTCACGATGCCGGCCTTGCCGGGCGCCATGTCCGCCAGTGTTGGCATGAGCTGAGGGTGCAAATACATCGCGTACCCCAACACGCCCACCGCGCTCGGTGTGCGCGGGCCGATTGCCACCCATGGCTCGGCCGCGCGTCCGCTACCGCCGCGCAGCGCGGGCAGCCCGCGCACCGCGCCGACCACGACCACAGTCGTCGCGAGCACGAACAGGATGGCCACGCCCGCGCTCGACGCGCGCTCGAGCTGGCCTAGCCGCCTGGGCAGCGAGGCCGCCAGTAGCGCAGGTGTCACCCCGAGAATCACCCACTTCGGGTCGACGTGCCCGAGACCCGCCAGCACGACGGCGTGGTTGAGCACTTCGACGAGGATGATGATGTTTCCAAAGAGCGAGCCCAGCAGCAGCGTGACCAGGCCCGCGCGCGCCAACGACCTCCCGCGCGAGCCAATTGAGACGCCAGCGAGCGCCTCATACGTCAACCCCTCGCGCGGCAGCGCCGCCTCCGGCGTCGCTGCTACGGCGCGAAGCATGAGCTCGCACGTGTACACGTTCGCGAGCGCGACCGACAACGCGAGTGCCGAGCCCAGACCGACGCCGGTGCACCTGAACGCGTACGGCACGGGCAGCACCGCGCTCCCGACGATGCTCAGCGCCAGTGTGGCAAACGCCCCCCTGAACTGCAGCATTGCGACCGCCCACCTCCGGTGTCCTGCACGCCGAGTAGACAGCGCCACTCCACTAAATACGACCCAGCCTCCGCCCTACACCCACCCTCACAGCGCGCGCCGCAACGCGCGCGCCCTCTAGCGCACCCAACAACGCCACCAGCGTGCGCGCGCTCTTTGAGCGCTCTGCCGGTGCCACACCACAGACGCGGCGGGGCACGCCCCCTGCCCCCCCCCCACCTCCCCCCTTGCGGGTATTGCCCGCGCCGGGGCGTGTCCATCGCGCTGCGGAGGTGCCCGCGCGTCGCGGCGGGTGTCATCGATGCTGCAGGCGCGGGGGCGCTGCGGCGTGGGGCCGCGCGGCGTGCCGTGCGCGCTGCCGACCCGCTCAAGCCGCCGCGCGGTTGCACGGTGCTCTGCGGCTTCCTCGGCGCATGAGGACGTCGCCGGGTTGCTGCGCGCCGTCGGCGAGAAGCGCAGCGCAAAGCCCGCGAGAGAGTCCGCCGCGGCGCTGTTGGCGGCGCTCGACAGGCGAGCGAGCACCTCGCCGACGGCGCGCGCTGCTGAGGTGGCCAGGCTCGTGCTCGATGCCGAGGCGGGGTCGGACGATCGCGGGGGCGCAGCATTTGGTGGTCGTGAAGGAGCCGAGCGTGCGCGGTGCCTCACTGCGGCGGTCTTTCTCTGTGGGCGAGGTGCGGCGCCGCTGCTGTGCTGCGCGCGCGCGGCCGCACGGTCGGTGAGCGCCCGCTCCGTGCTGTGTGCGCGACATGCCGCTCTGTCTCGCCAGCGGCGGCTGGGCGTGGCTGCGAGCTCGGCTGCGAGCTCGACTCACGCGTCCCCACTGCAGGGAAGACTGACCATTTTGCCGCTGCTCTTCTGCCGGCAGCTGGCGAGTGGCAAACCGCCGCGGCCATTTGCGAGGAGGGGTTTTCCGCGGCGGGCATCGCGCCTGGGGCGTTCCCCTTCGCCCTGGCCGCGGCCGGTGCGTGGGGCGCAGCCGCGCCGATCTCGGCTGTGGATGCACTGCTCGGCAACGCAGAGGCCGACAGCAAGGGCGCAGCCCGGAAGGCGCGGCGTGCGAAGTCGCGCAAGGGCGGCACGAGGGGCGGGATTGCTGCGAGGCAGGCAAAGGCCGCGTCGCCAGCGCAGCCTCGGGGCATCGCGGAGAAGCCAGACGTGCTGTATGAGGACGAGCACATGTCGGTGCTCTGCAAGCCGGCGAACATGCTCACGCACCCTGTCGCGGGTGGAGGTGGCGGTGACAAGCGCACGCTCGCCGACTGCGCGCTGTCGCTCCTGGGCGAGAAGCGTACCAGTGCGTTGTTCGGGCCGACAGCGCGCGGGGTCGCCCACCGGCTGGATCGCGGCACCAGCGGATGCGTCGCGGTCGCAAGGCACAGCCTGGCGCATGCGAGGCTGGCCTATTTGTTCTTCGAGCCGGGGGTCGTCAACAAGGAATACGTTGCGCTCCTGCAGCTGAATGACGGCGCGGCGGTGCTGTCGGCCCCAGGGACTGGAGAGCTCGCCACGCCAGTGGATCGGCTGCCCGCGCGCACGCGATACGAGCTCGTGGCCACACAGACGGGCGCGAGGGGTGGCGCAGGTGTGGCGATGCTGCGCGCGTGGCCCGCGACAGGGCGACGGCATCAAATACGAGTACACGCCGTTGAGGGTCTCGGCGCGGCTGTCATTGGCGACGAAATCCACGGGCCCGGCCCGTCAGCGCTGCCACTGGCGGTGCGCGAGGTGCTGGCGCCGCACAAGCAAGGTGCAGTGCACTTGCTGCACGCTCGCCGGCTACAGCTCCCGCACCCGCTGGTGCCACGTGACGACGAGGTGTGCTGCGCAGACTACGACTGCAGCTCGACCCTCCCGGCCATGGTTGACGTCGAGGCACCGTTTCCGAGACACTTTGCTGAAATTGCTAGGAACACCGGCCTTACGCTCTGCGGTCAAACTATGCCATAATTACACGATTGCGACAGCACCACTACCCGTGCGATGACAGCGCCCTCAATACCTCAGCTTGCGAGCAACGGTTGCAGGCGTGGACGGGAGTCGAGACGCCTGCAGCGCTGCGACCTCGCTGAGTCGCGCTTCGAGCGCCGTCTCCCACGTTTCAGCGCGCTGCTGGTGCGCCTCGAGGGCCTGCACGAATGGCAGAAAGTCGCCGTCCTCCCTCACGCCCAGCGAGCGTGCGCCCAGAGCGCTGGCGGCAGCACGCAGCTCCTCCAGCTGCGAGCCGAGCAAGGCAGCGGCGGAGGCCGCGCCAGCGATCGCAACCGCGTCCGCGCCCAATCCACCCAGCTTCCCGAGCAGCGCCTTCAGTCTGTTGAGCCGCTCTTCGCCCGTGCGAACCTGCTGCGCGATGCTCTGTGTCATTGTCGAAAGTGTTTGCTGTAGGTCAAGTGGCAAGGTGCTTCCTCGGCCAGATGTTTTAGCCCCCTGCGCGCTTGTGCCCGGCGCGGGCAAAGCGGGTGCAATGGGGGCCGAGCCACGGTCTGCCACCAGCGCGTCGACCACGCCACGCGCTGCGCGCACCTCCGCATTCGCCTCGCGGCGGAGCGCAGCGATCTCATTGAGCTCAGTTGAGCGCAACTCGACCTCGGCCGCCCTGTGCCTGCTCGCAGCGAGCAGGGTTTCGAGCTGCGCGCACTGGAGTTGGAGGCCACTAATCTTCGCGGCGTTCTCCTCCTTGACGCGCGCGACCGCATCGCTACTCAGCGCCGTCTGTTGGCGAAGCGCGTCGTTGTCTGCGCTGAGCTCGTTCACCGCTGAAGTCAGGTCGCGCACGCGCTCAATGGCAGTCTCGAACTTGCCCAGGAGCTCGCGCTCCCTCAGCGTGACCTCTTGGAGCTCCTTTGCCGCAGCTGCCTTGGCCTGGTCGAGCTCCTCTCTCGCAGCCCTTTGGCGCGTACCGTCAGCTTCCTTCCGCTTGAAATCGGCGCGTTCAGCCTCCAACGCCTTCTCCTGGAGCTCCTTGACATGCTCAGCCTTCACCTTTTCGAGATCCACCTGATGTGCACTTCTAAGAGCTGCCTCTGCATCCTTATGCCCTGCCACCGCGCGCTCCGCCTCCTCCGCCCGAAGCTGGGCCCGTGAGAGGTCGGCCTTGAGCGTGTCGATTGTGCGCCTGAACTGCTCCTGCAAGCGCTCCTCCTTGCCGCCCCACTCCGAGACAAGCCTCGCTTGCAGACCCTCCACCTGGCTCCGACGGTGCTCCACTGCGCTCTCCGCGGAGCCGAGGCTCTTTTCACGACGCGTGGCTGCATCGTCTCGAACCTTAAGCGAAGAGATTTGCTCTTCAACAACGCGCTTCTCCCGATTTAGCGAGTCCCTGAGCGCCTCCACCTCCTTGCGACTGCTCTCAAGACTCGCCTTCTCCGCCTGCATATGCGCGTCGAGCTTCGCCGCAGCGGCTGTCTCTGCACTCAACTTTGCGGCGAGAGCATCACACTCACGCCTGTCTTCAAGGAGCTGCTGCTGCTCGCGGCGCAGTTCCCCTTGGTTGCTCTCTACCTTTTGTGCGCTTTGCAGCAGCTGCTCCTGCGCGTGGCGTTCGCTGGACTCGGCCTCCGCCAGCAACCTCTCAGCTCGTTCCTTCGTTTCCTCGACGAAGTTGAGCCTGCGCGTCTCATCCGCCTCGAAGCTGGCCACACGCCCTTCGTGCTCACGAATCTTGCGCTGCAGTTCCAGCAGCGCGCGCTCCGACTTTTCCTTGCGCGCGCGCATTTCCTTGTCAAGCGCCATAAGCGACGCTTCCTTGCTTTCGGCCGCCGCAACCAACTTTGAGAGACGATCCTGCTCCTTCGCAACGATCGCCCTGTCCGCAT
Source organism: Prasinococcaceae sp. CCMP 1430 (assembly GCA_013416795.1). NCBI lineage: Eukaryota > Viridiplantae > Prasinodermophyta > Palmophyllophyceae > Prasinococcales > Prasinococcaceae > Prasinococcaceae sp. CCMP 1430. The sequence continues at coordinate 10,237 of RQSC01000056.1, forward strand.
CGAGGAGCTTCTGCGCCTGCTCAGTCTCTCGGTTGGCCGCAGAGAGCTCGTCAGCCTTGGTAGCACACTCGCGACGGAAGACAGCGATGTCCCGGTCGAGCTCCTTCCTGGCCTTGCTGACGTGCTCACGCGCCGGGTCGATCTCCGCGAGCATCTTTGCAGCACGCGTCTCAGCCTCCTTTGCGTCGGCGGCATCTTTCAAGGCACGTTCGTGCAAGGCGGCGGTCTCGCCCCTCAGCGCGGCCAGCGACTCCTTCTCAGCAGTGAGCTCCTTCTCAAGCCTCCCAACCCGCTCGGTACCCTCTGCATGGCGTCTCTCCTTGGTAGCTGCCGCTTCCTCGCGAGTAGCAACCTCGGCTTCGCGAGATTCTAGCCGCCTCACGGCATCTTTGTGCGACGTCCTGGCTTGGGCAAGCTCAGATGCCTCGGCCAAATGCGACTCACGCGCCTGGCTGAGACCCTGCATCTGCGCGTGAAGGCTCTCCTCGCGCACGCGCAGCTCGCTGGCGAGCTCCGCCAAGCGCTTGTCCTCTTCCGTCCACGCCTCCTTGTCCAGCGCCAATTGGCGCTCGGCCTCACTCACGCGTAGCTCTGTCGCACGCACTTCCTTCTCCCGCGCACGCAAGTCCCGCAAGTCTGACTCGAGCTTTTCGGCTTGCAGTGCGTGCTCACCCCTCGCCTTTGCAAGCGCGCTGGCGTCTAGCGCCAGAGCCCCCGCCTTCCTGTCAAGCTCTTCGCGCGCGACCTCAGTGTGCGCCACCCGCTTTTCACGACGCGAGAGCTCGTCTTCGCGGAGCTTGAGTGCCTCTGTGGCTTGCTTCCTAGCCTCGTTGGCAGCAGTGTGTTCAGTGCGCGTGAGCTCAGCCTGCTCCTCGTACCTCGCCCTGTCTAGCTCGAGCTCCTGCACGAGCTTGGCGCTGCGTTCCTCGGCCTCCCGGACCGCCCTCTCGCGCCTCGCCAGCTCCTCCTCTCGCTTCGCAAAACGTTCCGCGGATAGCCTAGTTTCAGTCTGAGTCGCCTCGGCCGATTCCAGCTTCGCGTGTAGCGATGCCTCAGCGAGCTCAAGGGCATGCCTCCGATCGTTGAAGTCTTTCTCAGCGCGCGCGCGGTCGGCCGCAAAGGCCTCCCTGGCGCTCGCGAGCTCCTCGCGCTCTGCCGCCATGGTCGTCTGCTCTGAGGCGCTCGCCTCGCATGTCGCCGCGGCTTCCGCGAGTCTCGCTTGCAAGGTCTCCTCCGACGACTTCAAGGCTGCATCCCGCTCGTCAAGGCTGTGCCTGGCAGAAGCCTGCGTCAGTCAGCAGCCGGGTCGAAGCGAAAGCGGTCGGTCAGGGCACGAGCGCGCGCGAAAGCGCGTGTGGAGCAAAATCCTCACTCAAGCTGCGGTGATGTCACGAATCGGCGCCGGCGCCGGCGCTGGCACTGGCGCTCGCGCGCGGACGCTCGCAACGCACCAGTTGCGACGCAAGCGCAAGAAGCTCCTGTTGGCGGTCCTCCCAACGCGAGCTGGCCTCCCTCGCGGCTTCCTCCCATTTTGCAATGGCGCTGGTTGTGTGATCGTTCTCCTCGGCTTTCTCAACGATCTGTCCCTGAATATGGGCCTGCACCTTCTGGGTGCCCTCGAGGCGCGCGCGATCGACCTCCAGCGACATCATCATCCTGTGCGCATCCGACTCGGCCTTGCGTGCGCTCTTCGACAAGGAGTTGGCTTCCTTCTGCTGTTCAGCGAGCCGCACCAGCGAGCGTTGCAGATCCGCCTCGCGGGTCTTGAGCTGTATCTCTAGAGCTGCATTCGCCGCGGCCTTAGATTGCACCTCCGCCTGCACTTTGGAGATCTCGACACGTTCGCGCTGCAAGGTCGCCTCTGTGCGCGTCTTGAAATTCTCAAAGGCCTCAGTGTCCCGCGCAAAGTCCTTCTGAGCAGCATCGAGACGCCGCGCCTCGATCTCATTGCGCTGAAGCTCGAGCTCAGAGGCGTGCACCTGCTGAAGCCTAGGTGCAAGATCTTTCTCGTGGGCGGCGAGCTCGTTTTCCCTCGCCTGCAGAGCGCGCTTCTGCTCCTGCAGGGCCTTGGCGTCGGAAGCTATCCTCGCCTCAAGTGCATCCAGGCGCTTTTCACGCGCGGCGACGTCGGCCGCGGACTCGTTCACCGCCTGGCTTGAGAGCTGCAGCTGCTCCCTGTCAGCGACAAGCTGCTTCATCGCCCCTTCGGAGTCCCGCGCCCGCTCGTCGAGCAGGTGCCTTTCCTCAGCCAATGCAGAGGCATGGACCTCGAGGGTGCGAACGTCCTCCTCCAAACGGCTTTGCTTCGCAACAAGCTCTCTTTCTGCGACAGCGACGGACTCGCTCTGCTCCGTCACATTTCTGAGCCACGCCTCCAAACGCGTCTTTTCGACGTCGAGCTCTTCTTCGAGCTTGGCGAGCGACGCTTCCTTCTCCTGCGCCGCACGAAGCTGCTCGTCGGCCGCGCGCTGAGACTTCTGGACCTGCGCCGCGATGCTGGCATTGTTCGCCATGGTCCTCTCGAGCGCCATGGCCCAGCGCTGCAATTTGCCCTCGCGCTCGACGGCGGCGGCGCGCCGTCTCTGCAGGTCGGCAATCGAAAGGTCGGCGGGAGCGGTGACCACCTCATATTGCCCAGCGGCAGCAGCGGCGGCTTCCTCCTCCTCCGCGGCGGCAGCGCCCATGGAGCCACGCACATCTTCGCGCAACCTTTTCCACCCCTCCCGCAGGTGCGCCTCCCGCACATCGATGGCCTCCTCCACGGCCGCGACAGCGTCGCGAGCGTCCTCAGCCGTTTTGCGGTCCTGAGAGGCGGCCTTGGCGTCGGAGGCCGCGGCACGCGCTATTTCTTCAACCTCAGTCCTCTCTTTTGCAATCGCCTCTGCGGCCTCCGTCAGCGCGCCCTCTTCGTGCGTGCGCCAACGGTCCCATTCCGCCGCATCGTCGAGCATGCGTTCGACCTCCACCGCCCGATCAGCGTTGACGCTCTCCGCGCGGACGGCCTCTTCCTCGCGCTGGTTCAAGTCACGCTCGCGGCGCTCCATTTCAATCCCCGCCTTGTGCAGGCGCCTCGACTGCTGTTCCACCTCCGCCTCTGCGGCCTTCAGAGCGAGCTTGCGCTCTGCCACGTCTTTCTGTTGCGCCTCCAGGTCGGTCTTGGCTGCCTCATTCATCTTAATGGACACCTCAGCGGACATAAGTGTTGATTGCATCTCCTTGCGCTCGCGCTCGAGATCAGCCAACCGCTGTGAGATGATTTGACGGTCGCTCTCCAGGGAGGTACCCAGGTTTTCCGAGGCCTTGAAACGGGCGTCCGCCTCGCGCATCTTCTCGGCGGCCTCGTCGAGCTGCGCCGTGAGCCGGGCAGACGAGGACTCGACCTCTGCGGCCTGCGTGAGGGCAGCCTCCTCGAGCACCTCGCGCTGGCGGTCGGCGTGCGCTTCACGCGCGGCCACGCTGACCTCGCGCTCGTCGAGCTCGGCGCGCAGCGAGGCCTCGCGTTCGGCCAGCTGGTCCTCCCACTGCTTGAGCACGGCCTCACGGCTGGCCAGATGCGCACGTGCCTCCTCTTTGATGCCTGCCTTCCAGTCGTCGAGGGCCTCTTCCTGTTCGACAAGCTTCTGCGCCTGCGCTGCCAGCGCCTCCTTGCTCGCCTGGAGCGCCTCCTTGCTCGCCTGGAGCGCCTTCACGTCCTCTGCCGCGTCCTTCATCGCCGACGCCAGCTCACCCTTCTCCTTGGCGAGTGCGGCATGTGCCTCGCGCATGGCCGACTCACCACCCTCGATTGCCTGCCGCCGCTCGGCGAGCTCGCGGCTCTGCCTCGCGCGCTGCTCCTCCCACTTGTCCATCTCCTCGGCAAATGCGCGCTTGCGCCCAGCGAGCTCCGTGTCGCACTCGGCGCGGGCTCGCTCCACCCACGCCCTCATCTTGAGGTCCTCCTCCTTCCAGAGATCTCGCTGGGCCTTGATAGCGGCCGCCGCGGCCTCCATTTCGGCGGCATGTTGCTCGCGCAGCTGGTTCAGCTCGGTTCGGACGCGAGAGACCTCTGCAAACACTGCGTCGTACTCACCCTTAGCAGAGGCAACCTGGGCCCTCTGGTCATTGACAGACGCCTGACGCGCCTCCTCGGCCTTGGCCGCGGCGGCCCGACTCTCCTCGGCCATCTCGTCGGCAGCACGCTTGGCGTCTTCCGCGTCGCGCGCGCTCTTCGCGAGCTCCGCGAGGCTCGCCTCTCCCTCGGCCACCTGCTCGCGGAGCGCCTGCATTCTCTCTGTCGCCTCCGTGGTGGCAGCCTCCGTCTGCCGCAGCTCCTCCAGCGCGGCGACGCGCTCGCTTTGTGCTCGAGCTTCTGCGTCGCGCAGGACGAGGTCGGCACCGCGTGCCGCCTCCTCGGCGGCCGCCTCTCGGGCCTCCACGGCGGCCTCGCGCGCGTCGAGCTCGGTCGAGCGCGCGGCGCTGCGCTCCGCATACACGCGCGCCTTCTCGTCCAGGCGTGCCTTCTCTTCCTGCTGCGACGCCATGAGTGCCGCGATCTCTCGTCTTGCTGCCTCGCTGGAGGCCACCGCGGCGGCGGCAGCAGTCTCCTGCTCGGCGACCATGGCTTCGCGCGAGGCCAGCGACGCCTCCCTGGCCTCGACTGCCTCCGCATGCGCCTGCAGCCGCGAGTTGGACGCCTGCGTTTCCTGCATGCGCGCCTCGAGCATGGACTCTCGATGGGCGAGCGAGGATTCGCGCTTGGCGACGCCTTCCGAGCGCCCATCCAGGTCGGCCGCGACAGCTGCGGCCCGCTCAGCGGCCTCCACGAGCTCGGCGCGCTGCCGCTCGAAGCTATCGAGCCGCTCCCTGCCCGCGGCCACGGCGCGCTCCGTCTCCGCCTTGAGCCTCTGCAGTTCGTCAACCTCGGCGCGATGCGCGTCGATCGTGGAGCGCAGCTCCGCGCGGCGCCCGGTCAGGGCCTCGAGCTCGCGCCGCAGCGTGGTCACCGACGCGTCCAGTGTGCGCTGCACGCCGTCGGCGTCGGCGAAGAGCGCATCCGAGGCGCGATCGAGCAGCGCATCGAGCGCCCGGGCGCCCTGCGACGCGAACTCAGCGTGCGCCGCGGGCGGTGGCGCGCCCGCGCCATTCGCGGGGCTCGGGGCCACCGGTGCGGAGATGCGCGCTGCAAATTCGGACTGCACGTTGCTCTCGCCGTCGCGCCGCGCCTCCTTGCGCTCGTGCGTGTGCCAGCGCTCCTCCAGCGCCTGCAGCTGCCTGAGCACGTCACCGGCGTCAGCCTCGGGCGATCCCATTGCGCCAAGCGCTTAGGTCGGCGCCCGCGCGCGCGCCGCACGCGCGCCGCGGCCTCCCCCGCCGCACCCTTGCCGGCACGGCGCGCGCGCCGAGGGTGTGACACGTGCATCGCGCGCCGCAGCCCCCCCCTCGCGTCCGCAGCGCCGAGGACGACAGGAACTCCTTGGCGGCCGCCTGCTCGGGGTCGTCTTCAGGCTCGTCGTCCTCCTCGCCCTTCTTCTTGCGGCCGCCCGCCGCGGGCGCCGTCGTCTTCGCGCCCGTGCGCTTGGCGGCGCTCTCGGCCTCCTCCTTGGCGGATTTCTCAGCGGCGGCCTTGGCGGCCTCCTTCGTGCGGCGCAGCGCGTCCTCGCGCGCCGCGTCGACCAGCTTCTTCTTCTCCTCGATCTCCTTGGCGCGGATCTTCTTCCTGTCCTCCGCGTCGCCCTTCTGCTGCACGTAGGTGTGGACGAGCCACCACACGCCGAAGAGGAGCACGACGGGGCCAACGTTTGACATGGCGCTGACCACGGCCTGGTTGAGCCCCGAGGCCGACGGCGGCGCGAGGTAGGACACCTCTGCCCCGCCGCGGCTCATGCGCTGAATGGTTTTGGTGTGGTCCAGCGGGACCTGCGCGACCTTGCACACGCCGCTCTTGTAGATGAGCAGCACCCGCCCGGAGAGGTCGTTGGCGAAGCGCGCGCGCGCGACCTGCCCCTTGTCGAGCGCCTTGATCATGTCCGTGTACGACACCTCCTCGGTCACGGTTGTCTTGCCCTCGGCACCAGCGGCTGCGCGCGCCACCGCGCGCCGCGCAGTCGCGCGGCTGTGCGGCGGCCGCGCGCGCGGGCGCACGGCCGTCGCGCGCGACGCGCGCATCGCCATCTCCCACGGCCGGACGAGAGCGCGAGCGCCGTTGGGTACCGCTCCGCCCCGCCCGGCGCTCCCCTTCCCACCCTCACACCCCACCCTAACCCCCCACACACCCGCCCTCACCCCCAAGCGCCCACGCCGGAGCGAGTGCGCGCGGCCGCCGCCGCAGGCCGCCGGCGCGCGGCGTGCNCTGCAAGCGGCGCTCACGGGCTCTCCTCTCGAAAGCGAGGCGGAGGCCGCCGCATCAGCTGCCGCCGCCGCCGCTAGGCTGCCAGGTGGGCGCGCGACGCAGCCCCCGCGCGCGTGGTGCAGCCGCGCGGGCTACGTCTCGACGCTGCACTACGACGCCAGCGACTCGCTCCTGATGCAGCTCCGAGGCAGCAACGCCGTCCGGGCTGCGCTGCCGGGCGCTGCGTGGCGCGCGGCGCGCGGCGAGGCGCAGGGGGCTCCTTTGCCGGCCGCGCGCTCTCCTCTCTGTCGGCGTCGATCGGCCTACGGACTAGCCTCTGCCTCCCCCCCCCCCCCCATATCCCACGCCACCCTGGGCCGAGACGCTTCACCCCTCTTCCCCTCGCTTCCCCCCGCGGCCGCGGCGCCGCGTTTCGCGCGCGCGCGCGCCGGGAAAGCGCGCCGAAACCAAAAAAAAAAATACGAACGCACGCGTGCATGCGCTGACGGACGCGCGCGCGTTCGAAAACGTCGCCCCCGCCCATCCCGGGACCCCACCCGCAGGCCCAGGCGGACGCCGCCGGCGATGACTGCAGCCCCCCTCGCCGCGCGGCCAGCATGCTCTCGCCGAGCGCGACGAGGGAGCTCTGCACGCCGGGCGGCGGCACGGGCGAGCGGCGCGTGACGCGGCAGTCGCCGCACGCGTTCAAATTGGTTTCGCAGGCGGGAAAGGCGCAGCGCGGCGCGGCGGCCGCCGGCGCGGCCAGCGGCGGCCCGGCGGAGCAGGGTGCGGCAGCGGAGGTTCAGACGCCCCTCCTGATGGCGACCGCGGCGGCTCTCCAGCAGCAGCAGCAGCAGCAGCAGCAGCGTGGCGGCCGGATTCCGGCAATGCCGTCGCTCGTGGGTGTGCCAGTCGCGGTGGCGGCACCGGTGGCTGCCGTGAGCCGGGAGGCCGACGGTGGCCTGTTCGTGTCGCCGTTGGCCGGCCCGACGACCGCCCCAAACTCAGTGGAGCCCACGCCCACATCGCGCGCAGGGGGCGCCGAGGCGGTCGGCCCGGCGACCGAGCTGAAGAAGCCCTACAGCCGCAAGGACAAGAGCCTCGGACTGCTGTGCGAGAACTTCCTGTACCTGTACGGCGACGGCAACGAGGGCGTCATCAGCATCGACACGACGGCGCAGCGGCTGGGCGTCGAGCGTCGGCGCATCTACGACATCGTCAACGTGCTCGAGTCGCTGCGGATCGTACAGCGGCAGGCGAAGAATCGCTACGAGTGGAACGGGCTGGCCAAGATGCGCTCGCACCTCGCCGACCTCAGGCGGCAGGGCAAGGAGGAGTTCGGCGCCGCGCTCGCGAAGCACGGGCTCGGGCTGAGCAGTCCGGCGGCCGACCAGGAGAACCGCGAAGTGGTGAGCGCGACTCCTGTGCCGCCGGAGCTGGAGAACGGCCAGGCGCAGGGAGGGGAGCGCCAGGCGCTGGGTGGGTCGGAGGACGTCGCTGCGGACTCGGACGCGGAGGGAGCGCCCGAAGGGGCGAGCGGGAGCCGCTCCGGCCGCCGGAAGAGCGCCGGTAGCGACGCCCGCCGCGAGAAGAGCCTGGGCCTGCTGAGCACTAAGTTCATCATGCTCTTCCTGGCGTGCGGGGATGACCCAGTCAGCCTGGACACCTCCGCCAGCGTCCTCCTCGGGGGCACGCCCAGCGCGAACGACCTGAAGACCAAGGTGCGCCGACTCTACGACATCGCCAACATCCTCGTGAGCCTGCGCCTGATTCAGAAGGTGACCAGCGACGACTGCCGCAAGCCTTCGTTCCAGTGGCTGCGCACGGAGGAGACCATCGAGCCGGCGAACGCGAAGGACGACCTGTGCAAATTTCTCGGGGTGCGCTGCCCGGATGCGGAGGTTGCCATGAACACCCCCGCGCCACGCCGCGGCACGACCAAGGTCGGGTCCGCCAGGGCTGACGGTGGCGCGACGGGCAGCGCCGGACGCCGCCGTCCTCGCGCGGGGGCGTCCGATGCGCAGGGAGGCAAGCGCAAAGCGGTGGGCACGCCCGCCGCCGGCGGCCCGAAGCGCCAGCGCAAGCGCGCAACGCTGTCGACGCTCGCGGGCCCCAACGGCGCCGCGCAGGTGGCTGCTGAGACGAGCAAGCCGACGAAGAAGGCGAAGCAGGAAGCCTCGGCAACAGACGCGTTTGCGGCGGCTGCGGCTGCGCCGGCGAGTGCGGCGTTCCACCTGCCCGGCATGGTGCCAGGTTCGATGCCCATGCTGCCAGGAATGCCCGTGCCCATGCCCATGCCGCAGGGTCCATCGGCCAAGGGTGGCGTGGCGGGCCAGGCTGACTTCAACCTATACATGGCCAACGCATACATGTACCAGTGGATGGCAATGCAGCAAGTGCAGCAGCAACAGGCGGGCACCGCTGTCCCCGCAGCCGCGGCGGCGGCGATGGCAGCAGCGGCGGTGGGCGCGCAGAGGCCGTCACCCGAGGTGGCAGCTGCGGCGGACGCGGCCCTGGCGGATGCGGCGAAGACGCTCGCCAAGGTAGCAGACGTCGCTCGTTGACCCGTTCGTCCCAAGGCGACGGCGCTGTGGCAGCCCACGCGCGAGAATCTCTCCACAGCCAACCCGCGCATAAGGCGGACGCTGCCGACTGTGGGGCCCGAAACGACATTAAATACAGCCACGCCGAGCCAGGTCCACCTGGCGGGTGGCCCAATGCCGAGAAACAATTGATGCTTGACGACTCACTGAGAGTGCCCCGCCCAATGGCCGACTAGAGTGAAGCGCAAGCACAGCTATTTTACAACGGCGTTAGTCGGCGCGCCTGGCTTTGGCTCGCATGGCGGTCGCCAAAGCAGCTTGCCGGGATCGACCGCCCCCTCTCCCCTTCTGGGTGAGCATGAGATGCAGAAACAGGCAGTTGAAGCCGAGCAGGCTCAACTGGCAGAACATGCACATGCGGATCTCGAGGTCGCTGTACCTTCCAGGCTCCTCAATCAGCGCGTCCCAGAAGATCTGCCAGCGGGATGGGGGGCGAGTGCAGGTTGCACGTTGTCGAGGCGGCGCCCAGCACGAGCGGGCGAGCGAGTGAGCGAGCGAGCGCGGCCACGTGCGCCAGCATCGCAACGCTCGTCACCAGCCATCGCTCTTGTGCGCGCTGCGCGGCCGGGCAGGGCAGCAGCGGCGCCTCTCAACGCACGGGCGCGCAAAAGCACACTTAGTACGCCGGGCGCGCCGCACCTTGGTAAATATAGGGTAGGCGATCATCCTGAGCGCGATGAACGTGCTCCAGTGCAGGAATGTCACGAGGGCCTTCGCGCCCCTGTGTTGAAAGCGCACAGTGCGCTTGAAGGTCAGGATCACTGTGTTAATCTCCACGAGTCCGTCGTAGCAAGTGTAAAGCCCGTGCTCGGGGAAGCGGACGGGATGGAGGATGAGCAGTGCCGTCACGACCTGCGCGCAAGCACAGCAGCAACGATGGTGCGGGCGCAGGCGAGCGGGCGCGCCCACGCACGCGCGGGTCGTGCGACGAGCGCGCGTCCGAGTCAGATGCGAGTGGCGGGCGTGCGCACGTCGTGCGATCTAGCCGGCGAGGTAGGAAAGGTGGAGAGGCGCGGACGCGCGCGAATGTGCGCAGCAGGCGGCGGTGGCGCGGTCGAGCACGCACGTGGTGCACGAGCACGAGCGGTGCCTTTGGCACGCACTGCGGCTGCAGGCATATCCAGATGAAGTCAAAGACGATGTACGCGAGGAATATGCACGACAGCACCAGGTTTGGGACGAGCTCGGCACCGCACGCGCCGAAGACCGACGCCGTCGCGAGCCATGGGAGTATGTACAGGTTCATCATGTCGTGGTTGCGCTTGGCGCTGTCCGCCGACTCGGACGACAGGCGCTGGAGGAGGTACAGGTCCCCGCTGCCGAAGCCACCCGCACCGCGGCGCATGCTCATTTCGCCGCCGCTGCCCATGTTCGCACCGATGGGAGCGACCGATGACCACCACCCAAGCTGGAGCCCCGCTTGAGGGCGGCCCGCCCGCCCAGTCCACCCCGCTCCAACCTGCAGTCCAACTCCCCACATCCCTCTCCCTTCTTCCTCCAAGAGCCAGCGCGCGTCGGGCATGCGCGTTGAGCGCGACGCCAGCGGGGCCATCGTGCTGCCCGAGCTCGCGCCGCTCGCGATCAACGCCGTGCCGCCCGAGACCGTCGCCGAGCTTCGGCGGGCGCTCGACGACCTCATCGGCGAGGGGTCCGAGGAGCGCTGCCCGTACGGCGCGGAGGCACACGACGAATGGCGGCGATACTGCACCGATGCGCAGATCGCGCGATTCGCCAAGGCCGACGGCCTCAACCTCAAGAAGGCCGAGGCGCGCGCGCGCGCGACGCTGCGGTGGCGCGCCGAGTACGGCGCGTCGCGGCGCGTGTGCGTCGCCTGCCGCGACCGCTCGCCGCGCTCGCACTACATGCAGCACGTCGGCTTCGACCGCTTCGGCCGCGCGGTGGTCTACTCGTGCTACAAGTGGGCGCTCAACGTGAACGTCCCCGACAACATCGAGCACATGGTCATGTGCCTCGAGCGGGTGTGCGCCGCCATGGACAGCGCGTACGGCCCGCCCGAGAAGCGCCAGGAGCGCTGCGTGTGGATCATGGACTTCTGGGGCTTCGGCATGCGCAACATGAACCCCGCGCAGGGTGAGGGCGCGGGTGCCGGCGCACGCGGGCGCCGGACGCGCGCGCGGGCGCCCGCC
>RQSC01000056.1:21687-34579 GCA_013416795.1 Prasinococcaceae sp. CCMP 1430
CGGCGGGGCGCGCGGCGGCGGTCGCGCGCGACTCGGGCGGCGGCTTCTGGGCGGGCGCGCTGGTGGGCGGCGTCCTGGGTGGGGTGGCGGCGTACGTGTTCGCGCCGCAGATCTCCAAGTTCCTGCTCGGCGAGGACGGCGAGGCCGACGACATCGGCGGCGTCGAGGAGACAAACACGAAGCTCACCGGCGAGATCGCCGCGCTCAACAGGTGCGCGCGCAAGCGCGGGCCACTCCCTCGTGCCTCCATCGGGCCCGACACCCCCACGACCACCCGTGATGCTGACTCGACGCCAACACCGCCTGCATCGCCCGCGCTGCCCGCGCCGCCGGGCGCACTGCTGCGCGGATTGGCGCGCGCGCAGGGAGATCGACACCGTGAAGGCGCAGATGGGCACCAAGATGGAGGCCGAGAAGACCATCAAGAGCGTCATGGACGACACGCTCGGCCAGGCATCGATCTGAGTGGCAGCCGCGCAGGCGCAGGTAGCGCGCGCGCCAGTGCGCGCCGAGCCCGCGCCCGGCCAGAGAGGCGGCGGCGCTTCCGCGCGAGAGCGGCACTGTCTTCGCTAACGCTCAGAGCGTGGACGTGACACGACAACGACGCCCGGCGGCAGGCCCACGCGCAGCGCCTGCGGCGCACAACGCTGCGCTGCCGCCTACTACGCATCCCACGGCGCGAGTGTTTGTGGTTCGCCGACAGCCCGCCCGCTGTCCACGCCTTGCGCTTTCTGCCCGCCCGCCTCGAAATTCGTCCATGATGTCGCGTAGCGGGTCCCCGCAGACCGCAAAGCCCCGCGCGCCCGCGCAGCTCCCGGCCGATCGCGAGCGCCCATCATTGGCGATCGATGCGCCTGCGGCGCCGCGCCACACCGCCCCCTCGCTTCCCACGGCGATCGCGCGCGCGCGCGCGGCCCGCCCGCCACGCAGCCCCATATATTCGGACGACGACACCATCCGCGCCAGATAGGCGGAGAGGCCGCCCACCGGCGGCGCGATCGACATGTCGTTGTCGTTGAGGATCACCACCAGGCGATTCCCCGCCGCCTCGGCATTGTTCATCGCCTCATAGGCCATGCCCGCCGACATCGAGCCGTCGCCGATGACGGCAATGCCACGCCCGGGCCGATTTGCCAGCTTGTTGGCGACCGCAAAACCCAGCGCCGCGCTGATCGAGGTGGAGCTGTGGGCCGCGCCGAACGGGTCATATTCGCTTTCGCTGCGCTTGGTAAAGCCAGACAGGCCGCCGCCCATGCGCAAGGTGCGGATGCGGTCGCGCCGCCCCGTCTGCAGTGCCTTGACCGGGTTCCCCGAGTCGGCGCTGGCAGAGCGCGACCGCGCGCGTGTGTGCACGCGGTGTGTGTGTGTGTGTGTTGGGGGGGGGGGAGGGGCGCGTGTGTGCCTGCGCGCCTGCACGCATACCACAACACGTTTGCTCGGCGTCGGTGTGTGCGTGTGTGTGAGAGAGGGGGGGAGAGCGAGAGCGCACGAGCGCGCTGGTGCGCTGGTGCGTGACTGTGCGCACGCGGGTGCGCGCGCGGGTGCGCGGCGATGGGCTGCGGCGCGAGTACGCCGGCCGTGACCTCGCCCATCCCGCCGGCTCCCGCGCCGACGAGAGTCGAGCAAGTTGCGACTGGTGATGCCGAGGTTTCGGCCGAGGACGAGCAGCGCGCCGCGCTCGCCGGCGGGCCGCCGGGTGCCCTGGCCGCGCTCAGCAAGTATGACAACGCGACCGCCCCGCCGGTGCCGCCACGCGCGTTCAGGGACATGACCGCGCCGGCGCCCGCCGGCGCGGATGACCACGACGCGGAAATCGACGACCTGATCGCGTCCGAGGCCGCGGCTGAGTCTGCGGCGCTCGCGACCAACGCAGCCGGCCCGGAGCCTGGCGCCGAGGCCGGCGCCGCACACACACACGCGCCCGAGCAGGGCGGCGCCCGCGCCGCCTCCCCCGACGCCGACTTCGACGTCGACGCCATGCTGCGCGAAACGGACGAGTCGGTGGAGCGCCTGCTCGGCCTAGAGGCGCCGGAGGCGGAGGCGCAACAGCAGCAGCAGGTATGGTCCTCGCCAGCACGCGCGCACGCGAACGCGCGCACTCGCGCACGTGCTTACATGCACGCAAACGCGCGCAAGCGCTCCCCCTTCCCCAACCAACACACACACACACGTGCGCGCACACGCGCACACGCGCACACGCACTCATATACTTCCACGCACGCGCGGCTGCAGGCCGGTGGTCCGTCCCACGCACATCTCCCCCCGCCGACCAACTCTCGGGACGCGGCGTTCCACTCAATCCTGGGCGCGTACGGTGGCGCCGCGGCCGTGAACGACGGCGGCGGCGACCACTATGAGCACCGCTACCGCGGCACCGATGGTAGCCTCGCGGCGCTCGCGCACAGGCCGGTGTTTGCCGCCCCAGGCGATGACGACGACGACCTCGACGAGCTCGACCTCGCCTCGCCGCAGGCGCAGGTGTCGCCGCCGCAACCGCCTCCGCGCGCGCACACACACGCACCGCACGGCGGCGGCGACGCGGGCGTGGGCTTCGGCTTTGGCGGAGGGGGTGGTGTGGCGCAGAGCGGCAGCGCGGATCTTGGGTTGGGCATGGGCTTTGGCGGCGCGGGCGGCCTCCCCCCCATCAAACCGAAAAGCTCGGGGATGTGGGACCTTGACGCGGACGACCTCGCATACGAGGAGGTGGGCGGCGCGTCGGAGGTCGTGTCCTTCTGAGAGCACGCGCAAGCTCACGTGCGCATCCACACTCGCGCTCTCTCTCGCGCACACACACACGCAGGCACATGTGTGCTTTCTGAGCGCCCAGTCGTTCGTCGCGCGGGCGCAAGTGCACGCATGTATTGCGTGGTAATAGACGCCGCGCACGTGGCTTGCTGCAGGCAAGTATGGTACAAGGAGGCAGCGTGTGTGTGCGCGTGCGCGCGCGCGCGCGCATGGCCTGCGAAGGCAGGAGGTGCGACTACTGCAGCCGCAGCTGCGCCTCGGAGGCGGCTTGCTGCCTCGCCCTCGCGGCCTCCGCCGCGAGCGCGACCTCCTGCGCCGCGCGCGCCCGCCGCGGCAGCGCCTCGCCGACGCTCAGAGCCACGAACGCCTCGGCCTTGGCGAGTTGCACCTCCGCGATGGCAAGGCCGCCCAGCGGAGACAGCGGCGCGCTGTAGCGCACGAGCTTGAGGAGCTGGCCATTGGTCGCCTTGGACGCGTTTCCCCCCAGTCGTGAGTAGCTGCGAGGATGTGCGTGTGTTTGTGTGTTTGTTTGTGTATGTGTGTGTGTGCGCGAGAGAGAGAGAGAGAGGAGGCAAGCGTGAGTGCGTGCAATACCGTTCAGCGCAGGGTGTCAGCTTCGGCGCGCCTGTGCGCATGCTCGTGGCGTAACAGAGCGGGCGACATTGATGCTGCTGTCAGGCGCTGCGGTGGCACGCCGCTCGTGCGCTGCGCTTGGTGGCGCAGCCTCACCACTTGACGAGCAGCGGTAGCCGCAGCTGCGGCATCTCCTCTTGCGGCAGCGCCGCCCCCCGGGCGTCTGCAGCCACGCGCGTGCTCACGAGCAGCTCGAGCGCGTGGCGGTCGTTGCGGCTCGCGCTCGGCGGCAGGTCGCACTCCCATGTCCCCACCGACCAGCCCGTGACGTCCGACGCACCCCCGCCGCCGCCGCCGCTGCTGCTGCTGCTGCCGTCGCATGCGCGCATGGACAATGACGCCTCGCCCGCAATGCCCCCGCCCGTGCCGCGCGTGTTGACGCCTAGCGATCCGCCGCCCCCGGCGGACGCTGCGCGCGCGCCATCAAGCGCCGTCACGTTGATCACCTCCACAGCTGTCACGTCGAGTGCGTCCCATGCGCCACTGCAGGCGCGGGTGTGTTTATGGGTGTTGCAAGAGCACCCAGACAAGCAGGAGCGACGGTGCGCGCGTCAGTGCCGCGCAGCGTGGATGCGGGCTGCGCCCAACGCCATGGGCGTGCGCGAGAGGATGCCGCGCGCACACCGCGGACCTTCCCCTTCTCCTTGCCCTTGCACTCAGAGCGATTGCGTACATCGCGCGCTCGAACAGCTTGAGCGTCGTGCTGGCGTGCGTGAAGCGCGCGCCGTCGGGCTTGAAGACGGCAGCGCGCGCATCCACGGCGCTCGGCGCGTTGCCCGCAGGCCCGCCGGGCGCTCCACCCTCGCCGAGCGCCTCGACCGCGAGCGACAACGAGACGCGATCGTGCAGGAGGGACGCCATCTCGACCCCCGAAGCGCCCGGCCGCGCAGCGCGGGGCCCCCGGCGGGCGCACTGTGCCGCAGTGCCACTGCCACACTTCGCGCACGTGCTGGCGGCCTGGGCGTACGCGCGCGGGCGCGCGCTGGCGCAAACGCAAGCGCGCCCAGTGCGAGACCTGGGCGCGTGGGACTAGGCGCAAGCGCGCACGGCGGCGGCCTGAGCACCGCTTCGCGCGCGTAGCAGGCCTACGCCGGGGCGCCGCCGACCCGCTGCGACGCAATGTCGGCGCGGCACCTGCTGGGCGGCTTCGGCGACGCGGGCAGCCTCAGTGAGGGCCAGCTCGACACGCTCGACGGCATCACGTGGTCGCTGAGCGCGATAAGCGCAGCGTGCTCGTTTGCCGTCGTCGCGAGCTACTGGAGCTACAAGGTGTGCGCTTGCGGGCGCGTACCACTGCTCAGGCACCAGCGTAGGCTCGGCGCTTCCGAGCGCTTGCGCCCGGCAGAAGCCCACGGCTGAGCGAGAGCGTGCTGCCCGCGCTGACATGGCTGAAACGCATCGCACACCACACCCCTGCGCACGTCCAATGCGCGCCTACGCATTCGTGCACGCCCTGCGGGGCCTCGCGTTCCCTCAGGACCTACGTACGCACGCCTTCGCCCTGGTACACTACCTAGCGCTGGCGGACTTGTTCAACTCGCTGTGGCCGTACCTGCCGCAGTCGCCTGTGGCGTCGTGCTCGCTGCAGGCCTTTGTCTACCAGCTCTTCTCGCTTGCGAGCATCCTGTGGACAGTGGCCATCGCACACACGCTCTGGGCGACGGTTGTCGCGCGGGACGAGGATGTGGCGAGGTTCATGCGGTGGTACCACGCGGGTGTGTGGGGCACCTCCGGGGTCTCTGCGATCGTGCCCCTCGCCGCGGGGCGGTACGAGTCTGTGGGCCCGTGGTGCTGGATCGCCACCGCGCCCACCGGTGACAAGGGCGGCGTGGCGATGCGCTTCGCCTTCTTCTACGTGCCGCTGTGGCTGGTCATCGCGTACCAGCTCGGTGTGTACGCGCAGGTGATGCGCACGCTGAGCGTGCTCTCGCGCATGCACGCAGCCGCCCGCGGCGAAAGCAGGGGCGCGCGCACGCGCGCGTGGGCCATCATCCGGCGGCTCGGGTACTACCCGCTCATCCTCATTTTCGTGTACTCCTTCGCGACGGTGCACAGGTGCATCAACGCGGCGACCGGCAGGACAGTGTTCTGGCTGTACGTGTTGCAGGCCGTGTTCGGGGCCCTGCAGGGGGCGATGCACGCGGCGGCGTACGGCATGAACGAGGACGTGCGCGCGCACTGGCGTGACTCGCTCGGCGGCCTGTGCTGCGGACGGGGAGGCGCTCACGCGCACACGCGTTTCGAGGACGAGGGGGAAGCGGGCGAGGTGCGACGATGAGCTGCTGTGTGTGTGTGCGTGTGTGCGTGTGTGTGGGTGGTGGGTGGGGGTGGGGGCGGGGAGGAGCGGGGTGGGGGGAATTGCGTGCGTTGGCGCGCTCGCGCGAGCGAGAGCGCGTGGGCGCGCACTCACGCGCTGACATCCTACGCCATGTCACGTGCTACCGCGTGCATAGCTTGCGTTCGATGACACGAATGTCCCCGGCGACATCGATGACTTCAATGAGGCCTTCGCCTCCGGCAAAGACAACTTCAAGGATGGCGTGGAGATGGTGGAGGTGAAGCTCGAGGAGTCACCGCGGTGACACTTGCTCGTGGCGCCGATCGGTGTCTTTGCCCCAGCACACTCACCCATCGGCCGGTATTGCTTCACCGGCGGGGGAACGTGGCACCGCCGTTGCCATCGATGGCTCTCTCGCACGCAGCCAGCAAGCAGACAAGTAATCGCACAGTGCTTAGCTAGTATTCAGAGCAGAGATATAATATTAAAAGGAACAGTGGCTAGCGTGCGAGCAACAGGCAGGAGTCGCCCGACGCAGGACGCAAGGGCGCGGCGGCCGGGTAGCTCTCCGCGCGAGCGCCTGTGCCCCAGTGTCGCTCAGTGCTGAACCGCTCTGTTCCGTGCGGTCCCCGCGCCGCCCTCAGTTGTTGGACGCGACCACGGCGAGGCCGAAGACAGTGGCTATGCAATACATGGTCTTGTTCTCCCAGCGCACTGTACGAGAGCCGTCCGTGGCATTGTCCCAGTAGCAGCTCGACGCTGTGTGCAAGCCTGCGCCGTTCTTCTGCATGATGACACACGTCACGACGTACTTGAACGGCTTGCCGAGGCCGGTGAGCCGCTTGAGGGAGGTCTCGACGACCTCGCTTACCCACTGGCTGCTCTTGTGCTGGTTGTACACGGTGTTCAGGAGCACGCTGTCGATGCTCTCTTTGATGATGGCGGACACGTCGTCCGCAACGAATGCCGCCTCGTCGGAGGTCTCCAGCCCGTCCATCGCGCCCACTGCGCCCGCGCACGCGCCGGCCGCGTCCGCCACCCGGCGAGGGTGGGCGCGCGCGTCGCGGGGAGCGGCGCACGCCGCGGCGCCGCGGCGGTGTGGCTTGCGCCCGGGACGAACCAAGAGGTCCGCACCCGGCGCCTCTCACCCCCACTCACCCACCATCATGCCCACACGCGCACGCCCACCCAGGCGCCGCGCCGGCCCGCCCGCGCAGCTCTGCGGCGCCCCAAAGCGGCCGCCGCGCCCCTCGGGGAACGCGCACGCGCTGCATGCGTTGCGATATTACACACAAACCCGTACTTCACCCCAATACCCTAAATATGTACCCAAACCCAGCACGCACGAGACATCGTCGGTGCGGCAGAGCGAGGCACGAGCACACGCGCACCAACGACCTGCCAGCGGGTGTGGCGTCGCTCGCCGGGCGGGCTGGCGCTCAGGCCTGGGCAGCCCCGGCGCGCCGCGCGAGGCTCCTGGGCGTGCGTCCCTCATCGGCTCCACAAGCAAGGGGGCTTTCGCTGGCGGCGTCCGCCGGCGGGCGGGCGGGCGCCGCGCGCTCGTGCGCGCGCGCATTTGACCGGCCGACGGGATACGGAATTCGAGCGCGCACGCGCCCGGCGGAGGCGCTGGCGCAGACACCCTGGCCGGCCGGCGAGGACATGCCACATGTCCCTCCTCCGACCGACTCCGCCGCGATGGACGCCGATGCGCTCGTGCTCCCTCTGCGCCTGGCGTGACGCCGGCCCCCCATGGAAGTCCTCAGCGTGCTCGGCCTGGCAGGCTCACGCGCTCGCATGCAAATTGCTGCACCCGCCTACGAGCTCGCAGATATCTCAGTTTACGGTTTTATAATGTAGGGTTTATTTTTTACGTCGAAATACATATGGATTACGCTTGCGTTCCCCGACGCGCGGAGGCCGCTTTGGGGTCGCTCGTCACTGGTGCCTGGTTCGGCCGGTGGGCGCACCCGAGGGGAGGTGGCGCGTGCGTAGCGTGGCGCACACCGCGCGCGCGCGGCGCCGCTCCTGCCTCTGTTCGTCGCCTCGTGCGACCTGGTAGCCATGGTGCGTGCGCGCGCGAGCGAGCGAGCGAGCGAGCGAGCGAGCGAGAGAGAGTGTGTGTGTGTGTGTGTTCGCGGGGCCGCGGCGCAGCCCGTGGCACCTGTCGCTGACACGCTTTGCGCCCCCACGATGTCCGTCGCGGCCGCGGGCGCTTGCGCGGGCACGGGCACTTCCCCCCTTCCCCCCCCATCGCTGCTCCCTACCTTCTGTGCTCGCCCGTGCTTGCTACTGCAGCCTGGGTTGCTGTCACTGCTGCGCAAGCTGCGCAAGCCGCAGCAGGGCGAGGCGCGCATTCTGGTGCTGGGCTTGGACAACGCAGGCAAGACCACCATCCTGACCAAGCTGAGCGAGGAGGACATCACCACCATCACGCCCACGCAGGGCTTCAACGTCAAGTCGCTCTCGCACGCAAACTTCAAGCTAAACGTGTGGGACATCGGGGGACAGAAGGCAATTAGGTGAGCGATGTGGCAGGCGGAGGCGCGCGCTCGGTGCGACTTGGCGTGGGCGGCGCTGTCGTGTGAGGCGGCACGGCAAGAACGAAAATGGTGCGCCGATGTTGACTCAGCGAGCGCATGCCTCTCACACACCCGGCCTGCCTCACGCGCATGCATTCCGCGCGCTCGCGCACGCTTTGGCCGCGGCGTGCAGGCCTTACTGGAACAACTACTTCGAGTCCACGGACGCGCTTGTGTATGTGATTGATTCCACCGACCAGAAGCGCATGGAGGAGACGGGCTTCGAGCTGGGGGATCTCCTTGAGAAGGAGAAGCTTGCCGGGGTGCCGGTGAGTTGGCGCGTGCGCATGAAGGCGCGCGTGCGCGCTCGGATGGGCGTGAGTACCGTGAATCTGAGCGTGCACGCGCGTGTGCGATTGGACGCATCGTGTGCGCTCGCCGGCACACCTCGAAGCTCGCTGGGGAGTGCCCCGCCCATGTGCGCCTCACGAGCTATGTGAGCACTGTGCTGACCACCACTGTTCCACGTGTCGCGCGGGCCCTCCTCTCTTTCTCTCTCTCTCTCTCTCTCTCTCTCATGCGCTGCTCGCGCAGCTCCTGATCTATGCTAACAAGCAGGACCTCCTCCACGCGCTGACGCCCGCGGAGGTGGCACAGATGCTCAATTTGGTGCAGATCCGCGACCGGCAATGGCAGATCGTCGCGTGCTCTGCGCGCACAGGGGACGGGCTCACTGAGGGCCTCGAGTGGCTCGTGTCCATGATCAAGTAAGTATCCGAGCATCCGCAAAGCGCAGCGTAGTGGAGGAGGCGCGCGCGTGCTGCGCTCGGCCGGGAGGGGAGGGGTAGGGGGGTATATTAATGGCCATCGCCGCGCGCACGCGCCCGAGAGAGGCAGGCGCGAGCGTCGGTGCGCACTCGGCGTGTACATCACTACTGTGGCAATCGGGGGGGTATTCGAGAGCTTGCTCGTGCGTGGCTCTAGCTGGCTAGCGAAGTGAGACCACGTACTCGCTGAGGCTCTTGAGGCTCTCAATACCAACGGCGTGGTCCGAGGGAGCGGCTCGCCGCTCCACGTGCACGCTGCCGCTCGCGCCGTCGACTCGCCAGCCAGCGGCTGTGCAGCGCTCTGCGCAATCCGCTTCGGGCAAGCCCAAGGCTTCGACACACTGCATGAGAAAGCGTGGAAGCACGCGGCGCGAGTCAGCCAGAGTCCGCCAGCATTCGAGCGCAACGTCCGCAAAGCTCGCGACCGCGTGCACTCGCACCTTGCCGAGCGCAATCGTGGTGTACGCCTGCCCGATGAGAGCGAGCGTGCGTTCCCTGAGCGCCTCTGCTACAGCCTCCGCCAGTGGCTTCATTGACGCGGACCATCCGTGGCTGGCCAGTATCCGCTGCGCACACACAGTGTCGCCACCCTCCA
This sequence comes from Prasinococcaceae sp. CCMP 1430, assembly GCA_013416795.1. Lineage (NCBI taxonomy): Eukaryota > Viridiplantae > Prasinodermophyta > Palmophyllophyceae > Prasinococcales > Prasinococcaceae > Prasinococcaceae sp. CCMP 1430. The sequence goes on from RQSC01000056.1 coordinate 31,288, forward strand.
TCGCGACGCCCAGCTCCCACGCGGCGCGAAGGTCAGCGTCGCTCTCGCGCGCGGCCTGCGGCGCACGCCTCAACACGAAGCGCGCATTGGACACATCGCCCGCGAGGAGGTATGCGAGTACGTGCGCTGCCCGCAACGGCGCGTACGCGTTCGGCGCCGCAGGGCTTGGGGCGGCCGCCGCGCCCTCGAGCTCAGCCTCGCTGCACAGCGTCGCGAGTGCCGAGAAGTCGCGCGCGGTGAGCGCGGCGGCAGCGAGCGTCGCGGCGCCCCCCCCGCTACCGCTGCCACCACCGCCGCCCGTCGAGGCCATGCCAAGGGCCACGCCCCGCTGCCGCGCGGGCAGCGCCCGCCTGGGATGGGGGCGCAGCGCTTGGCGCTGCGCGCGGAGTGTGGCGTCGCGCCGCTGGCGCTGGGTACCCTGAACAACCCATCAAAACGCACGCAACGCCCCCACGCACCCCGAGCGCGCACCCCCAACGGACCGGCCACACAGCGCACGCGGGCCGCGCCTGCAGAGGCCCGCACCCCGCGCCTTGCGTGGACAGGGGCGCGTGCGTCGACGGCAGGCGCAAGCCGGTGGCGGCCGGTGACGCTGAGGTGCGTGGACTGTGTGAAGGGGAGAGACTGCGGTGCCGCCGCAGATGCGTGCGCGGACGTGAGCGGCGAGCGCCGGCGAGGACGGGGGGGATGTGCTCCTCTGCGGCGCTTGAGCGAGCGCTCGTCGTGGCGCTGCCGGTGAGCGTGTGGGACGGGAATGTCTATGAGACGCCAGCCGCGCCTCGCGGCCGGCGGCTGCTCTTGGTGGGCGCGCGCGTGGGGGCTGCGGCACCTGGGCCGCCGCCGCAACAAGGCGATGGCGGCACGGCCGTGTACATCGTGTACGGCGCTGTTCCGGAAGAGAGCGCACATGTTGGCGGCGACAGCGAGGCCTGCAGGCTGCGGGGTAGCCTGCAAGTCGTCGGCGAGCTCTTGGCGCCTAGCAGCTCTAGCGATGACGACGCTGGGCCGCGCAGCCCGCGCAGCGCCGAGGCGAGCGAAGGGCCTTGGGTGAGGCTGGAGCGCGTCCGTGGTGGTGTCCGCCTCCTTCACGCTCGGTGGCATGTGGGAGCCGAAGGCGACATGGACCCACCTTCGGTCGTGCTTGTGCGCTTCGACCCACCGGTGCAACGCGTGCGTGTGCCCTCCGTGTGCGCCGACGCTGGTGAGCATCCGGCGTCTGGGGCGGACAGTGGCACGTTGGTGGGCGCTCTGGCTGCGGCCGTGGACGGCGCCGCTGATGAGTGGGCTCGAATTTGCGGCGCGGCCGCGCTTCGGGGCGAGACTTGCAGTGCGCGTGCCGGAGCGTCAGGGCTGGTCGCTGTGCTCGCGCGCGGCGGCACGGCGGCGGCCGACGCGCTGGCCGCTCTCGGGCGCGCACACGCGAGCGCGAGGCGGACAGTGCACTCTGCCGCATGCGCCGTTGCCTTTTTCCCCGAGGTGGCGCGCTCCAAACGCTCGCCAGGCGGCGCAGGTGCCGTGCTGCCAGCGGTGCTGCGGCGCGTCGTGCGCCTGAGCGCCGTTGGGCAACACCTAGAGTGGCAGTGCCGCGCCGGGCTGGGGGAGCTCCCGGGGGGCGGCGAGGAGCCGCAGCAGCGTGGGAGCGACCTCGAGCGATTGCAGCACGAGCGAGCGCACGCGTTGCACCGCGGCGCCGACGGCATCCTCGGAATCGTGTGCGGCGTTTCGCTGCTGCTGTGGCGCCAGCAGATCGCGGCGCGCTGTGCCCGCGCCCTCGTGGCGACCCATGAGGTTCTCTACGGCGATTGGCTCGAGTGGTTGTCAGGCACGCCGGGCGGGCTCAAACTCAATCGCGAGCTTGCGACTGCGATCGTGTCCGTCGCGCGAGGCCTCGCAGACGTTGGAGTGGCTGTCGTGCGGGTGGCCTCTGGGCGCGCCCTCGATGCTGGCGCGTTCGCACGCTCTGAAGCCGCCGCGGATGGGGACACCGTGGCCGACGACGTCGCGCGGGCGTGCGCTGGCGCGCTGGCGTGCGTGTGCGCGACGTGCGGGGCGTCGCTGGGCGCGGCGGCGCTCGCGGACGTGCTCGCGGTGCTCGCCATGCCGCTGCGAGCAGTGGCGAGCGCGGTCGCGTTGGCAATGCACTTTCACCTGCGGCTGGTGGGCGCGCTCGTCAGCGTCGCGAGGGGACGAAAGTGGAACGCCGCGCGCGAGCGGTACGACGCGTACCACGCGGGCGAGGACGTGCTGATTGCGGGCGCGTTCGCGCTCACCGTGCTGCTGCTGCTGCTGCCGACGGCGCTCCTCTTCCACACCGCCCTGGCGTGCGCAACGCTCGCGTGCGCGTGCGTGCCGCTCGCCGCCGCGCAGCTGGCGGCCGCCGTGCTCGAGACCGCGGACACACACCTGCTGCCGCTCGCGGTGCTCTCGCCGGAGGCCTTTCGCGCGGGCGCGTCGCTCGTGCCGCTGCACCTGCCCGCCGGGCTCGGCGGGCGGCACGTCGGCGCGGCAAGGCTGGCGCTGCGCGCCGAACGCACGGGCGTGGCGCGCGTGGTGGTGGGCGGCCGCGCCAGGACGTCCCTGTACGCGCGCGGCGCGTGGCGGTGGCTCGTCGACGCGGCGCTCGGTTCGGTGCTGTGCGGGCGACCGCCGAGCTCCGGCAGGGCCAGCTCGAGTGGCAGCAGCGACGAGCGGCGCATTGGCGTGCCCTTCGCGGTGGCCGGCGCGGCCGGAAGCGGCCTTCAAAACTGGTGGTGTGCTCGTGGCTAGTTGTTTGTGTTCGGTTTCGTGCGAGGCGCGGTGGCGCGACGCGCCGGCGCCTTCGAGGACGCCGAGGACACCCTCGAGGACGCCGACGCCGCCCTCCTCGCTGCTTTCATTTTTTTTTTTTTGGTTTGGCGTTCTGTTGTTGCTCGTGCGGGCGCGCGGACACGCACACGCCGCGGTGGCCCTCAGTCGCGCGATGCGCGAGCGCGAGTGCCGGGCCGTGCGCGCGGAGGAGGTCGTGCAGCCCGCTGACACACCTGCCCGCGTGTCCCCGCCGACGTTGCGGGCGCGCGCGAGTCTCCCGGCTCCGCGGAGGAGCTCGTTGTCGGCTCCGTGGCGGAGACGCTCCTCATCCGACGACCTGCCAGGCGTTCCCGAGCTCGCTGTGCTCCACGGCGCCCTTGCGCCGCAGCACGGTCATGCGCCAGTGGTGCGCGCACCGCAGCGCGGCAAGCTGGCGCGCGGCGAAGTGGATGGCCGCCGCGGGCTCGCCGCCGAAGGCGACCGCGACGCGCGCGCGCAGCTTGGC
>RQSC01000056.1:35620-51856 GCA_013416795.1 Prasinococcaceae sp. CCMP 1430
CCCCCCTCCTCCCCACACCCCCCCGCGCGCGCGCGCGCGCGCCGCGCGCGCACCCGCCGCAGCGGCACCTTTTCGGCTGTTCGCCTGATACGTTGACCGCACCCATATTTAGGGTTTATGTAATTAAGGGTCTATAATTTCCTGCAAAGCAGTGCCGTTTGACGCGCGCGCATTTCTGGGCGCGAGGTTTGGGTACGTGCGGTGGTTGACCCCTGGTCAGGGGGGGGGGGGGGGCGAAGCTCTCCCCGCATCGGCAGCCCGTCGGAGACTCCCACGCATTTAAGGTTTGTGGCATTGAGGGTCTGTGAGTATTCCTGCGTGCGATGCCATTTGAGGTGCGAAACCGACGGCGCGCGGTCGGTTCGGGTGCGGTTCGAACATGTGGCTCGGCTGGCGGTGATGGGGGGGCAGCGCCGCGCCGAGGCCTCGGAGGCTGTCATCAGTGGGCGCCGAAGCTCTCGCGGAGACGAAGGGGCGCCCGTCGGATCTCGCACCTCCCACACCGACGAGGGACGGGCAGCGCCACGCACACGCGCGGCCGGCGAGGCATGGCACCGACCGACCCACAGACAGACAGGCTGATGGCCGAGGGCCGGCGCCGGCGTCAACGCCGCGCGGCGACGAGCGAAGCCTCCCAGCCCCGTCGGAGGCGCGTGCTGCGGCTGGCGGGTGCGTGAGTGAGTGGAAGCAGCTAGCAGCACGTGAGATGCGAACCCTCGACGGGATGAAGACCCCAATGCTGTTTGGGTTGGGCTGGTCACCTTGGCGCGGGATCCAACCCAACCGACCGACGTGCGCATTCCACGGCACGGCGCTGCGCTTCGATACCAAACCCTTTTTCCGTTGCCTCTGTACATAACGAATGAGAATGGCGCTTCTTACGGTATACTTTACAGTGTCTGTACCTTAAATATGTTCGGGTTTTGTACTGAGGCGGGCCCCGGCTGCGCGCGATCCCGCGTGCCGAAACCCAATCCGGGCCCCCCTCCCCACCGCGTGCGTTTTGACCTGCCCGACGCCGACCCCGGTTCGCGCCCCCGCCGACCGCGGTTCGGTCGCGCCGTTTCGCTGGAGATCCCGGGTCTTCTGTGGCGCTGACCCGGTCGGGCCGCCGGCAGACCGGGGTTCGCGCCGGGCCGCCCCGCGCGGGCGGGCCAGCCCGATCCGCGCGCGCAATCGTCAATCGCGGTCCGGGGCAAAACGACGGAAGCACCCACCCAAACGCCATATGAAAAGGATTACGTTGATTGAATGCGGAGGTATAATAGTGTGCGATAGGATGGGAAATGTGCGGATGATGCGGGTCGGAAAGTTTCCTTATCCGCGCGGGCCCGCGCGCGCGCGCAGTGCGGCGCGCGCGCGCCGCGCACGCCACCACGTCGACCCGCCGCCTGCCGAGCCCGCGCAGGCCACCGGCGCATCGCCGTGCCATCGCGCCGCGTGGTCCAGGCAGCGGGTGACGTGGAGGTCCCACTCCTGCATGCTCATCGCGCGTCCGCCTGCCCCGCTCCGCCCCGCGCGGAGCGCGGTGGAGGGCGGATGGCACGCCCTCTGCCACACACACCACTCCCCCCCCCCCCCCCCCCCCCCCCCCCCGCGTGCGCCGGCTGCGGCTGCCCCGGCAGCCCGCGCAGCGGCAGAGCCTGGCGCTCACGCACACACGTGTGCCAACGCCGCGTAGGACGACGCGCGCGCGGAATCACCCACGGGCGAGTCATTGAGACCCACGGGCGAGTCATTGAGAGGCCAAAACGCCTGCGCCGCCGCGGGCGCTCGCGCGCCGCGCGTCGCGCCACTCGAACGCATGCGCTACGCAACCTCATCCGTTCCCATAATTTCCAGGTGGGTGCGATTGTTGGCGCAAATTCCGATTCGGTCGGATTCGATGGGATTTGACGCGCGCGTTGCACGTTGCACGTTAGTTCTATTTGAAGGTGGCGTGTTGGTGTGTTGTTACTCTCTCTCGCGCTCGCTGTCGGGCTGCTGCGTGCGTGCGAGGCGAGGTCTTGGCGGCGCGGGCGCGGGGGGGGCGCGCGCGCGCATCGCCCTCGTCCGCGCGGGGATGAGCCCCGGGGTGGAGGCTGAGCGCGCGGGAGGGCGCGCGGTCGGCCCGAAGGGGCAAATCCTGGCGAGGCGACGCGACCCTCCGGACGCCCTTCGCGCGCGCACATTTTTTTTTTTACTCCCGTGTGCGCCGCGAGGCGCGCTCGTGTGCGGGCGCCGCGCCGCTTGCCCTGCGCTCTGCGAGCGCGGGGGTCCGATCCTCCCGGCGGATGGGCTGCGCCATGGGCACGCGATCGGGCGGAGCGCGATCAGCGACGCGCCTCGGACGCCGCGCGCCCGCACGCGACGCGGGAGCGGCTGAGCGCGTGCGCCTGGTGCGCGGCGAGCGAACCGGCCTCCTTACTGACACCTCTGCCCTTGTGTGCGCCTGCCGCCGCCTCATCCTCGTGCCGCCGGGCCGATCGTCGCGCTGCGACGCGCAATTGTGTGGAACTCTTCGCGCACAGCTGGTCGCCGACATGGCCAACAACCCGGCCCTGGTACGTCGCGCCGCGCCCACCGCCGCCCACGCGCGGGTTAGCCGCGCTCCGCCAGCCCCCGCGCCAGGCGGACGAGACGTGCTGCTCTAGCGGACGCCGTCAGTGCCCCCTCGGCCGGTCGCGCTGGCGGCACAGGGACCGACGGCGCGCTTCATCCCCCATGCTCCCATTGCCACTTCGACCGCCGGCTGACGCCCTCCCCGCCGCTCTCGCCCGCTCTCCCACAGCCGCTGCTCGCGAACATCTTCGGCATCTTCATCCCGACCACCTTCCTGATCGTGCTGTGAGTGCGGCGCGCCCGGCACGCGCCTCACATGCCCCCCCGCTGCACGCTCGGCTCGGCCCCTGCCCGCACCAGCGCCGTCGCACGCGCCGGCCTGCTCCACGCACCACGCGGCCAGCGCCGATTCGCAGTGCGTGCCAACCAGGGTGCTAACCATCCTGTCCAACCTCATCTTTTCCCTCGCGCTACCCACTCAAACAGGTACATCAAGTCGAAGTCGCAGGGCGAGGTCGAGGTACGTGCATGTTCCCACGCGCGCGCGCGCGCTGAATTCCCTGCCGTGCGCCGCGGAGCAGACCTCGCGCGCGCCTAGCGGTGTAGCGAGATCGCGTCGTGTTGTGCTTGCTCCGTTGCTGACCCATTGCCCTCGGCCATCCCCGCGACCTGCAGTAAGCGACTCGCTGCCAGACCGCCTTCGGTGCCGCCATGCCCGCGCTCGCCGCGTGGCTTGCCGGTGTGTAACAGAGCGAGATGTCTCACTATCCAGCCGCCACTATCCAGCCGCGCGGACCCCGCTGCGCCGCGCTGCGCGCAGAGGAGGCATGGCAGGCAAAGCTGTGCGGGCGCGGGGAGGGGGAAGCCGCTGGGCGCGCAACGTCCGCATTTTTACTCGTCATCGTCGTCATCGTCATCAGCACCGAAGACGGCGAGCGCTGCCCGCTCGATCTTGCCGGCGTCGCCAGGGGCCGTCGGCGGCTCGGCGGGTGCGTCCTGCCCCGCGGCCGCGCCGGCGCCCGCGCCGGCCAACGCAGCCTCGGGCATCTCGCGGCCGGTGAACTGTTCGGGCGGGGGCGCGAATGGGTCAGTCCGGGCAGGTGCACACAGCTGGGCGCTCGTCGGCTCGGGCTTCCCTGGACGCGAGCAACGCGGCCACGGGGCCACCCCTCGATGCCGCCGAGCGTGCGCACCTTGTTGAAGAGAGCCACCGGAAGGAACAGGATGTTGAGCAGCAGTGCCAGAATCTGCTTGCCCGAGGTGATGAGGAGCCCCACGCCGACGAGGATGCCTGCAGTCTGCAGCCGCGTCCCCCACTCACCGCGGCCCTCGGGCGACCCGAACGGGTTCCGGAAGAAGCCGCCGCCGCCGCCGCCGCCGCCGCCGAGACCCTTGCCGCTGTCGCCGCCGTCGTTCCCGCCGCCCGAAGCGAGCCACTCCGCCTCCTGCGCGTGCGGTGCCGGCATTCGGGAGAGGCACACGCGCGGTCGAACACGCGGCGGAGGCGAGTCGGATGCGCAGAGTGGGTGGTTGGGGGGGGTGCGGAGAGGAGTGAGCAGGGCAGGCGTCAGCGATCGTGATATCGCGCTGCTGGCGAGCGCTCGCCCGCCCGCAGGCGACTAGCGGGCGTCGTGCTGGCGTCGCGCGAGCGCACCTGCTTCTCCTTCTCCTCCGCCCAGTTGGCGAAGTTCGTCGCGTCGCGCGACGCGCCCCCCCCGAGCGCCTGCTCGAGCGCCTTGCGCGCGGCGTCCTTGTCGCCGCCGCCAGCGGCCGAGCGCGCCGCGGACGCGCCCGTCGCGCACGCCGCGCGCATCGCCGCCGTCCTAGGAAGGAAGGGCGGGCGGGGAGAGAGAGAGATAGAGAGAGAGAGAGGACCTGCCTCACCAACGCCCTCGCGCACCCCGTGTGCCGACCCCGCCCGCAACCTCCGCGAAAACCCTCCCGCCATCATCATCACACACGCGCTCGCAAAAAAATAAAATAAACCGGAAATTTCAGCCTGAAATTCAATCCAAAATTCACCCAATCTAAAAATCCGACGGGCCTCCATGCGCGCTCCTCCTCGGCAGCGTTTCGCGGATTCCCAAACGTATTGCACCCAAACCGCTGCATTTCGCGGCGAGCGCTCGACAATCCCTCCTATGAGACGTCGCGTTCATGCCACTCGAAATTGGATCGCGATGCGCGTCATTCAAATGTTCGTGAGTCAACATGAATTCGCTTTCGTATCAAAAACGCGGAACGATCGCGAGCTGAGGGGAAAGCGCGCAGTTCCGGGGCGCTGCGCTGCCGTTTTTTTTTTTTTTTTTTTTTTTTTTTTTGCCGGGAACGGCGCGCGCGCGCGCCCGGGGGTGCCACAGCGCTGCCCCGCGTGCCCCCCTCCCCCTCCCCCCTAACCCCCCCTCTCCCCCCCCCAAATACTCCCCGCACTGAGGCGGGCGTGGCGGGGAGGGCGTGGCGCGGGTGGGGTGGGGTGGAGCGCCGGCCGCGAGAGCATAGGAGTGAGGGGTGGGTTCTTCCCCGCGCGGCCCTCGTCGGCCGCGCGCGCGCGCGCGCCCCAGGGCGGCGGCGCGGCAGGGGGCGATGGCGCAGCGCCGGCGCCGCCTCACGTACGTGCTCGACGCGGCGGACGACCACGGCGACGATCGGCACTGCGCTGGGGTGAACGCGCTCGTGGCGTCGTCCGGCGCGGGGGGCGGCGGCGGCGGCAGCAGCTGGCTCTGGACCGCCGGGCGAGACTCGTCCGTGCGGCGATGGGATCTGCGGGGCGCCAAGCCGCGCGCGGCGGGTGCGCTGCAGGGACACACCGACTGGGTGAACGCGATGGCGCTCCTCGAGCGATCGCAGAGCCTCGTGACGGCGTCGTCCGATCGGACCGTGCGCTGCTGGCGCGCGGACGGGAGCGGCGCGTGCGTGGGCGTCGCGCGCGAGCATAACGACTACGTGATGAGCGTGGGCGCGGCGGCCTCGGCGAACAGATTCGTGAGCGCCGGGCTCAAGGGCGAGGTCTTCACCTGGGATCTGGCGACGATGGTCGCAACCGAGCGCATGCCAGAGCCAGAGCCCGCCGCCGCGCTGTTCCACGCCGTCAGCGTGTACGCGGCCGCGATGGACGGTGCCGGCAACATCGCGGTCACGGGCAGCACCGACAACGTCGTGCGCGTGTGGGACGCGCGGGTGGGCGGCGCGGCCAAGCCGCTCAAGCTGCTGGGGCACGAGGACAACGTGCGCTGCGTGGCGGTCAACGCCGAGGGCACGATGGCCCTCAGCGGGGGCAGCGATGCGACCATCCGGCTGTGGGACTTGCGGCAGCACAGGTGCTCGCAGACGCTCGCCGTGCACAGCGACAGCGTGTGGGCGCTGGCCGCCGACCCGCGCTGGACGAGCGTGCTGAGCGCGGGCCGGGACAAGCGCTGCTACCGCACGGACCTGCGCTCGCGCGAGAGCAGCCCGGCGTTCGAGAGCGAGACGCCCATCGCGGCCATGGCGGTGGAGGCCAACCAGGCGAGCGTCTGGGTGTCGGGGCCGAGCTCGAGCGTGCACAAGTGGTTCCTCGAAGGGGGCGGAGGGCGGCGCGCCCGCTCGAACGCGTTCGTTGCGGGCACCTCGCCGATCGCGCACAAGCGCATGGTCGAGACGGCGGAGGCCAAGGGCGAGGTGCTTGCGACGCCCGAGCAGCTCTCCCCCGCCGCGACCATCGAGGGGTTGCCGGGCATCGTCCAGCACCAGGTGCTCGCTGACAAGCGGCACGTGCTCACGAGGGACTCGGCGGGGCAGGTGGCGCTGTGGGATGTGGTGGCAGGCGAGCAGACGCGCTCGTACGACAAGGCTGACTTTGACGAGACCTTCAAATCCATCGAGACCAAAGACGTCGTCACCTCGTGGTTTGCCATCGACGCCCGCCTCGGCCGCCTCGCGATCCACCTCGAGTGTCCTCAGTGCTTCCGCGCCGAGTGCTACTCCGTCGACCTCGGGCTCGGTGGAGAGGATGACGTGCGCGTGTGCCCGGGCGACATAGTGCTCCGGTCGCTGCTGAGCAGGTGGGTGGACAAGCAGAGGCGTGCGAGTGGCAGCAGGCGCAGCAGCAAAGACCCAGCCAAGGCAAAGGGCGAGGCGGTCAAGCCCCTGGTCGACACGCTCGCGCCGGCTGCATCCGTCGTCACGGCGGACGCGTCCGGGGTCACATGGCGAAAGGCGGCCACGGACCTGACGGGGGCCGAGGGCGTCGATATGTTCCCCGAATGGGTGATTGATTGCGTGCTAAGGGACACCTACCCCGTGCCTGCAGGCCTCAAGTGCTCTTTCAGGCTTCTGCCTGCTGAGGGCAGCAACTTGGCGCCGATTCCCAACCCCAAACTCACAGCACCGCGCATCCTGCGCATTCGCAAGGTTCGTCGATCGGCGCGCACGCTGTGCCCTTTCCGCGCGCTGCACGGCGTGCGTGCACGCCTGGTGTCTGACCCTGCCCTGCGACGCGCCCCGCGCTCTGCTGCTGCGCGCGCCTGCAGGTGCTCAAATATATCGCTGGCAAGCAGGATATGAACGCCAAGGAGCAGGCACGTCCCGCCCACGAGCTCCTCGAGGTCATGTGCAAGGGCCAGGTGCTACCGCTCGACTACTCGCTCGCGGCCATCCGGGCGCACGTTTGGAAGCGACCAGAAGACCTCGTGCTCACGTTCCGGCGCCGCAAGGCGTGACCCTTCGTGCATTGACGGGTGGGCGCGGGGTGGATGGGCAGGGGTGAGCGGCACAGGTGCCTGTGGGGCTGCGCAGGACGTCGGCGCACGCGCGCGCGCGACCCGCTGCCTACGTGCCTTCCCCCTTCCGCCCCGAACCCTCCCGCACAGACCAGGCTCTGTCGTTGCCTAAATATCTGCTGGCATTGTTGTATTCGACAGGTGCGCGCGCCGAGGGGTCTCGCGAGCGCGGCGTACGTTTATTATTGCAGTTGCGCCGCGGCTTGCGCGAGGATCGCGCGCTCGGCGCACGGAGCGTCCGTCCGCGCGCTGCCGCCTGCGGCGGGCTATTAGGCGCTGCCGGGCTTCGCGGCAGCAGTCGGCGCCGCCACGCCCGACGCTGCGAAGGGCGTGCCCACTTTCCACGGTCCGAACTGCCCCGAGTACATCGCGCTGCCGGCCATGACGACCACAGTCGCGCCCTGCGCAATGACGCGCATGCGCATCATCTTCTGGCTGAGCTTGACGTTGTTGGTCTTGAACGCATACAGGCCTGCGGGCGAACACGGCGGTGTGTGCGGGAGAGGGTTGAGGGGACGCGAGTGGATTGCGACAGCCGTGTGTAGCGCGGAAGAGTGCCGGGAGTGGCGTCAGCGAGCGCGCGGGCTGCATCTCGCGCGCTCGACCCCGGCGCCACTGGCTCCGTCGCAGACCGCGCGGGCCGCCGGCGCGCGCGAGCGCGAGCGCTCGGGACGAGCGGCCGTCCCCGCGAGAAACGCACCGGTGCACAGAACAGCCGTGGTAACCAAGGCGCCGAGCGGCACGAGCGGGTTCCGCCTGGGCTTGGTCGCGAACAGGTCCTCCTCGATGCCGCTGTCGTCGAGGAGGTCGCCCGCCGCGGCGACGGCCGCCGCGGGCGGCACGACCGCGCCATCTTCTCCACGGGCAGCACCTCCGCCGCAGACGCGTCCGCCTCCGTCCCTGCGCCCGCAGACTTGCTCCCCGAGGCGCCCATGTCCCGCGCCGAGCGCGAGAGAGCCGCCCCCGCTCCCCCCCCCCAGCCCCCGCAGCAGCGGCAGCGCCGCGGCGTGCGCGCGCGCAGTGGCGCACCCGCGCGCCCCGGCCACTTTCCGGATATCACCACGTTCCGTCGATTGCAGATAACGTACATTTCTACGCCACAAATTACGGAATGTGCCCCGAAAATCGAACGCGGCGCAAGCAACGACCCTCCGCGCTCCTTTTTCTTTTTGTTCTTTTCTTTTTCTTTTTCATTAAATTCTCGCACCCGTGCGTTCGCACGCGTCCTTTTTGCCACATGCATGTGGGCGGGCGCTTTCAGTGTTTCCGCGGTTCGGAATTTGGGATGGCGGGGTGGGCACGCAGCGGGCACGCGCGCTCGTCGAAACGCGTCGAGGGGCTCCGGAAAAGCTTCGGAATGAGGTGCAATTTCGCACGGCCCTCCGCGAAAACGCCCAGCGTCAGACCGATTTCGAAAACGACTCAAAAATGGAATCCATGTGAAAGCGCCGAATATTTGGAACCCCTTTCAGGTGGTGTTCAGTTCAAAATATGTTGGATTCCTTCGCGGAGCGCATTGGGATTCCGTATGGCAATTTGTGTGTTTTGGGGGGGCGGCGGATTCCGTCCGCGCGCGGGGCCACACCGCGCGCCCGTGCCGTGCGCGTGTCGCGTGGGCGCGTGCGCGCCGCTCGCGGGTGCCCCGGCCCCGCCCCGCTCCGCCGCGTCGGCCGCGATGTCGGGCTTCTCATTCAGCCGCCTCGTGTCGCTGCCAACCAAGCAGGCGTACGCGTACGTCTCCAAGTTCTCCGGCAAGGAGCTCGGCCCGATGCTGCGCGACTACCAGAAGAACCACGTGGAGAAGGGCACCTCGACGCTGCTCATCCACTGGGCGCTGGCGTGCGGCACCGTTGGATACATCACCAAGAGGAATAACACGCTGCGCGAGATCCAGGCGGGGCACTAGGCGGGCCCCGAGGCGCACGAGCACGTGCGCCCACGCGCCCACAGGCGCGCGCACGCCACCGGTGGCGCTGCGCGCACTTAGGGTTCGCACTCGGGAGCGGAGCGGACGCGCACGCGACCGGGCCGGAGGGGGCGGCCGCCGTCTCCCGCCTGCCGCACGCATCTTCGGTCAAGTGCCGCTCACGATGCCGAGGCGCTGCCCTGGGCGCGCTCCTGCGCGCAGACCCGCGAGGGGGCGGCTGGCCTGGCCGGCTGGCGCCCCGCTAATTTTTGTCGTTCATTTACCCGCTGGAGTGCGCCCCGGCTCGCGCAGGCGCTCGCGCCGCGATGGCGCGTGCCGCGCCTGCAGGGGCGCGCTGGGTGGCGTTGGCCGCGATGCACCCGAGCCGGTCACCGAGCGGTGACCCCCGAACCTTGGCGCGGCGACGGCGCGCGCTCTGTGTAGATGCCCTCCGCGGTGCTGTCCAGAGCGTGCGGTGCGCTGCGAGGCTGTTGCGCAGGTGCAGAGAGACAACATGTTACAACCATTGGCGCGCCGCGTCGCAACGCGGCACATTCGCGAGGGAGCGCATGGAGGGTTGCCAGTCGCTGGGCCTCAAATGAGCGACTCGCCCTCAGGCCAGCGGCGCTGCGGCGCCCGCGCCCCGCATCGCCGCCGTGAGTCGATCGCACTCGCTGCACTTCTCATCGAGCTGCGCGTGCAGGTCCTTGAGCTCGGCCGTGTGCAGCCTGAAGACCGTCGCGTTGGACTCGAGCTCCGCGAGCGCAGCAGCGAGCCGGCTTTCGGCCTCAGCGCGGGCTGCCTCAGCAGCGTCGCGCTGCTCGCTCGCCGCCGCCGCCTGCGCTCGCGCCGCGCTCAGCTCCCGTCGCAGCGCCGCAGCGTCGCCGGCCGCGGCCGCCTCGCTTGCGCGCGCGTGCACGCCGCCGCTCGCAGCGAAGTCCGCGCCGCTACCGCCCGGCACGTCCGCGCTCCCGACGTACTCCGCCGCCGCGAGCGCCGCCTCCACCACACCGACCGCCTTGGAGAGCTCCTCGAGATTCTCGCAGGCANGCGCGTGGGTTGGGGCCGCTAGGTGCTGCGCGGAGCGTGGGCGAGGGCGTCGGCGCGCCAGCCCCGCCCCCGCTCCGCCGGCCGCCGCGATGGCGGACTACCACACGGTGTACGGGGGCGCGCGCCGCGAGACGACCGAGTGGGGGGACATGCAGCGCGCTCTGGGCAACCTGCCCGGGCTGCCGCCCGAGGGGAGGCCCGACGCATACGCGCCGCCAGATCGCGCCGAGGTGGGCAAGAAGAGGCTCGACGCCATGGGGGAGGGCGAGCTGGACGGCCTTGGGTGAGTCGCGCGGGCGTCGCCGGCTGCGAATGCGGGTGCCAAAGCGTGTGGTGTGTTGCGATGTGGTGTGCGTGTCTGCGTGCGTGTGTGTGCGTGGCGGAGAGGGGCTACGGCTGATGCGTCCGCTCGCTGCGCGTCGCCGTGCATTCGCCCTCATCGCGCCGCGCACGATCGCATCAGCTCCTCCTCCGACGACCTCGCGGACGACCGCGCGCTCGCGGCGTATCGCAAGCAGCGTCTCGCCGAGCTCAAGGCGGAGGCTGCCGCGCGTCGACGCTTCGGCGACCTGCGCCCCATGTCTGCAGCCGAGTGGACCAAGGAGGTCACTGAGGCGAGCGAGGAGTGCCGTGTGGTCGTCCTGATGGAACATGCTGGCGATGCGCCCTCGGACGCGCTCGCGGAGTGCCTGGTGGCCATCGCGAAGCGTTGCCCGCGCACGAAGTTTGTGCGCGTGCCCGCGACGGATGCGGTTCCGAGGTACCCGCAGCGGCTGTGCCCGACCGTGATCGTGTACCACAAGGGTGATGTGGTGCAGAACATCGCTGGCAGGGAGCTCGCGGTGTTCGGCGGTGCCAAGCGGCTCACGCCCGAGAGCGTCGAGCTCGTGCTGGAGCGCTGCGGTGCGCTGGATGGCGAGGAGGGTCGCGGCGGCGCCGGCGCACGCGAGGAGCGGGCGCTGCAAGCGGCAGCCAGGGCGATGGCCGACCAACTGGCTGAGGAAGAGCGCACGGAGGCCGAGGAGCGAGCGCGGGACGAGGAGGAGCCATAGTGCCCGACGCGCCATGTAATATATGTATGCGCATGTACAGAGGTGAAGTACTTGCAAGCACCGCGAGCGCGGCGATAGAGGCACGTGCCTGCGTGGGCGCCGTCACGGAGGCCGCCACGGCGCGGCGCGGTTGCATCGCTGGGCGCTCGGAGCGATGAGTTAAGTACAAAACAATCGGGTGCGAGCGAGCTCTTACTTCTTCTCGGCGGGGGGGGCGGCGCCCGAGGTGGGCAGGCCGACGGAGACCTTGTAGGCTGCGGGGTGAAACGGGTGGGCGGCGCGTCAGCGTGCCGGTTGGGCGACGCGCGGGTCCTAAGTGCGCTCGGGCGCTCGCGTGCGCGCCGCGGCCGGCGCGCACGCAGCAGCGGCGGCGGCAGCGGCGACGCACCATCGTAGATGCCCCACTGCAAGCCGGTAAGGGTGCCGATCATGACGATGCGCAGGGGAAGGCCGCGGGTGAAGAGGTTGAACCAGCCCATCTCGGCGATAATCTCGCCCGAGGTGGAGCCCGGCTTGGAGTTGAGCTTGGAGACAAGGTTGTCGGCGGGGTGCGAGACGACGGCGCAGAACACGCCGGCGATGTATCCGGCGGCGAAGGACACGCCGAGCTGCTCGGTCTTGTTGCACTCGGACTTGGGCTTGGGCATGACGTTAGCGTACAGCATCTCGACGACGCGTTCGAACGCGCCGAACTTCATCATGGTGTAGGGAATCTGGCGCATCCACAGCGGCGTGAGGCCCTTAAAGAGGCCACCGACGCCGCCCTCAGCGATCACCTTGGGCATGCCGTCCGACAGGCCCTTGGCGAAGCCCGGGCGGGTCTGGACGTTCACCTTGACGGCCTCCCACGGGCACAGCGCAATGTCTGCGAAGAACTCGGCCGACGCGGAGCCGGACAGGAACACGAGGTCCTTGTAGTTCTTGAAGTTCTCCTCGCCCACCAGGTCGGCGTAGTACTTCTTGAAGAACTCGTACAGGCCGAACTTGCACGCGCCCTGGAACGAGTAGCCGATGAGGGTCGGCGCCCAGCCGCGCAGCAGGCCGGCCGCGCCCTCCTCCTTAATCACGGTGGAGAAGCCCGCGCCGATCGAAGGATACTTGACCGCGTCGGTCTGCATGCGCGCACGGATGGGGGGGGGCGGGCTTGGCGGCGCTTGTCGTAGAGGACCTTGGCGTCATCCCGAAGCCGATTCCCCTCGGCGACCAGTCGCGCGATAGTGTGTGCATGGGTGCTCTCTTGCGTTGCTATTACCATTGCATCTGACTTCACTTGCCGGTGAGCGTGTGCTTTTGACGCAACGGGAATCATCTTAGAGGTCGAACATGTCATGCATGCNGCGCGGCGCGCGCCGGAGCAGGCCCTGCGGCGGGCGTTTCGAACGCGCGCGGGTGAGCGCGCCGCGCGGGGCGCGCACCTGCATGTTGCACTTGACGACGTCGAGCGGCGTCACGGCGAGGTGCGTCAGGCCGCACGACAGGATGCCGCCGATGGTGCACGCCTGGTAGAACTCGGGCGAGTGCATCTCGATCTTGGACGCGACCACCGGCTTCGCCATGAGCTTCTTCGCGCGCTCCGCCATCGAGGACTCGGCGGCGGACGCGACGCTCGACACCTGCTGCGTCGCCGCCGCCACGTGCGGGGCCTGATAGAGGAAGCTGGGGAGCATGGGGGAGCCCATGCCGAACTTGGCCGCCATCTCGACAGCAGTGAAGGGGGGGGCGGGGAGGGCGCGCGGGGGCGCTGCCGTGCGTGCGCAGTGTGCCCCCGCGCGCGGCGCGTGCCGCGCGCACCCGCTGCTGCAGGTCGCCAAACCACCACACGAATACATTAACGCAATTTCACAATAAATTCAAATACACATCAACAAACGCAGACGTCCCATCCGAAATATGTATACTCCCGCGTTTTCGCGCCGTGTATGCGCCGCGCACGAAAAAACCGCACCAAAAAATCTCCGTCTCGACGGTTGAAAGCGACGCGTATCCCGTCCGTCGTCCGCACATTTCTACGATCAGTTTGACATACGAAACCACGGATTTGCCTCGCCAAAAGATGCCGCCGGGGGGGCACGCCGGGCGAGGTGAGCGATTGGGTTGGAGTATTTGAGGTTTATACATTGTAGGGTCCGTTATTCGAAATCCGAATCGCAGGCACGCGCGGGGCACACGATCGATCGTACTGATCGTAGACCCGCACGAATACATAACCCTAACATGTTTCGGTACGGCGCTCGCGCGCGCGAAGGGGTAGCAGCGCGTGCCCAGGGTGGGGCGGGGCGGCCTGGGCGAGGCCGCGCGGCTCGGCGCGCGAGGGCCTCCCGCCCGGTGCTGCCGCTCGCCGGCGGCCTCTGCCCGGGCATCGGGGAAGAGGAGGCGGCCGCGTACGAACAGATGGGATGTCGACGTGAGTGTGTGCGGATTGTCGCTCTGAGGCTCGAACAGGTGCCGTCGCCCTCCCCCAGGGTGTGCGCCGTGCGTGCGTGTGCGTGCGAGCGCGTGTGCGCGCTCTCGCGCGCGGGCGGGCCGTCACAGCCGCGCGTCGCGGCACCTCTTCTTCGACTTC
Organism: Prasinococcaceae sp. CCMP 1430; assembly: GCA_013416795.1. Taxonomy (NCBI): domain Eukaryota; kingdom Viridiplantae; phylum Prasinodermophyta; class Palmophyllophyceae; order Prasinococcales; family Prasinococcaceae; species Prasinococcaceae sp. CCMP 1430. The sequence goes on from RQSC01000056.1 coordinate 49,490, forward strand.
TTCTTCTTGTTCTTCGCTTTCTTTGACTTCTTCGTCTTCTTCGACTTCTTCGTGTAGGCACACCGCTGGCCCGCCTCGCGGCACTTTCGCTTCGACGTGAGCTTCTTGCAGGGCGTGTCGGCGCACGCGCCTTTCGTCCACGAGCAGGCCGCGGCAGCCTTGCACGCTTTCTTCGAGCCCTCTCTCGCGCATCCCAGTGGCGGTGGACTCGGCGGCGGACTCGGCGGCGGACTCGGCGGCGAACTCGGCGGCGGACTCGGCGGCGGACTCGGCGGCAGACTCGGCGGCGGGCTTGGAGGCGGCGACGCAGGAGGCGCCCGGTCTGCCAGCGCGACATCGAAGACAGCGACGCCGCCGGCCACGGCGTGCACGAGCGCGGGGTGGACGCGCACCGAGTCGGGGTCGCGCGCGAGGTACAATTGCGTGACCAGGGGCCGCTCGACCCCCTCACTGCCCGCGTCCGCCTCCGCGTACGCCGTGAATTTGAAGTGCACGTGCACCGGCCGAGGAAAGTACTTCCCTGGCACGCGCGTGCGCAGCTCCCACCTGCCGTCGGCGTCGGCGCGCGTCGCGCCGCGGAAGCCCCAGCCGCTGGGTGTGGCAGCGTCGGGGCACTCCTCCCAGATCGAGTAGCAGCCACTGGGCGACGCATGCCACGCCTCGACGAGAGCGCCGCCCAGCGGCTCGCCGCACGTTGCGCTGTGCGCCGAGCGCACCGTCCCGCGGACAACGAGCTCCTCGGCGGTGACGGCCGACCGCGCGCCGTCAAGCCACGAGCCCGCCTCGCCGACGGGCGCGCCAGGGGTGTAGTACGGCCCCAGCACGTCCGCAGGCGTGCGCGCCACCCCGCACGCCGCCGCGGCCGCCGCGCGCGGCAGCCGGCGAGCGGCCCTCGCGCGGGCGCGACGCCGCGCCCATCGCCGCCGCAGCCAGGGAGCCTCCAGCTCAGTCCCTCGCCCGCCCACCTCCCTCCACACACACGAACGGAGGCAAACCCTGCCCCCCCCCCCTCCCTCCTGGCGGGCCGGGAAGGGGGAGGAGGAGGGCGCTGCCGGCGGGGCGCGGTGTGGCGCGACGAGGATGTGGCACTCGCCCGACGTCGGTTGCCTGCGTTTTGACCCCAAGCGATAGGGTAGTCGCCCGTGTGTGCATTTGACCATGTAAATAATATATGTATGCAAACTGCGGTCGATGGAAATGCATGTGGCCCTGTGCAACACATTAGGTGCTTCTTACATGGGGCGATGGTACAGCTCAGCTCGCGAGCTCGGCGTCGAGCTCCGCCTCCATTTTGGCGAACTCGTCCTCGCAGTCGAGGCCGTTGGCGCAGTCGAGGTCGAGCTCGTTGCCCAGCCAGCCGCTCGCCTGCCCGGCGAGGAAGTTTCCCGCGTAGCCCACGGCCTTCATCGCGCGCGTCCGTGCGTGTGCGTGTGTGTGTGAGCACCCCGAGCGAACATATGAGCAGACCGATCCAAACAGTTTGGTAAATACAACGCTACACGTGCGCGCGTGCACACGCGAGCGAGCGTACCAACGCACACACACACACACACACACACGCACGCACGCAAACACACGCATGCACACCTTCATCTGGTCGTACACGAGGTCCCCGCCGACCTGCTGCATCTGCCGCTCGCTGACCACCAGCGGGAACGTCACCTCGCTCGCACCCGGCGGGATGGGTGTGGCGACGTTCGAGATGCGCCCGCCGTCGCTGCACGCGCGCAGAGGGGCGTATGCGGGCGTATGTGGGCGTGTGTGGGCGCGCGCGCGAGTGTGTGTGAGCGCTTCGCGCGCGCCTTGGCATACTAGCTCGCACCAGCTTGCACACACGCACACACACGCCCGCGCGCACACGGCGCGCAGGCGCACCTGGCCTCGTCGACGTCGAGAGCGTTCTGCCCGAGCGCGTCGCGCACCCTCCCGAAGACGTCCGCGTTGCTGATGGGCTTGTCGGTGGGGTTGTCCGCGGTGGCGCGCACCACGAGGCAGCGCGGCTTGCCAAAGGACATTCCGAGCGTGCCGCGCGCGCACGGCACGACCTCCTGTGCGTGTGCGTGCGTGTGTGTGTACACGTGTGCGCGTGTGAGCGTCCCGTGCGCGCCTTTGCACGAAAGCTCGCACTCGCTTCGACGCACGCACACACGCACACACGCACACACGCGCACGCGCACACACACGCACACACGCAATACACACGCGTACACACACACACGCACCTCCTTGGCGTCGCGCAGGGGAATGGTGACGGGGCCGAGCGCGTAGGCGGCGGGGGCGGCCGCGCTCACCCCGGCGCACACACACGCCGCGGCCGCGGCCGCCACGAGCGCAGGCGCGCGGGCGGGCTGCTCGGGCTCGCAGGGC
>RQSC01000056.1:61864-105702 GCA_013416795.1 Prasinococcaceae sp. CCMP 1430
CCGTCGGCGCGCGGGCCTCGCTGATGGCGGAGCCGTCGCGCGCGGCGTCGCCCGCCACCGTGGGGTTCAACGCGCACGCGCTCGTCGGCGGCATGCCCGCGGCGGCGCTCGCGAGCGGCGCGCCCTTCGCGAGGGAGGGCATCGTCATCTCGTCGCCCTTCGGCTCGCCCATCAAGCCGCGGGCGCGCATGATGACGCCCATGTCGCCCTCGCCCGTCGGCGCGCGGGCCTCGCTGATGGCGGAGCCGTCGCGCGCGGCGTCGCCCGCCACCGTGGGGTTCAACGCGCACGCGCTCGTCGGCGGCATGCCCGCGGCGGCGCTCGCGAGCGGCGCGCCCTTCGCGAGGGAGGGCATCGTCATCTCGTCGCCCTTCGGCTCGCCCATCAAGCCGCTGGCGCGCATGATGACGCCCATGTCGCCCTCGCCCGTCGGCGCCATGCTGCCGACGGGCATGTCGCCGATCGCCATGAAGCATTTCGCGCCGCTGAGCCCCCTCAAACCCGGCGAGCTGGGGCTCGCGATGGGCATCGCCGGCGGCTTCGCCGGGCGCGGGGCCGCGGCGGTCGGCGCGCCGCCGGCGCTCGCGCGGTTCTCGGGCGCGGGCAGCATCGAGATGGACGGATCCCTCGGCGATTCCACCGATCGCCAGGTGCTGCTGGACGACCTCTTCACCGCCGAGCTGCTCGGGCCCGAGGGCAAGGGGGCGGCCAACGCACTCGCCGGCGCGGGGGCGCCCGGGACGCACCTCCGCAGCGACGGCGGGAGCGGACAGCACGTCGAGTCGGGGGGCAGCGAGAGCTTCACCACGGGCGACGCGAGCGCGTGCACGCCGGGGACCATCCGCCGCCAGGGCAGCCTCAAACAGACCACCCGGAGCTCCGCGGACATGCGCCGCTCGTACGACGTCCTCGCCGTGGGGCGCAACGGCGGGTCGCGCGCGGTGGGGGCGACCGACAGGCGGCGGCGGCCCGCGGCGTGGCGCGGATCCCTCGGACAGCTGGGCGACGGTCTGGTCGACCTTGACTCGCCCGACTCGAAGCGGCACTCGCTGGACGTGCGCAAGCTGGGCTCGGCTGCGCCGGTACGCCGATGAGCGACCGGGCGCGCCCCCTTGCGCCCCGCGTGGCTGCGCACGAAGCACGCACTGCACGCGGACTCTACGACATTGAGAACGAAAGCACGGCTCGGCTCGGTGGTCGCATATGCGCCCGAGCGAGGCACTTCATAGGCGGCGCGACGCGCGGCGCGCAGTTGATTCCCGCCGCAACCCGCACGAGCGCTGGACCAGCAGACAAGGGGCCTCCCTGCTGCCGTCGGGGTGTGAACAGCGCATCATCATGAACAATAATCTAGCACAGCTTGACACACGCTCTGTCCGCACCGCGTGCTCACCCAGCGCCACGAGCTCCGCCGCGCGCGAGACGCCTGCGCGCCCCCACGCGGCGACCTTCCACGCTCGCGCCCCGCGCCGCCCGTGCTCACGGCCCTCGGCCCGGCCAGGTCACAGCCCGCCGGCGCGCGCGGCGCGAGGCTCTGGGACACACAGAGAGAAAGGGTGAGGGATTTGATTGAGGTTTCATGTACCCTAAATACGTGCTCGTGACTTCGTATGAATTTGAATGTGTGTGTATTTTAGACCCTGATTGAACGCTGGCTGGGAGAAAAAGCGCGGGGGTGCTGCGCGCATGCGCGTGCGGCTCGCTCGCGCGCTCGCCATTGATTGCGCGCGCGGCGCCGGCGGCGCGCACCCCCTGGCTTGCCGGCGTTGGCCGCGATGGGGCCGAAGAAGAAGGTGGACCCGAAGGAGGCCAAGGCGGCCGCCAAGGCCAAGGCCGAGAAGCGCCAGAAGGTGCGCGGCGCGGCGCGGCGCGGCGCAGCTGCGCGCGGGGCGATGCGGGAGGGGCCGCGCGGCGCGCGGCCGGCCGGGCGCCTTGCGACTCGCGTTGCTGACGCCAATGCCGCGCCGCCGTCCGCGAGCGCAGGAGGCGGCGGACAAGACGTTCGGCCTCAAGAACAAGAACAAGAGCAAGAAGGTGCAGGCGTTCGTCAATGACGTCAACCGCAGCGCGACCATGCAGGCCAAAAAGAAGGGCGAGGCGAGGGAGAAGCCGCTGACGCTTGCCGAGAAGCGCAAGCTGAAGGCCGAGCAGGAGAAGGCCAAGCATGAAATGGCCATGCTGTTCAAGGAGGTGCCGAAGTCCAAGAACGAGCAGCAGGTGGCGGCGAAGGAGGAGGAGGAGGACCTGTCACACCTGTCGCTGGAGGAGTGGATCGAGCACAAGCGCGCGGGGCTGGGGCTGTCGAGCGGCGCGCGCGTGCTCCTGACAGACGCGTCCTTCAAGGAGTGGCGGGACAGGATCAACGCGGAGCGCAAACGGGCGGAGGAAGAAGAGCGGGCGAAGCGCTTCAAGGGCAACCGCCTCACGGGCCGGGAGTTCTTCGCGCAGGCCAACCCCGACACCTTCACAAAGGACGACGAAGAGGGCGGCGTCGACCTGCGGCAAGAGTACGGCAAGGCGAGCTCCGACATCGACTCCGAGGAGGAGCCCGAGGAGCTCACGGCAGCGGACGAGGCGGCGCTCGAGGCGCTCGACGAGGCGGACCTCGCGGCGCTGGAGGGCGCCGACGCCGACGCGCTCGCCGCGGAGCTCGAGGGCGCCGCCATCGCCGAGTGAGGCGTGCCGCTATACCCGCGCGTGCACGCGCGCGCCGCCGCGCGCATGGCTTGCGCACAGAAGGACGCGTCGCCGCCGGCCGCGCCAGGCACGGGCGGCGCGCCACCCTAATTGCGAATAATGATGGGAGCGTACTGTACACGCACCGAGAGGCTCTGGCGCGGGCGAGCGTGCGCGACGGGATCGCGACCCGTTTCTGTCCCGGGCGACCGCGGGTGCGATGGGCGGCGCGGCGTGGCGACCGGGGAGGGCACGAGCGCGCGCGGCGCGCGCCCACGCGGCGCGCGGCAGTGGGAGTCTGTGCGCGCGAGCGTGTGAGAGTACAATGGGGTGCGTTACATATCAAGTGTACAACCGTGCGCACGTGCCTGTTCTTGAGCAACCAGGGGGCAGCTCGTCCCTCGCTCGCACTCGAGCGCTCACGCCCAGCCCTCGACGTTGTGGGCCTTGGCCGCCGCGGCGCGCTGGAAATCGTCCAGCGAGGCCTCGCGCTCCGCTCGTCGGCGCGCGCGCACCGCGCTGAGGTTCCTGAGCTGCGCTTTGGCGTGGGCGGCCATCTGCGCCGCCTGGGCCGGCGTGATGCGCTCGCGCGTCTCCTCTCCGTAGATGGGGTCGTCCCCGGCGATGTTGAAGTCCGCGCGCCTGTTGGGCTTGTCCCGCCCGGTCTTCCTCGCCTGCCGTCGCTGCGCCGCCTTGGCGCGCAGGCCCGCCATCTGCATCGCGGTGCGCTCCTTGGGCGACATCGGCGTGCCGTCGGCGGGCCTGCCCCCGAGGCCCCCGCCGTTGCGCACAAAGTTGCGCCACTCCTCCCACGCGCTCCGCCCGCGCGGCAAGCGGCCCACCCTGCGCTGCGCGTCGTACGCGGTCCGCGTCACGTCGTCGCTGAGCAGGTCGAAGGCGAGCTTGAGCGCCAGGAAGCGCTCCGTCGCCGTGGCCTCGCACGCCGCCACGTCCGCGCCGCCCAGCGCGCACATCCGGTCCGGGTGGAGCTCCTTGGCCGCTCGCCGGTACGCGCCCCTGATCGCCGCGCTGTCCGCCGAGGGCGTCACGCCGAGCTCGGCGTACAGGTCGGGCCCGGGCCGATCGACCGACCGCGCGCCGGACGCCGACGCTGCGGATCGCCGCACGGACGCCCGCCTCCCCCTCCGCCCGCGCGCCCATGCCATCGTCGTTCATTCGCTCCGCGTGTGTGTGCCGATGCGTCGCAGGCGGGCGAGGGGCTCCGCCGTCGCCTTCCCCCCCGCGCGGCGGCTCCAAAAAACGCGCGCGCGCGCGTCGACCGCTTTCCGCAGTTCTCCCCCCGCGCGCCGCGCGTGCGTTCCCGCACGCGCTTTCGCGGAACGCGCGCGGCGAAACGCCGACGATTCCGCGCGCTCGTCGCGCCCGCTTTTCCCACGCACGCGGTGACTCAGCGGCCTCGGCGCCGGCCACACGCGCGACAAAAATCCCGCATTTCGCGCACATTTTACGCTCTTTGTTAGCTCTTTTCCATATCTTTTGACCTCGTATACTTTCTGGAATTATTGGGATGTTGTCAGACACATCCGTAAAATCGAATATTCCCGCATGCACTCCCTCCCCCCTGGCGCGCGCAACCGTCGCGGCACGCGGGGGACCGCACGCGTGCGTTTTGATGGGACACAGGTCAAAATCAACGCGGAGGGCGCGTTTTGCCATAAAAATCAACGCGAGGCGCGGGCGCAAGTCAAAGGGCATGCGAGCATGCGGGAAGCTTCCACTGTTGAACCCTCAACCGTAAATCTGCCTTCTGAGGGGTGGGAGGTTGGGGTTGTGTGGAGTTTGCGCCGGAAGCGTGACAGCGGGCGCACCGAGCCCGGTGCGGGCTGTCTGGGACCGCGCGCGCACACGCAGGCCAGGCCCGGTGGGAGGCATACGCTCCCACTGCGCCAACCGCGCGCGCCACTCTGAGGGCGTCACCGAGCGAGGCGGCGCCATATTGCGCGCGCGCGTGCGCCAACGTGGGAGCCTGGCAGGGCAGCGGGCGACAAAGGTTGTGTGGTCTCTGTCTTCGGCGGCCATGCGCAGTGACAGCGTGCTGGCGTCGAGCGACGATGACTCCGCCGAGCAGCCCGAGGCCGCGCTTCTGAGCGCTGGGCTCGACAGCGCCGCCGCCGAGCCCGCCGTTGAGCTGGAGGCGGCGCCGCAGGCCACGGGCGCCTCGCGTGGCGACCGGGAGTATGCGGCCTTGCCACTCGAAGACGAGCAAGAAGTTGAAACGGAGGCACCGCCCGAGCAAGCCATGCAGCCGCCTTCCCAGCCAGTATTGCAGCCTGGTGTCTTCCAAGTAGATGCACCTGATCGCCCCCTGTCGCTCTGGTACCTCCCGTGCTGCAACGTCGCGAACGACTCCATGTGCCTGTACTACACAATGTGCTCTCACTGCGCGCACGGTCCGTGCGCGCACGGTACGCGGCGCGTTTGTTCATTATGTGACGGCCGAGCTCCCACCTCACGGCTGGCCGGCTGACACTCTGAGGCGCTCGCGTTGGAACCACACTGACGCCCATGTTCTCCTTTGCACTCATAGCCGACACCTATGCCGCGTTCGATGCGGTTGAGTTGCTCGATCAAGGGGATGGCTCTGAGATCGACGACGACACAGTCCGAGAGACGCTCGCAGACGAGTTCACTGCCGGCACTACCTGTCTCAATCCTAATGACAGTCAGTGCATCTTCATGCGCCTTATGGCAGTGCCGTGCATCGCATGCATGGGTGTGACGGTTGGCCTCGGCTTATTCGTCCCTGACACGGGCTTTGACTGTTGCACACCATGTTCCGCTTGTTGCGGCCTTCTGCGGTGGCCGTTAGTGTGCCTGCTTAATTGCGGCCAACCATATGCGGCGACCGTCTTTGGTCTGCTCGGTGGGTACGACCTGCTGTTTTTTGTTTCGCGTGCTTGCGTCGCCTACCCAAGGCGTCGCCGACTGAGAGAACGCTACGGCATTCCTGCAAGCCAGAACCTGTGCGGGTCCGACCTGCTTACCAAACTCGTCTGCTGGCACTGCTCGGTAAGTCAGGAGCACAGTTTCGTGCGATCCAAGTACCTCGAGGCGTGCGACCGACTACGAGCGGCAAGAGGGCACGGCGAGTGACTCGCAGTGAGCGTACAGGGAAAATAGTGCACGCCCAACGCTGCCTGCCATACTACTGTGCTAAGCCTGGAGGGGCATGCGCAGTCGTATCATGGCTGGCGACTGTTGGCACGCTTGGTGTTTACGACTCGTGCTGCTCACGGCTTGTGCCTTCCGACCGCTGTCGGCGGAGCTCTCTCCTGGCTAGGCGGGGGCGCGCGGCGGGCGCCACATGATCGCATCGCATCCGCATTTGCGCTTGGGCGTGCGCACATCCGAAGCTGGCCTCAGGCGGTGCCGAGACGTCCCCCGGCGGCGCCTCGACTCCTTTGGCGGCGGACGGAGACTCGGAGAGAGCTACTGCGACCGGAACAGGCCGAGCGACGGCATCCGCCACTCGCCGCCGCTGCGGAGCGGAAGCTCGGCCCACAGGGTGCAGATGCCGAAGCCGAAGAGCTGGTTCTTTCCCGATCCGGTATCTGGGCCGACCAGCGCCGTGTCGACGGCCTCGGACTTGAGCAGCGCGTGCAGGTCGACAGCGGCCGCCACATCCTCGCCGGAGCGTCGCGCCACGCGGGAGCGCAGCAGCGCGGCCATCCCCGCGACGCAGGGCGAGGCCATCGACGTGCCGTCGTACTCAGCGTACCCGCCGCCCGGCACGCAGCTGATGACGTCCTGACCGTCCGCGGCGACGTCGACGCGCATGTTGGTGTTGGAGAAGAAGACTCCGTTCTGCGCCGCGGGCGTCACCTCGCCCGTCTCGTCATTGAACTCGCACGCCGCAACGGCCAGCGTTTCCGGGAAGTACGCGGGATACGAAATCTCGGGGTCCGAGAGGGCGTCCTTGAGCGACCGTGCCGTCTGCTCGTTGCCTGCGGCGGCGATCAACGCCACGTTGCGGTCGCGCGCGTACTTCAGCGCCGCCTGCTGCGCATTAGATGGGAAGCCGCTGCCCAAGCTCATGTTGATGACGTGGCAGCCGTCATCCACGGCGTCCCTGATGGCATTGACGATGTCATCCGTGAAGCCCCTTCCGTCCGTACCGAGGACGCGGTAGTCGTACAGCTGCGCCCCTGGCGCCACGCCCGCGAGCAAGTTGTCCTTGGACGGCGCCGCGGCGATCGTGCCGGCGACGTGCGTGCCGTGGGGGTTGAAGGTGGAGGGGTCCTCGACCTTGCTGCGATCGCCGTTGGCGTTGCGCATGGCGACGTAGTCGCGGCGCCCGAGCAGCTTGCCCTTGAGCGCCGGGTGGCTGTCGTCGATGCCGGAGTCAATGACGCCAACGACGGTGCCCTGGCCAGTCTGCCCCTGCAGCCAATACTGGGAGGCGCCGGTGAGCCAGACGGCAGTCGGGACGAAGACCTGCTCGGCTCCATCGAGGAGGCCGTCGCTTGCCGTGTGCGCCTTGAGCGCATTCGCGTCCACGTAGACGCCGTAGTGCGCGTCCAGGTTGGCCATGTCCTCCTTGGGGATCTCGTGCAAGGGCGCATCGCTGTCCCAGAGAGCGGGGGGAGGGCAGGGTCAGAATGCCGTCGGCGCCGCCCGCCACCACTGTGGGGCGTAGAGCGCTTGCTGGCTGGCGTGCTGGAGCGCTCGAACATGCGGCAGCTCATGTAATGAGTCGACATACGCATTGACGGGCAGTCGCACGTACCTCGGCAGAGTTGGTGCGCCATCGCCGCTCTGCTGCAGCAGCGGCTTGTCCTCCTCGCTGGTGCGCATGTCGCCCTCGTGTTCGCTGCTGCCGCGTTTGGTGCTGCACGGGTGGACAGACCTGCGAGTGTCAGGCCTTGACCGTGCGCGTGCGGCGCGCGCGGGCGCTACCGCAGGCATGCTGCGCGCGCACGCCACCAGCATCGTCTGCTGCGCTGACCTGGTGGTTCGATCGAAGGCTCGAGGCTGGCTGCGTGGGCACGTCGTGCGTAGCACGGGGGTGGGAGGCGCGGTGCGGCGGGTACGCGGTGTGGCACACGCCCCCTCCATCCCGTCATGACACGCTTGGGAGCCGCGGCGAGCGCCGCGCGCTGCCGCGGCGTCGGCGCGCCGCGCTGCCGTGTTTCGCGTAAGACCCGCACCCAACCAGCTGATATTGTAACGAACTTCTCGGAATGTGCCAACTCGAGCGTAGCGAATCGTGCGCCGAGCCGCACAGGCCAGCTGGCGCTCGACAGACCGCGCGTCGGCGCTTCCTCGTGGCGCCCGCGCGTATCTCCAGCGGATCCCCGCTCAGCGCGTGAAGGGCGCGAGTGTGTGTGGGCGTTTCGCCACGCTGCTGACTGGGCCGCAGCCGCGCGGCGAGCAGAAGCGCCTCGCTCAGCGTCGGTCGGGGAGGCTCAGGATAATGGCAATTTTGGCACGGTCACGAGCACCACGCGTGCTCCACGCACCCACACGTGACGTTGTCGTTGACTTGGTGCTCCCCAAACAACCAGAAACTGTCATTTTGGTACGCAGTCCATTGCAGCTTGGAACGCGTATGGGACAGTTGGCTCCGTGCTCAGCTCAAGCTCCGAAGCTGGCGCGCACACTTCCAGTGATGCCCCAACGCCAAGGAACGCTGAGGTTGCTGCATGCCGTACGCTTTTTTTCTCAGCTTTGCATCTCCAACGAAACCCTCCCTGAACCCCAAACATTGCACCGCAAACGCAGGCGGAGTGGCGGTGCCAGCCACGCCGCACCCGTCCGCGACCTCGGGCCGCGTCACCGCGTTGCTCATCAAGCAGCGGCTCCCACGCATCTGACGCGAAAAACACGCGTGTGCCGGCGTGCGAGCTCACGTCGGACCATCTGGTGCCAGCGCAGCGCGTGAGCTGGCCAGCATTCTCTGTTGGATTCGAGCTTTCGTTTTGATGAGCCTCGGATGTCGCAGATGGTTGAGATTTGACATTGCAGGCGAGTTCAAGCCGATGCAATTTGATACGGACCCGTTGTGGGAGAACGTGGTGCCATCGGTTTGGCGGTTGGTCGCATTCTCTGTCGAACGACGGCGCGTCCTCCCGCCCGCAGTGTGCCCCCGGCGTATCCCTGCGCAAAGATTGCGAGTTTGCTCTTCGCCGCGGGGATGCTGACGCGGCGAGCACACGCTCATGGGCAGCCAATTCAAAGACATTTTGGTTCCCGCAAGACCTATGTATCGCATCGAACGCGTCTACACGTGGCCGTTGACATGCATCGCCCCACGTAGTCGCCAACTGTTTGTTAATTCTTCCAGCTGCGATGCGTGCACACTTAAGTGGGTCCTGCCATCAAAACGGTGCGCACGTGCGTGGTGTCACGCCAAGGCGCCCATGCGCCCACCCTACGCCGCCGGCGCTGCCGCTGTACAGCGCGCGCACTGGCATGCGCGTGCGCGCCCGTCGTGGGCTCATGACGGCTGCGTGCTGGCGACGGCGCCACTGCGCTACCGCGGCGCACACAAGTGAGCGCGGAGCGTGACGCACTGCCACCAAGCGAAGGGGCGCGCTGCCACTGAAGGTTGTCGAGAGAGCGAGCGCACACCCCTCTGCCCACTTGCTGGTGTTGGTAGTGCTCGTGAGAGTGTTGTTGTCCCTGGCCACTGTGTGGCCATCCGTGGCCATCTATCCGGTTTACGTCAGGGTAGTCGCGGTCCATCGAGTTGGACCCTCGTGCATCATGGCGGAGCCATGCACCAGCCATGCCGCTCCTGGTCAGCGCACGTCAACAGCTGATGAAGACAACATGCAGAAACTACTAGGTGTCCTCACCGACGCGAGGAGTGGCAACGCATGGAACCATTGGAACGAGCTGGACCCGATCCAAACAGAGGATGTGCCCGCACTTGCTGCCGCAGTGTCAAACAGCACGAGGCCACTTGGTCAAGACAACATTCACATTTGGGAGTTGTGTGGGCCTTGTGATATGGAGCGAGAGAGCGTGACCGACTGGCGGCGCGAGGCTCTTCTTCTCCTGGGTTGCAGCCAAGCCATTGCTTTGGCCGCCGAGGACATACGCAGACCGTGGTTGGCGCCTGTGGCGAGCACATTCCTAAGACTCGGAACTGCACTTCTTGACGCACCCATGCAACGAGTGGTTCGCGCATGGCAACACTGCGTCGATGGCATCATTGAGGTCGCGAGACTGCTGTGCTATTTCGAACGCAGTGGTGAGGCTGAGCTTGAGAGTGGCAATCGCAGCACGAGCACCGATAGTCGGTGGCGTATTCGGCGCTGGGCATTGAGCAACACAACTCCTGGACGCGAGATCGACATCGCGCTGCTGCAATTTGCGTTGCTTGGGGCGATTATCACCGAAGAGATCGCAAAAGACTCTCGTGCCAGTCTTGTTACTGCTGCGCTCGCGCCCGGCCCCTCCTCAACCTCCGAGAGACTGTCCCAAGCAGTGCAGGTGGTGGAACAGAGGTGCGGGATCAAGGAGAGGGTGCCTACGATCCAAGAGAACGTCAGGACGCTCACGGAACTCAGCGGACCGCATCCACTGTCCGACACGTACGCAAAGCCTGGAACGATGGTAATGGAAAGGTCCGAAGTTGGCGATCGCATTTATGCTCTCAAGTCCATGAGAGCGCATGAAATCAACACCTGGCGCGCGTCTATTCCTGAGCAGGCCCAGCTTGCTCTAAAGTTGGTCCGCTTTCATGTGGGCAACGGCGACTATCCGCACCTGACAGACATGAGGGAGAGGAGATGTGCTTGGTACGATTTTCTCGTCAGGCATGGTGCAGAGCACGTTTCCGAACAGAAATACGCAGCTGAGCTCTGCCAAGATGTGCAAGTTCTTTGGCGACCGCTATTGGCTTCCAAGGTGAGGGTGACCTACATGAGCGCGCAAGACCGCAATCTCCTGCTGGGCGCATCGGTAAGAGGCCCGTACTCCGTTGGTGCAGAAGGGAATATCAGAAGGGATTCCTCGGTATCACTCGTGACAGTCTTCGAGACAGATTATGATGAACCTGGGGATCAGTACAAGTCAGACGCGCAGGCAAGCGAAATGGCCGCCCGCGCGGCCAATGACTACTTCGGAGACCCTGCCGCGGGCGCCTTTCTCAAGGCGGCTATGGACACGGACGTACTTGAAAAGGCCGATGGCGATTATCGACAGGCACGAAAACATCTCGGTCGTCACCGCCTGGCTCTGGAGCTCCTGAGTACGATGCTGAACAAGATTGAGACCTTTGGACAGAAAAAAATCAGGACGCAGGTGATGGGCACTACGGACGCCAGTTTAGCCGTGAGGCTGAAGGCGTCTGCAAAGAATTTTCTCAAATTCGCAACCACATGTTCCTGCCAGACGATGCACTGGAAGGCGTACGTCGTGGAGGTGCACTGGTGGGCGCTAGGGAGTGACGGGCGCTGGACAACCACTGAGTTCGAGAAGGTGTAGATGACTTGAGTCACCTGCTTTGGCGTTCTCGGTGACGCTACCTACATCGGCCATTCGACACATTCGTACAGAGCTCTTCAAGGGCGGCACACAGTCTGCGAGAGCGGCACAAAGCTCTACGAGTCAATACGAACTTGCAAAAGAAGCTCTTCAAGCCGCTCGCCGAAAGCGGATTTTCCCCCGACTGGCAGCACCACTGGTCACCGCTCTCGCCGTTGCGCGTGTGGGTCTTCGTCTGGGCAGCCATCGAAGACGTTGCGCAGATCACCATTCAGCTCATATTCCTGCTCAACGAGTCAGACGACTGTTACCCGACGTACAACGAGGCCACTGGAACGACGGTGTCGATAGTCTTTGGCGCGCTACGCCTGCTGCTAGACATAGCACTGATTCTTCCGTCGCTCAACCTGAGCAAACGCGCAAACCAGGCTGCCAAGACTGTCGCAAAGCGTCTACGAAGTGTCCGTACTGCAACCTGCGGCGCAAAGAGCACGGACGAGACCTAGTAACGCACGTGTTCGCGACCTACCTACCGCATAGCGAGGCTGCGGGCACGAGTCGCACAATTTGAGATTGGGTGCGTGCGACACGAAAGCATCGCAGTCCCAATGCGGGCGCGACATCACCGCGGCGGCGCCTCCCCTCGGCTCCTCTGAGCGTCCGCGATGATCTGCGCGAGCAGCTCGTCGGGCAGCGCCAGCGCGGCCGGGGTCGCGCCGTCGTCGTTGGCACGACCAGGGTCCGCGCCCCGCTCGAGCAGCAGAGACACCACGCTCTGCTCCTTGGCCTCGGCGGCCGCTGCCAGCACCGTGTGACCCGTCGCGTCCGTTCTCTCCGGATCCGCGCCGGCGTCGAGGAGCATGCGCACGCACGCGGCGCGCCCTGCCATCGCCGCGCGGTGCATCGCGGTGAGGCCATTGCGGTCGGCGACGTTGAGTTTGATCGGCTGTCCCCAGGGCGTGCCGTCGGCGGCGCTGCTGCCTCTCACAGCACAAAGTCTGGTAGCCAGATAGCACACTCCCGGCGCCCCATCAGCCACGTCTGTGCGCGGTGCGCGCCCTGCTAATTTTGTTGCAAATTTGTGTACCCCGACAAGCGGATGTGACAACGACATCCTCGGAAGTCGCCAACTTGAACTCCACTTCGCTAGCCCGCGGCCCCGCACCGGCGCTTCCCCGCGCGTACCTGTAGCGAATCCGCGCGCAGATACGCCCCAGTCGCGAGCAGTGGAAGGCGCTCGATCGACAGACATGGTCGCTGTGCTGACGTGGCGAGGACGCGCTTCGGCGACGGCGCGTTCGACCACACGTGCGACGCGGCCTGGCTGGGCAATTGCGGCGCGTCGAAGCGTGGGGATTCGCCATTGACTGCCCGCGCGTCCCGAGCAACCGTTCCATGGCAATTCTCATAACCGCCTCCCAACTTCGGCCAACGGTGTGCGATTTTTCTAAACCCCAATGTCGGTGTGCACGACGGATTTGGCTATTGCTGCATTGCAGGAGCGCCCGCACAGCGCGCGCGCTGACAGCGCTGGCTGGCGCGCAGAAGCGCACGCGCATGACGCGCGTGCGCGGGCGCCGCTAGAGCGCTCGCGCCGCGTCGCGCGCTCTCGTCTGAGGCAGCCAGTGGGATACGACGTCGCGGGGCGGGACTTGGATCGCCCACCCTCCCTGGGGCCTGCGCCGAACGGGCCCGCGCTCCTTCCGCGCCTCCGGCCGCCCGCGCGGTCCCGCTGCCACATTGCGCGACCCACACGCTTCGCGCACCGACAACCACACTACGCAAAACTTGCACCAGAGTGATCATGGCGATGGCGTCGGCAGTCACCGCGCTGCCCCTTGGCCGGCCGCCCCGTACTTCGGCGACGCTCGCTGACGCGCGCAGCCGCGGCCGGAGCCGTCGTGCACGCCCGCGCGCCTGTGCGTACGAGGTGCGCGTGCGTGTGGCAGATCAGCGTGGCGCAGGCACAAAAGCCAGCGTTCTTCTGACGCTTGTCGGCGACGAAGGCAAAATGACAGACATTGAGATCAAAGCTGATGATGGCCTGTGGGGACGTCTTCGTGGCTTCAGCAAAGGCGGCACGGAGTACCACACGCTTGAGGATGGCGCTCAGGTTGGCGAGCCCGGGGCAATCGTTCTCAGGATGAACACAGCAGACGACGATGGCTTCAATGCGCTGGAGAGGCGGATCCGGAAGGCGATCGTGGATGGCTCACCCGATATCCCCAAAGCAACGAGTGCCTACATCTTGCGAGACTTCGACGTGTATCACGACATTGACGACGCGCTGGGCGTGGCTGAGGTCGACGTGAGGTGCGTCGCCACCAACCGCATGTGGCGTTTCCCGCTGTACACGTGGCTCTCCGCTGCCGAGGGCAAGCGCGAGGCGGCCGTCGCTTTCTGCGGGCGCGGCTGCCTGCCGCAGGAGACGCCGGATCACCTCAAGTTCTTCCGCGAGATGGATCGGAAATTCGGGAGCTATGCGATTCAGCTGAACAGCGTTAAAGGGGGAGCGGTGGCAGCGGCAGTCAAGCTGCCATTGCCCATATCGGAGGCCTTCAACGACGGGAAGAGGGCGACTTTCGTCGGTGGGGCAGCGCGCGTCGTCACCAGCCGACTCAAATTTTGTTCTTGCCCCGGGGGGTCGACGAAGATGGCGCTTTCACGTCCGTGCGCAAGGCTTCGTCAGCGGTGCACAAGACGCTCCGTGACAAGGCCAACGGCCCCGACGGCTCGCCTGATGCCTTCGCCGACGAAACCTTTGGTGCCATGTTCCTTGCAGGCCCGCTTGCGGGCTACTTCGAGCGTGTTGAAGCAGATGAGGGCGGCGCACTGCTGCCCGAGCGGCTGAAGCGCGCGGGGATTGATGACAAGCTATTCGAGGGGCATCCATATGCGCCGCCAAAGGGCGCAACGCTCGCCAGCGAAGCAAGAGCAGGTCGGCTCTTCTGGACGTCGGCGAAGTCGCTCGAAGGCTGCGCGCTGCCTGATTCCCATCTCAAGCACATCAAGCACCACGTCTCGCCCGGGGCTGCCGTATTGCTGCTCTCGCGGCCCGACCTGTCGCCGCCGCAGCTGCTGCCGCTGGCAATCTCGTTGGAGGAGCACAAAGGGGCACCGCTCTTTAAACCGGACGACGAAGAGTGGGCCTGGCGCACGGCCAAAGCCCACGTCTTGTGCAATCTGGCGCTCGTACATCAGGTGGGCCTACACTGGAGCGAATGCCACGCCGCCGCTGAGCCCATGTGCGGTGCCGTTCAGAGCCGGCTGTCGTACCTGCATCCGCTGCGGCGCCTGCTCATGCCGCACATCAACTACACGCTGGCCATCAACGCCTCAGCGCGCGGGACCCTCCTTCAGCCAAGGGGCGTCATCGAGACGCTATTCGTAGCTGGCCCCAACGGTGTGGACTTCGACCAAGAAACTGCCGAGGCATGGTCCAAGGAACTGGGCGTGAAGGTGAAGCCCACCAAAGTCAGCTTTGCAGCCAACTACTGGGCCAAGTGGGAGGGCTACACGGACCTGCCACGCATGCTCGAAAAGCGCGGGCTGAAGGAGTCGGCCGGCCTGCCGGACGACATGTTCCCCTTCCGCGCCGATGCGCTGCCGCTGTGGGACGCCATCAACACGTGGGTGGGCGAATACCTGGGTGTGTGGTATGAGAGCGACCAGGACTGCGTAGAGGATGACGAACTCAAAGAGATGATCGACGAGCTCGTGAAGGGGCTTGGCAACTGCCCCGAGGGCGTGCGCATAAAGTACGCTGAGGCGGCGACATCAAAGAAAGAGCTGCATTCTCTGATCGCGTCTTTCATCTTCCAAGTGAGCGTCATGCACGCGGCGCGCAACTTCACGCAACATAAGTGGTTCGGCGCGATCGGTCTCGCGCCCTTCAATGTGCGCACGCCGCCGCCGTCCGACAAGACGGGATGCGACCAGCAAAGCTTCTGCGATATGCTGCCGAGTCCCCAGGACACTCTGAGCGGCGTAGGCATCGTGAAGCTACTCTCGACGGTGCGTGCGCATGCGTTCACATCTGCTCCGCAGAGGTGCACATGCAACGGCAACATCGCGTTCGCGCCGCGCTGCGATGGCGAGCGCGTTGCCCGGCCGCGTTGGTGGTGTCCCTGCTGCATTGCACGTTCTTGCACGCCGTGTGCGCGCGCGTGCAGCTGCCTCAGCACATACGAACGCTGCGATGGCAGCGCGTACAGCTCGCTGACCGGTCTGGCTTTCTTCCGCGATCCCCCGACATGGTCGTATCTAGTACTCAAAAGGCGACCAGTACCTCGGTAGGCCTTCACGTGACTGGATCGAGTGCCCTGAGGCCGAGCGTGCGCAAGCAAAATACCGCAAGCGCTTGGACAAGGCCACCAGGGCCGCTTGGAAGCGTGAGCTTGCACGCAGAGAGGCACAAGCGATCTCGTACGACGCGCTGCTCAAAGTTCCGACGTCTGTCGCTATCTAAGTATGATAGCTAGCTCTTCGATGCTGCTGGTTGCTGGAGTCACGCACACAGTTGGTGGCTTGCGGAGTGGCGCCTAGCGGCTCTACTGAGAAGAACGATCGTGCAGAGAGAGAGGGGGGCAGTTGACGTCGTGCGCAAACCAGTACTACAGGTATCGTACAAGAGGGCCGGCTAAGGGGGGGGGGAGGGGGGGGGAAGAGAGGAGACAGAAAGAGATACGGATTCAGAGACAGAGACAGAGTAGTAAGATATTTGGCGCCCCTCAGTGACGCCCGAACGCCGAGGAGCGCTGAGAATGCTGCATGGCGTACGCTTTGCAGCTCAGCTTTGCATCTCATACGAAACCCTCCCTGAACCCCAAACATTGCACCGCGAACTCTGGCGGAGTGGCCGTGCCAGCTGCGCCGCACCCGTCCGCGTCCTCTGGCCGCGTCACCGCGTTGCTCATCAAGCAGCGGCTCCTACGCGTCTGACGCGAAGAAGACGAGGCAGGCTTGCGAGCTCACGTCGGACCCTCTGGTGCCAGCGCAGCGCGCGAGCTCGCCAGCATTCTCTGTTGGATTCGAGCTTTTGTTTTGATGAGCCTTGGATGTCGCAGATTGGTTGAGATTTGACATTGGAGGCGAGTTCAAGATGATGCAATTTGATACGGACCCGTCGTGGGAGAACGCGGTGGTGCTATCGATTTGGCGGTTGGCCGCGTTCTCTTTTAAACGAAGGTGCGCACGCCGCGGGCCGGAGGAAATCTTTGCCATAGATACGGTTGCACACGTCAGCGAGCCCGTGCGTGGGTGTGGTTCGCCTTACTAAGCAACCAGAGCTTGCGCTCGGAGCCTCGGAGGCAGCAGTTGTGCGGCTGCGGTTAACACTGGCGCCCGCGAACGCGCGCCCGCACACCGCGATGCCGCGCCTTTTGCACTCGTCGGTGTAGGATCGCGCTGACCCCTTCTGTAGTGTCCAGCACTGCATGCGGCCCGCAAAGGGAGTGTGTGGCGAGGCACATAGTGGCACACAGTGCGCGCGTCGAGCGCAGGCGGGGCCGTGGGCACAGTGCAGGCTGCGCAGTGCGCCGGTGGCATAACGCGCCCGCCCGACACGGCGGCACAGCGGAGCGAGTGGGACGCGCGCCGAGCACGTCTTCCTTTCAGTAGCGGCGCGGGGCAGCATAGCGCGGCAACGCGGAGCAGCGGGGCAGCACGGCAGAGGTAGCGCAGAGGGCGTTGTCTGCGCAAGACGACTGCAACAAGTGACGATGAAGCGCAGCGCTGAGTGAGTCTGAGGACAGCTCAAAGCGAAAACGTGCAGCGCGACAGCAGCACAACGATATCTCGGCGTACTGAGCGGCCCGCTTTCGTGCTGTGCACCATGAGGCCCGGCGGTGATGTGCTACTCATTATACTGTGGCCGCTGCGCGCGTGGCTTGCAAGCCTCTCAATGGCTGCCCCTTCGACGGCAGCGTCCACTTCGCCCCAGCGCATGTGGCTCGCTACTTGTGGATCGTGCAAGTTCTTCGATGAAGGCGGCACGCTGGTGCGCGAGACACCACCGAGTGATTGCCAGAGCCATAGCTGCTGCGGTCAGTGCGTTTCCCTCAACCTAGGGGAGTGCGCAACCTGTGGCAACCTGAGGGCGCTATCGCAGAATGTCTTCGAAGGCATGTCCGAGCTCGAAAGTCTGGACCTGGAAGACAACAATTTGATGTCGCTGCCGAAAGACATATTCGCCGATCTGACCAGCCTTCAGGATCTGGACGTGAGCAACAACCAGCTGCGCTCGCTGGCAAACGAGCCATTCGCGGATCTGACCAGCCTGCTCAGGCTGGACGTGAGCAACAACCTGCTGGGCTCGCTGGCAAACGAGCCGCTGGCAAACAAGCCATTCGCGGACCTAGACAAATTGGAGAAGCTGGACATGGGCCAAAATCAGCTGAGCTCGCTGCCGATTGGAACGTTCGACGGCCTGCGTAACCTTCAGACGCTCGCCATGGACGACAACAATCTGATCTCCAGTTCGCTGTCGACTGGAGTGTTCGCGGACCTGGTCAACCTGACGGTGCTTGGCATGAGCAGAAATCAACTGCGCGCGCCGCTGTCGGACGGAACATTCACAGGCTTGGCCACGCTTGAGGAGCTATACATGAAGCAAAATCAGTTAGGCTCGCTGCCGAACGGAACATTCGCGGGGCTGACCGGGTTGCTGGTTCTGAGCCTCAGAGACAATCAGCTGAGCTCGCTGTCAAGCAGAGCGTTTATGCATCTGACAAAGCTACAAAAGCTATTCATCAGCAACAACCCGCTAGACGCGGCCTCGCTGTCGGACGGGCCATTCACGGACCCGGAGTACCTGAAAGACCTTGAGAACCTGTATATGAGAGATTGCAAGCTGAGCAAGCTGCCGGATCGAGCGTTCGCCGGCCTTGGCAAGCTGCGGGTGCTAGGCATCAGGGACAACCCACTGCGCGAGCTATCGAGCGAGTCTTTTGTGAATCTGGCCAGCCTTGAAGTGCTGGACATGCGCGACAACGATCTCAACGGATCTCAACCGATGGGGCTGCTCAAGCCGCTGAGCAGCCTTACGACGCTCTCGCTGGGAAATACTAGTTCTAGTAGTACTGGTGTCGACGCAAGATCGGTGTGCTTCCACGAGTTGCCTCCGTTGGCGGTCGCGGAATACATTCGCGGGCTGCCTGTGACCGCGTGGAATAGTCGCCAATGCACCCCGACCGATTGCAGCCCGCTGCGATGTGGTACATGCGCGTTCGTGGTTGACTCTGGTACATTGCGTGCTTCTGACGAGAGTGGGAATGTCCGAGTCGCGCGTGATGAGTCTGCAACAACCACTGATTCGAGCATTTCGTGCGGCGATTGCGTTGGGCTCAACCTGTCATTCAGTGGCGTGCGCTCTTTCGAAAGTGGCGTGTTCGAGGGGCTCGACCAGCTCCGGTACCTGATCCTCGCCGACAGCGACGATGCGACTATACAGGAACCCGTTTCTGGTGGTGCAAAGTCTGATACCGGTACGAATCACGGCCTACGGATCAACATGGTGTCGATGTTAGAGGCAACAAACAAAAACTTCACGCCAAACTTGGCGAGACTGGACGTGCGCTCGTTCGGCAGCTGCATCTTCTATCTGAACTACACCGGTGGGCGTGTAAAGGAAGGGATTACAGAGCTTCGACGCTGGTCACCTTTCGGCTTCAGAGATTGCGGTGTGATAGACGATACGGGGGAGAAGATCTCACCACGCAGCGGACTCCTGGACCTGGCGAATGCCGAACTGGACAGCATTTCCTCCGATGTGTTTACAGAGCTGAGAGAGCTAAAGACGCTGAACCTTCGGAACAACAATATCTCAGCGTCTCCGCTTGTTCATCTTGAGAGCGCCAGAGACTTGGCATCAATTGAGACGATCGATCTACGCGACAACGACCTGCGGTCCTTGGAGCTAACGAGTAGCATTGATTGCTCTTATTTGTCTTCGGTGTCAGGCGAGGACGGCGTCAAACAGCCGGTGCTACAATTCCGTCCTGGCAATGACAAAATCAAACGCATCGCGCATCCCAGATTTTGTCCCTCCACCGACAAGAACTGCACACCCACCTGCGAATGCCCCAAAGACGCGGGTTTCGGGAAGGTATTCGTGATGGTCAAAATCGAGGGCACCTATGTGTGCGTGGAAGACTTCTGGCCGGATTTCTGGTACAAGTTTCTGCTGCCGCTCGTGGGGACGATCATTGTTGTTTTGTTCGCGTTAATGCTTCAAATGTGGCTACTTTCTGCCTTCCACAAGCACCACCGCCACGTCCACACGAGTAGGGGCGAGGCTGCAGAGCTCAGAGAAGTCACTCTCACGTCGCGATACCTGCAGTTCGGTGTTGCCGAGAGCATGGCTCTGCTTACGTCTGTCATGCTTTCGGTTGGCGATGTGGTGACGGACGTGCTCTTCATCACCGACTTTGTGAATGACACATGCAGGGAACTTCAGAAACCATCTATCGTCTTTTTGGCGGTTCCAGGAGGTATGATGCTCGCTGCTGGCATCGCTACCGTCATCGCTGGCATGGATCACATCGACTGGGAAAACCGGCCGTGCCAAAGATGGCGTCCGAGTCGGCTGCTAGATGGTACGGAGCGTGCAAAAGACGTGTCCTATCCGACGCGACTCAGACTGCGAGTGGCTCGTCAGCCCGCTACAGACGAGGAGGGCTTCGCCCAGCGCCAGGTCGTCTCTAACGCGTCATCGCTCTTCACGCTGGCCGTGTGCGTGGCAGACTTCAACGCCATCAAGCTCTTGCCGTGGACTGTCAGCAGGGTGCCTCCCAGCTGTTGCAAAGACGTATCCTTGCAGCAGGAGGAGGCGGAAGAGAACGAGCAGCGCGAGGAAGAGGAGAGGGCAGACAGGCTAGAGGAAAGAGCGGATGTGGAGGCGGCGGCGGCGGATGCCCAGGCGGTGGCAGAAGAGAACAGCCTGAGACAGAATGAGCGGCAGGCGTTGCGAGGGCTCCACGTTTGGCCCGACCCGACTCATCATCACCTGGCTTTTGGAAGGGAAAACATTTGGCCCGACCCGAATCCGAATCTTTATCACCGCACCCTCTCTGTGATACGGCGTTCTAGGATCTGGAATGGCCAGTGGACTCGGGCTTTTAGTAATAGGATGAGCAACCTGGAAGGGAGGTGCGAAGCTGTGCAAAAGAAACACACACGTCTGCGAGAGCGGTATGAAGCTCTGCAAGGGCAGCGCGACGCTCTGCAAGACTTTAGACGCCTGCAAAGGAAACTTTACCAGCCGCTCGCAGACAATGCATTTTCACCCGACTGGCAGCACCCATGCTCGCCGCTCTCGCCGCTGCGCGTGTGGGCCCTTGTCTGGGCGGCCATCGAAGACATTGCGCAGATCGCCATCCAGCTCACGTTTCTGCTCAACGACGCAGATAACTGCTACCCGACGTACAACGAGGCCACCGGAACGACGGTGTCGATTGTATTCGGCGGGCTACGCCTGCTGCTAGGCACAGCATCAATGATAGCGACACTACGCGTCATGGCGCGGCGGCGGCGGCGCGCAAAAGAAAGTGAACGAGAAGACTAAGAAGTTAAGCGCGCGGCTTTGACCTACCGCCGGCGACGCAGGGCGGACGTGCGTTGCACAGAGCGTGACAGGGCGCGTGCGCGCTTGCGACGCGCAGCCCTCGCAGCCCTCGCTCGCATACCAACCTCATCGCGGCGGCGCCTCCCCGCGGCTCCTCTGAGCGTCGATGATGATCTGCGCGAGCAGCTCGTCAGGCAGCGCCAGCGCGGCCGGGGTCGCGCCGTCGTCGTTGGCACGACCAGGCTCGGCCCCCCACTCGAGCAGCAGAGACACCACGCTCTGCTCCTTGGCCTCGGCGGCCGCTGCCAGCACCGTGTGACCCGTCGCGTCCGTTCTCTCCGGATCCGCGCCGGCGTCGAGGAGCATGCGCACGCACGCGGCGCGCCCTGCCATCGCCGCGCGGTGCATCGCGGTGAGGCCATTGCGGTCCGCGACGTTGAGTTTGATCGGCTGCCCCGAGGGCGTGCCGTCGGCGGCGCTGCCGCCCCTCGCCTCGAGGAGCGCCCCCAGGGCCTCCTCGCGCCCCTTGCTCGCGGCGAGCGACAGCGCGGTGGCGCCCGCGTTGGTCTTGGCGTTGAATACCTTGGAGGCGGCGGCTGCAGAGGGCGCGCGCGAAGGTGCGCGCACGTCAGCTGCGTGTGCGTTCAGTCGCCCTCGATCAGCCGGCAAGAGCACAAAAGCACACGCACCTCCCGCGTCCTGGCTCTCGGACTCGAGCAGCTCCCGGGCGTGCGCGCTCACAACAACCGCCATCGCACGCACTGCCGCGGCGAGCCCCTTCGCTGCGGCAGTGTGCATGGGCCCCCAGCCGGCTGCGTCCTTGCAGGCGATCAGTCTGACGGCGACGCCAGCCCGCTCCTCGCAGAGCCGCGCGGCAGCGGCGGCGTGGCCCTCGGCGACCGCGCGGTGCAGCGCGGAACGCTCGTCGGCATCGCGCGCGGTGAGGATAATGTCGTTGTCGAATGCCGCGAGGGCGTCCAGGTCTCCCTTGGACGCGGCCTCAATGGCGAGCTTGCGCAGCTCGACCTGCGCGAACGGGAATGCGGCGCCAGCACGAGCGCGCATCAGCACACAGCCAGCAATGTCAGCCTTGGCGCGCCAGCAGCGCCGCGTCGCACTAGGCCAGTGCCCGCACGGCGCGCCACGCGCTCGCACCTGCGCGTCCTTCGCTCCGCTCGACTGCCCCCCTGCTGCCGCCATAGCGCGTGCACCACTGCGCCCCTGTTGCGCGGTCTGGCGCCAGTATGGCACATTTCCATTTCCTGTGCCCGGCGCCACCACACAGCGCGCTCGCAGCGCGAGCGGCACGGGGTGCCGGCAGGAGAGGTGAGGCAGGGCGGCAGGCGGGCCGTCCGAGCGGCTCATCGCACACACTCGTCGGTAAGCGAGCGCTAGCAACCTCTCCGCCCGCCGGAGCCCGCACCCGCCTCGTCAACAGCCCGGCAGCGATGGCGAGCTCAATGTGCACGCCCGCAACCGCGGCCACGACAGCAGCTCATCGTACCCCAGGCCGTGCCCCCCCCCGCCGGATCGCACCGGCGGCAACGAGCCAAAGCGCCCTGGCATCGCGCGTCGCAGGCCTGAAGAACGAGGGCGCGTACGCGGTGCTCGCCGCCGCGCAGGCGCTCGAGGCGCAGGGCCGCGACGTGGTGCACCTGGAGATCGGCCAGCCGGCGTATCCGACGCCGGACCACGTCGTCGAGGCGGGCGTCGCCGCGCTGCGCGGCGGCCAGACCAAATACAGCGCGCCCGCGGGCGTGGCCGCGCTGCGCGACGCCATCGCGGCGCACGTGAACGCCACGCGCGGCCTGGACGGCGCGCAGGCCATAAGCGGCGCCAACGTGGTGGTGGGCCCGGGGGCGAAGCCGGGCATCTTCGCCGCCGCGCTCGCGCTCGTCGAGCCCGGCGACGAGGTGGTCTACCCCGACCCAGGCTTCCCCAGCTACGGCGCGGCGGTCGACGTGTGCGCCGGCGTGCACGTGCCCGTCGCGCTCACCGCCGACGGGGCAGGCTTTGACATGGACGCGCTGGAGGCGGCCATGTCGGAGCGCACCAAGCTCATCATCGCCAACTCCCCGGGCAACCCCACCGGCGGCGTGATGCCCGCGGCGGACGTGCGGCGCATGTGCGAGCTCGCCAAAAAGTACGACGCGTGGGTGATCAGCGACGAGATATACTCGCGGCTGGTGTACGACAGCGCGGAGGGCGCGTGCCTGTCGCCGCTGGCGGTTGAGGGCATGGCGGAGCGCACGGTGATGGTGGACGGCTTCTCCAAGACGTACTGCATGACCGGGTGGCGGCTGGGCTGGGCCGTCGCGCCGGCCGCCCTCGCGGAGCGCATGGAGCTGCTCAACGTGCACAACTACGGCTGCACGGCGACCTTCACGCAGGCGGCGGGGCTCGCGGCGCTCGAGGGGCCGCAGGACAGCCTGGAGGAGATGCGCGCCGAGTACGAGCGGCGGCGCGACTTCGTGGTGGGCGCGCTCAACGCCATGGAGGGCGTCCACTGCCCCGAGCCGGCGGGGGCTTTCTACGCCTTCCCGGACACGTCGGCCCTGGGCATGAAGAGCGCGGACCTCGCGTCGCTGCTGCTGCAGGAGGGCGGCGTGGCCCTGCTCCCCGGCACCGACTTCGGCGCGCAGGGGGAGGGCAAGCTGCGCCTGTCCTACGTGAGCTCGATGGCCGAGCTCGAGGAGGGCCTCACGCGCATGGAAAAGGTGCTGCGCGGTCTCTGAGACACTCGCCGTCGGACGCTCGCGTCGCGCTCGCCGGAGAGTCTATGTATACATGACCATTCCATTCTCATTTCGGTGTAACAAGCAGCGCGAGAGCAAGAGAGAGACGCGAACAAGGCCCTCCTCTCGCGAGCAAGCGCTCGGCGCCTCCCGCCTCAGCCCACGAAGCGCATCAGCGCGCCCTCCAGCACCTCCTTGCACGCGCCGGCCAGCGACGCGTCCTCGGTCTTGATGGTACCCGAGGCCGCGTTGCCGGTGCAGTCCACGTTGAGCTCGATGAGCGCGAGGGACACCTGCCCGCCCACGCCCGCGCCGCCCTGGCAGTGCGCGTAGAGGAAGTACTTGTACGCGGGGTGCGCCCCACCCGACGCGATGCAGTTCACGCCGGCAGACGCCAGGTGCGTGATGAGCGGGCGCGGGCCGCCCGCCAGCGACGCGCCCCCACCCGCGCCCAGCGGCGCGCCGGCGACCGTCGCCGCCGGCTCCATCGCGCCCCACGCGGCCTGGAACGCCGCGGGCGCCAGCGCGGCGCCCTGCACGAACGTCACGGCCGGGCGCGGCGGCGAGGGCGCGGGCGCACCCGCGCCCATGCCGCCCATCCCGAGCAGATCCTCGAGCGGATCCGAAAGCGGCGGCGCGGGCGCCTGCCCACCAGGTGCCGCGGGCTGGTCGAAGCCGCCGAGCAGGTCGATGGGATCGTACGCCGTGCCCCCCCCCGCGCCCGCCCCTGAAGGCGTGCCGCCCGCGTCGTCCCCGTAGTCCGCGTCCAGGTCGAGCAGGTTGTTGTCAGCGAAGGCGGACTGCTCCGCCGCGCCGCCGCCCATCGCGCCTTCGTCAGGGCCAGCCTCGCCGCCCGCGCCAAACTGGTCCGCCGGATCGGAGGTGACGAACGCCGCCGCGGGCTTGTTGTAGATCACCGAAAGGCTGTTGAACTCCTCGAAGATGGCATCCCTGGCGGCTTGGCTCTGGCCCGAGGCGAACTCCACCACGGCGTCCTTCGGCGCGGCGATGACGCCGGACGCGTCGGTCGCCGAGTGCTGCAGGAGCCGATAGTACATGAGGGCGCGGTCGTGCACGTCCATGTGCTCGTCCTCGCACCCGGCCGCCAGCACGCGCCCCAGCATGGCCTGGCACTCGGGCGGGCGCTTGAGGAACAGCTTGGTCGCCGCGGCGAGGAGCTCCAGGCGCACCTCGGGCGAGGCCTCGTCCGCGAAATCGTCGAGCATGGGCTCGAGCGAGTACGGCGCCGAGGGTATCACGTGGCCGAACTCGCCCAGCATCCACACGAGCGCGGCGCGAGCGGCGGGCTCGGTGACTGAGTTCGGGGAAATGGCCGCCGCCGCTTCGAGGATGTCGAACGCGCGCTCGGGGAACCGGCGCAGCAGGTCCTTGGCCACGATGAGCGTCTCGGACACGAGGTGCGGCGAGTCCGCGTCGAGAAAGCCCAGCAGGCGCTCCGAGATGCCGCCCATGTCCTCGGTGCGGAGCGCGATGGAGCCGATCGCGTGCAGCGACGCGCGCGCAATGGGCACGTCGATGTCCGCCGCGTACTCGCTGAGCTCCGTGACGATCTCGTACACGTTGTTTTGGTCCGCCACCTCGGCCAGCATCGAGAGCTTCACGCGCTTCACGTAGGCCGGGTCGCTGTACCGGCAGTAGAACTGCTTGTAGTCGAGCGAGAACAGCGAGGGCGCGCGCGACACCAGCAGCTTGAGGTGCGACAGCACCGCAAAGGCCACCTCGGGGCTCGCGGTGGACGCCAGCGTCAGCAGCGGCGCCTTGACGCGCTCGTACACCTGCTGGTGCACCTGCTCGATCTCCATGGTGATGTGCAGGAAGAGCTTGGTGGTGGCGAGCACGATGGCGCTGTTGGTGTGCGACATGCGGTCCTCGAGCAGGTTCATGAAGGCGAACACCTCGTCGGCGTTCTCCGGCTTGTACGCGCACACGAAGTCGATGACCATGCACTGCGCGTACTCGGAGAACTCCTTGATCCTGTTGAGGAGCGAGTACACCAGCGCCTTGGTGGCCAGCCCCTCGACGCCGCCCTCGATTTCCACCAACGTCGACAGGCAGTTGGCGACCACGCCCGCGTCGCGATCGCCCGTCACCATGGCGCGCAGGGTGTCGACGAAGCCCGCGTCGACGCACGCGCTGGGGTCCAGCGCGTAGAGCTTGAGCACGCCCATGGCCGCCGTCTTGCGCACGTAGGCGCTCTCGTCCTCGAGCCCCGTGCGCAGCGGCCCCACCAGGTACTCGACGAGGTTGGGCACGCGCAGCGAGCCCAGCGAGCGCAGGGCCAGCCCGCGGATGGTCGGGTCGGGCTCTGCGCAGTCCTTCTGCAGCGCGTTCACGGTGAGCAGCGCCAGGTCGGGCTTGCGCATCGCGTACGTCGAGATGTACAGGTACAGCATCTTCTTCAGGACCGGGTCGTCGGCGCTGCACGCCATGATCATCTCCGTGAAGAGCCCCGACACGTCGATGGAGATCGTCATGTACGAGATCACCTTGCGGAAGGTCTCTTGCTTGGCCTCGCGCACGCCCGCCTTGGTCGAGCCCGCGAGCGAGCGCAGCCGCGAGCGCAGCTCCTCAAGCTCGCCGCGCCGCTCGCTGCCGCGGCCCGGCGCGGCCTCGCCCGCGGCGCGCGCGGGAGCCATGCTGGGCAGGGGGGGAAGCCGCGCCGCGCCGCACCGAGAAAACCGCGCGCTCCCGCCCCGCGCCGCGCCGCCCCCCCTTTTCCTCCCACTCGCGCGCGAGAGAGCGAACGACCGAGCGAAAGAGAGGAAAAAAAGGACCAGCGAAGGGCGAACGCGGGGGGCAGCGCCCGACGAGGCCTCCGCAGAACGGCACCCCCCTACCCCACCACCTGGCAGCCCCGCGCGCTCACGCGCGCGCTCTGTGGCGTGTGCCACGCTGCAGGCCGCCTTCGAGCGCCTTCACGTGCGCGCGCGCAAAACGCTCGCGAACCCCCGCCTCTCAAATTAATGCGTTTTGACCTAGATCGCCCGTGGGTTATTTCACCTCAAATTGAAAGCTAATGGGGGAAGCAGAGGAACGGGGGGGTGTTGAAGCGCGAGAGCGTGCGCCGCAGCAGCGCCACAGCGCGGGCGCCGCAGCGCGTGGGCATAGAGGCGAGGGGCTCGGCGGGCCAGAGACTGGAGCGCGCAGGGTGGAGGCTCAGCGGCGCTCGCGTGCGTTTCGCTGCTTCTCGCGCGTGCGCTCGCGAGCTCTCGCCCGCAGCAAGGGGGGGGGGCGTGGCCGTCGCGAAGCGCGCGCGGCGCCTCCGGCTGTTGGCCGCTCGCGGCGACGCGACATGGACGCGGCGATGGCGCTGCTGGCGGACGCGCGCGGCCGTGCGAACAGGCGCCTTGCGGGGTACGACGCGGCCACTGCGGCGGTCATCGGCGCAGCGGCGGCACTGGGCGCGCGCTGGGCGCTTGCCACGCTCGCGGAGGCGGAGAAGTCCGTGCGCGCCAAGGGCTTGAAGATGGCGTCCACCGAGGCCGCCATCGCCCTCGCGATGGCCGTCCCCGGCGTCGCCGCGTTCAAGGCGCGCGAGCAGGCCAAGGTCCTGGCGAAGATGCACAAGGACAAGCCGCCGCGGGAGGACGCCCTCTTCGAGCTGCCCGCGGGGCGCAGCGCCGGGGAAGTCGCGAGCGCGCTCGGCGCGATGAAGGACATGGACGCGGCGTGGCAGGCGCGCACCTCGGGCACGGTGTACATGGGCAGCGAAGGAATGGCGGAGCACGAAGAGCTCGTAGGCAAGGCGGTCACGCAGTTCCTGCACAGCAATCCGCTTCACGGTGACCTCTTCCCCTCCGCGCAGCGCTGCGAGGCCGAGGTTGTCGCCATGTGCGCGTCGCTGCTTCACGGGGACGTCCGCACCACCGGCGTGGTCGGCAACATGACGTCAGGCGGCACCGAGTCAATTTTGATGGCGGTCAAGTCCGCGCGCGACTACGCGCGACAAACTCGCGGCATCACGGATCCGGAACTCGTCATGTGCGAGAACGCGCACCCGGCGTACGACAAGGCCGCGTCCTACTTCGGCCTCCGGGTCGTTCGCACGCGCGCGCGACCCGGCGCACTCGATGCCGATCCGGCGGCGATGCGCCGGGGCTGCTCGCGCAACACCGTGTTGCTCATCGCGAGCGCGCCGTCGTATCCGCACGGCGTCGTGGACGACGTCACGGAAATCGCGGCCACCGCGAAGAGCCTCGGGGCGTGCTGCCACGTCGACTGCTGCCTCGGAGGCTTCGTGGTGCCCTTCGCCAAGGCGGCCGGCGTGGACCTGCCGCCCTTCGACTTCGCCGTCCCGGGCGTCACCAGCATCTCCATAGACACGCACAAGTACGGCCTGGCACCCAAGGGCTCGAGCGTCGTGCTCTACCGCAGCAAGGAGCTCCGTCGCTGCATGTTCAGCGCCGCAACGGAGTGGACCGGCGGCCTCTACGTGAGCCCGTCGGTGGCCGGGAGCCGCGTGGGAAGCCTCGTGGTGGGCGCGTGGGCCGCGCTCGTGCACGTCGGCGCCGACGGCTACGCCAGCAACGCCAAGAAGATCCTGGACGCCGCCAAGCAGATGGCCCAGGGCATCGCCAAGATCGACGGCCTCGAGATCGTCGGGCGACCAGACGCGATGGTGGTCGCGTTCGGCTCGGTTGACCAGAAGGCGCTCGACATCTTCAAGGTCAACGACGCGCTGGCGGACAAGGGCTGGAGCCTCAATCCGCTGCAAAAGCCGTCGGCGCTGCACTTCTGCCTCACAATGCAGCACGTCGACGGCGCTGTTGATGACTTCCTTCGCGACCTGGCGGAGTGCGTGGCCTACGTGCGCGCGAACCCCAGCTGGGACGGCTCCGGCATGGCCCCAATCTACGGCATGGCGACCGCCATGCCCGACCGAGGCGCCATCGCGGATTTGTTGACCTACTACATGGACTCAAGCACGGACGTCTGAGGCGATACTACAGTGTACAGTACGCGTCGCGCGTCGCCTGCGGCATGCACACCGTTGTCACGCATGTACACTTTTGTTTTGCACGCATCGTCGCGCGACGCCGCGCGCTCAAGCTGGGTCTCGCGCAGTGGTACAAAAGATAAAAGGTGTATGTATACAAGCGATGCCCGCGCAGTCACTTCTGCGTCCAGGCGTGCGCCAGGCGCAGGTGTTCGTCGCGAGCCTGCTGCCCGCCCGGCCCGCGGTACTTGCGCCCGAAGGTGTCCAGCGCTGTGAGTAATTCCATCCTGTCGTCGTCCTGGAGCGAGAGCTCGACGACACCCACCTGTGCCACCCACAAAATTGCCAATTCTGCGTGCGTGTCGTCCAACACCATGCTCCCGAGGCGCTTCACCACCGCTCCGCCGGTCTCAGGCGTGAGCTTGTGCAGGCACGGGTCCACGCGGCCGAGCAGTCGAACCAGGGCGGAGTCGCTGCCGCGCTGCGAGTTGAGCGCCTCATGGAACGCCGCGTTCAGATTGCCCTGTTCAAGGTGGGCCAGCACGCGCTGCCAGGGCGTGTGCCCGGAGCCAAAGCCGGAGCCCGCACCTGACGACGGCCCAGGTGGCGCATGCGTGCCCACCACCGGTGGGCGAGCCTTGCCAGGAAACGCGTTCTCATCCAAATGCGCGCCAACGCTGCCATCGACAACCCGTCCGCCCTCGGCCTCCGATGGCATCGCCCTCCCTCCCCTGGCAGTGAACGCACGAACCTCCCTCTCGAGCGTGTCCACCCTCGCCTCCACCCCGGACATGGCCACCCGTGTGCTCGTGCTGAATTCCGCGACCATTTGAAGCAGCTCATCCTGCTGCGCGGCCAGGCGCCGCAACTCGACGAGGATGTCTGTCGCATCCGACTGCGAGAGTCCATCCATGCGGAGCGCGGGGGCAGGTGGAGCCTCTGGTTCAGGTTGTGGTTGTGGTTGTGGTTGTGGTCGTGGCTCAGGCTCAGGCTCTGGCTCAGGCGAAGCGTCCCTTTCATCTGGCTTCGCTGCAACCTCTGGCTCATTGACGGCCTCAGTAGACACATCTGCGCGCACGTCCTCTCCCAACACGAGCTCTGGCTCCAGTGCGTTGCCGATGACAGGCCCCTCACTGATCTCCCCCTCGGGAGGCAGCGCGGACACGACGAGAGGCACATCGCGCTTGTGGAAGAAGGCGTCATTGGGCTTCATCTGCAGCGCCGACCGCGCCCGCCGGCCGCGAGACGAAAGTCCGCCTCTGCTATCGTCTTCGTCGTCGCCACCGTCGACCCCGACCAGTCGCTCTACAGCGCGAGTGGCCTCGGTGACCGCGCTGCGCACGCTCGCGACGCGGTCATATCGAGCGCCTTCCAACGCGCTTCGCGCCTGCGACGCGTAACGCAGGAGGTCGTGCGGCAGGGAGGACGCCATCTCGACGATGAGCCGCGCGCCCGAGCGGCGAGCGGCGAAGTCCTTCGGGTCGGCCAGCGCTTGCTCCGCGAGCCGCAAGAGAGTGCCGGCGTGCGCCTGCGCCTCAGCTCCGAGCGCCAGGAGCGCGCCAAGCGCGTCGAGCGCCTCGCGCCTCGCGCCGAAGACGGGGCGCTCGACATGGCGCAGCAGCTTGGGGAACGCCGCCGTGGCCGAGCTGCGCCGCGCCGAGTCGCTCACGGTCGCACCGATCATGGCAGTCAGGCAGTGACAGGCGGTGGCCTGAATGGCCGGATCAGAGTCGTGCATCGCTTCGATGAGCGGCCGCCAAAGCGCTTCGAGCTCGCCCGCGCTCGACCCCGCGGCGCCGCTCGCAGCGAGCGCGGCGAAGGCATCGGCGCACGCATCGCTGACGGGGTC
Source organism: Prasinococcaceae sp. CCMP 1430 (assembly GCA_013416795.1). Taxonomy (NCBI): domain Eukaryota; kingdom Viridiplantae; phylum Prasinodermophyta; class Palmophyllophyceae; order Prasinococcales; family Prasinococcaceae; species Prasinococcaceae sp. CCMP 1430. Next base: position 92,098 of record RQSC01000056.1, read on the forward strand.
GCGCTGCTCGGCTGACCCGCTGCGCGTGCCCCCCCGCACGGTCCCCTTGAAGTGCCGCAGCAGGTGCGCCACGAGCCGCGGCACGTGCGCCGCGAGCGCGCGGCCTTTGGTGCGCGCGAGCGCAGCGAACGCGCCAAGTAGCTGACCTCTCGCCCCCCACCCCCACCCCTGAGCGCCTCGCCCCCGCAGCGGGGCGCACGCGCTGTGGCGCGCGGTCAAAATCGAACGCGCGCTCGCCGCCGCCGCCCCCGCCGAAACGAAACACCCTCGATTTCATCAGGAAATGCCCAAACCTCACCACCGCTTCGCCGAGCGTCTCACGCGCATGAAACCGCAAAAATGACCCGCGCGAACGAGGACACCCCCCTTCGATCCATCGTCGAGACCGCGGCTCAGACAGACCGCACACGCAGAAAGAGAGAGCACGTCAAAAGGTGTTGCTACAAAAAGTAGATGCATTTTGATATGGGGCTGTGAGATTGGATGGCGTTCGGTCGGTCGTAACTGCCACGTGGGCAAGCGTGCGGCGCGCGCGTGCGGGCGCCGGCGCCACACGCGGCCCGCGGGCCGCACGGGCGCGGCTCCCGGGCTGTCTCTCTCTCTCTCTCTCTCTCTCTGTCTCCCTCGCGCGCTCTATCTCTGTGTGGACCTAGCCTCGCGTCGCCTCGCCTGGCGCGCGCCAGGTCTGTGGTGAGCGCGCGATGGCGCGGCCGCGTGAGGTTGCGGGCGACTGCGGCGACTGCGAGCAGGAGGCGGGCTGCCAGGCGCACCTGGGGACGATCGGCCGACTCTCGCGAAGCGTTGAGGCGCGGCCGCTGCCGCCGATCGACGGCGAGCCGGGTGCGGTGTCCTACTACATGCGCGAGGATGCGCCCGAGCTGAGGCTGGTCACGAGCGAAGGTATTGCCGGTGACCGGCGCCTCTCGCCGAGCCACCTGACCCGAGCTCGCGATATACTGTTCGTGGACCCGGAGACGCTCCGCCGAATTCGGAGCGATCAAGCCGACGATGCCGGAGATACGAAGGACAGCGACGACGCGACCATGGTCGGCCAGAACGTCACGCTCAATGAGGGTGCGCGCATCGCGGAATGGTGCGTCGGCGATGAGATCCGCGTCGGCCGCACCGCCGTGGTGCGCCTCACAAGCTGCCGCCGGCCCTGCCCCAAGAACGACAACGCGCACGGCGCTGGCGCTTGCCAGCGCATGCACGAGGGTGCGCTCGGCGGAGTATTTGGCACTGTCATAGCGGGTGGGGTCGTCCGTGTGGGCGACTCGATCAGCCTTTTGCGGCGGATCTCACCTCGTTGGACGTGCGTCGGAGTGCACCTGGCGCTCTACGGCAGCACGCCCGAGATCAGCCCGGCCGTCCTGCGGGAGATCGCGCGGCTGCCGCACCTCGAGGGCCCGCGGTACAGGGACGTCGCATTGCGGCGAGCGCAGCAAGCAGAAAAGTCAGATCCATCTCCCTGGATGGACTTTCTGAGCACCCGCGCAGCCAGGTCGGTGATCCTGCTGGCGGCATGCGCGCTTGGTTGGACGCTCGGCGGACGAGCTGGGAGCTGACAGACGCGGTCGAGGTCGGCTTCGCGACCAGCTCGCACGCGGCGAGCGCCTCCAGAGGGGCATCGCCGGCGGTTCCGACGTCTCTTGGCTACAGCCCGAGCCCTCCGCCCCCCGCTCGCTCGCCCGCGCGCCGGCCACGGAGAGCCGGCGGAGGTATGGGTACTGCTTGAGCTCTGGCGGCCTTCGTGCCAACATTCGACGTAAGATTTGAACGACCGCACTTTCATTTTGACCACTTCCAATTTTGAATATACCGTGATACGGTGTTTTCAATTTGATCAGGAAAAGATCGGAAGCTTTTTGTCCTGGCAGTCTTGTTTTGATTGCATTGTATGAAAAGGCTGTTGTGTTCGCGGCGCTGCCAGCGGGGCGAGCGTCACCGCCGGCGCTGCCACACTGCCCGCACGGGGCGCACCGGGGGCTGGGAGGGGGCGCCGCGCCGCGCGCGCGGCGGGGAGCGCACGACGCCCCCGCGTCGCCGCAGCAGCCTTTCGTCGCGAACGGCGGCGGCGCGCCGGCGGGCCCGGGCCCGGCGTCGAGTCCCGTCTCAATCCTCTGCGCGGGAGTCGGCGCAGTCGGCGGCGGTGACCCCGTCTTGGCGTACCGCGCGCGAGCCGCGAACGTGCGCGCAGCGCTTGCGGCGTCGGCAGCGACGCGCTCGGAGGTCATCGGGGTGCTGGACAGCCTCGAGGCTACCATGTCGGGGCTCGCCGCTGCGATGGCTCCCATCCAGGCGCGCACGCGCTCTTTGGGCGTGGGCCAGGGCAACGTGCGCGCCGCGCGTGCGTCGTGCGAGCGCGTGCTCGCAATGCTCGACGCGCCGCGCAAGTACGAACGCAGCATCGCCGCCGGTGCGAGTGGCACCTCGCTCAGACCGTTCCTCGAGGCCGTGGACGAACTGGAGAGCGCGCGCGACTTCCTGGACGAGCGCAGGGACATGCGCGGCGTCGATGACGCGCTCGCGCGCACGAACTCGCTCCTCGCTTCCGCCGGACCGCACTGCGAGCGCGAGTTCAAGGTCAGGCTGGTGCCGCCCGAGCTACGTGCGCTGCTTGCATCCCCCGGACGGCACCCCGAGGGCGAGACGACGGTCAGGCTGGTGCCGGCCGAGGTGCGTTCGGCAACCCTCGGCGGTACCTTCACCGCTGGCAACAGCCGTGTCGCAAACGCTCCGAGGTCAAGACGCGAGAGGGGGGGCTCAGGCAGCAGCGCCGTAACGCCTGCCTCCTCGGCGGGTGCCGAGGAGGGCGACGAGGCGGACGACGGCGGCGGCGCCCCCCACCTGGCAGCCCCGATGCCAAGCAAGGATGAGATGCCGGCCCTGGCGGCGCTCGCCGCGGCCGCTCACAGGGCGGGGAGGGGCGCGGGGATATCATCCGTGTACCTGTCTAGCCGGGCGAGCGCCGTCTCTAAGGCGCTCGAGTCTCTTGACATGGCCGCCTTTCCGGGCGGCGACTTCCAACCCGGTGCAGTGGATGCAGTCGCGGCGCTCTCGCCCATCACGCCAGAGGTGGGGGCGCGCTCGCATGCGAGCAACGCGCGCACGCCACACGCCCCAGGAGCGCCCAACGCGCCGCCCGTCGAGTGGACCGAGGAGACCAGGCGCGTGCGTGTTTGGCGAGACGCCATCAGCGCACTGGCAGGCAGAGTGCTGCCTGCAGAGCTCGAGCTCGCCACCGAGGTGTTCGGCATGTGCAACGAAGAGGCCGCCGAGGGCGCCTTCGCTCAGGTTGCCAACCATGCGCTCGCCGCCCCGTTGCGATTCGCACGCGCTGCGGCCGCGCGGGGTCCTGGCGGCGGGTCCGTCGGCGTCCACACTGCCCGGTCGCCTGGCGGATCCTCACCTGTTGTCCCTGAGCGCAGCTTCCTCTTTCTCGACATGGTGCTAACGCTGGACGAGGCCAAAGCGGCCCTCGAGACTGCAAGCGGTAGGGTGTCCCATGGCGACAGCGTGGTCAGAGGCCGCGAGGCGGCACGGCGCGAACCCATTCGGGGCACGGTGGCCGAGCTGGCCGCCTGCCGCGCGGAGCTGGCACATGCCTCTGCGAGCTCGGTGCGGAGCCTCATCAGCGCCGTGAAGACCGACGCCAGCTCCTCGGTGCCGGCCAAGGGCAACGTGCACCCTCTCGCTGCATATTCGATGAATTTCCTGCGCAGGCTGGTGGCGTACCCTCCAGCGGTGCTCGCCGCCGCCGTGGGCGCCGACGCTGCGTCGCCGGCAGATCTCGACGCGCTCCTCGCAGACGTGTGCCAAGGCGTAGCCGACGCGCTCGCTGTGACCTTGGAGAGGAAAGCCGTGGCAGGCTACCCCAAGAATCACGCGCTGCGTGCGCTGTTCCTCATGAACAACGCGCAGTACATCTCACGCCACGCGAAGAAGTCCAGGTACCTTGGCCGGCTGCTAGGAGAACGGTGGCTGAAGGAGCGCAAGGCGGAAGTGCACGCGCAGGCCGACGAATACCGGCTGCGGTCGTTCGAGAAGCTCATGGAGCTGCTCACGCGCGATGCGGGCAGCGAAGGCCAGCCATCGGGAATCAAGCAGGTGAACGCCATCGTCGATGATATCCTCAAAACGCAGCGGTACTGGACGATCGCAGATGCGAATCTGCGCGACAGGGTGCGGCGCTCCATCGCGCGCGCGATACTGCCACCGTACGCCGCGTTCGCCGAGCGCTGCAGCGTGGCGGCCGCGGCGTCGACTCCCAGCGTCGCCGGCGCCATCGTTGGCAAATTGAGCGGTGGCCAGGCGCTGAAACACTCTCCCGCCGACCTGGAGTCAATCATCGGCGAGCTCTTCGCATTCGGAGAGGCGACTGATGACGAGACGGAGACACCGTCTGCATCCGTGCGCAGCGGCTTCACCCACGCGAGCCACGGCGTCCCATCTAGTCATGGCACCGGAGCTGGCAACGGCGCAGCCGCACACTAAGTGAGTGCGCCCGCGATGTCGCGGAATGCCGCCAGGATGTATGTATACTTGTTATCTGTACTACGAGGTCCTCCCCAATAGGCCGCATGCGCAGGCCGCCCACCGGCGCGCGGCGAGCGGAGCAGAGCGCACGCCACCGAAGCGTGGCTTCACTCGCCGCTCTTGGCCCGGCGCTTGGCCATCATCTCCGCGATCAGGCCGGTCTGCATGGTGAAGGCCTGCGAGCTGGCGTGTTTGATGGAGACCGGGCCCACGTCGTTGGTGGACGCGCCCGCGGTGCGGAGCAGCCCCACGACCTCTTGGGTCTTGCCGAAGTATACCTGGTCGAGCGAATTGCGCAGCTTGCCCTCCATCTCCTCGATAGCCTTTCCAATATTGGTGAGGTGCGACTCGTCCGGCCTTGTGGCGGATGCTCGTTTCTTTGCCTGCCGCGTGATGTGGCCCGCCAGCGAGAATTCGCCGCCCGAGCCATCCTTGGTCCGCAGGTACAGCATGACCGTCGAGGTCAGCGTGTACGTGCTCAGCCCATCCGCGCCCGTCTCGTCCACCTCAACCACGTGCACGGCATCCCAGGAGCCGTCGTTGGCGTCCACGCGCTTCCCGCCCTGTTTCTTTATCAGGAAGCACCCAGCGAAGCCCCCGTCGGCCTCCCAGAGGTACACGCTGGAGAGGCCGCCTTCGTAGTACAGCTGCCTGTACGCAGACCACACTTCGTTGGCCTCGATCTCCTTCGCGCGCAGGTCCGCCGAGGGCAGCGTGGGTGGCTCTTGGTCGGCGGCGATCGCCGGGAAGTACTGGTTGCTCCACGGCGAGCGATAGCTGTCCCCGTCGCGGTTGTAGTCGCAGCACAGGTACGACCGGCCCTTGCCCGCGGGCGACTCGTCGCACACGACCTTCAGCGGCGCGTCGATCCGCGAGCGCAGCTCGTCCTCGAGGTCGGGCGCGAGCGCCACGAGTTTCTCCAGGTTTTCGCTCACGGCCTCGGGCGGCAGCCGCCGCATTAGGTCGAGCGCGCAGTCGAGCGCATCAGGCATGGCTGCACCCGGTGCGCCGCGCCCCGCACCCCCCTCCCCCCCCCCCCTCGCCTCGCCCCTGCGCCCTCTCACAGCGCGCGCACAAAAACCGACGCACCGAGCCGGCGCACGGCACACCCGCCGCGCCGCCGCCGCCGCCAATGCCCTCCACACCGCCGCAGCTCCTCCGCGCGTCGAGGGATCCGCGATCCCGCCCGCACGCGCGCGCTGCCGGACAGCAGGGGCGCGCCCCGCGCGCTCTGGCGCCCGGCGCCGTTCGAACGCCCTCCTCCCGCAGTGCCAACGCGCACGCGCTCGCCGGGTCCCCAACTAAAAAAAAAAAAAAGCTCAGGGACCTCATCACTTTGAATGCGTGGCGCCACGCGATGCGGGCCAGACCGCTGCGGTATGGAAGGCGATTTGATCTTCGATGCCACTTTTCTTGTTTTTTTTTTTTTTTTAAATTGAGTGTGAGTGTGTGTGAGCGACGGTGCTTCTCAGTCGTCGCACTCTTTCCCTTTTTTAAATTTACGGATTGGATTTCGGATGAGAAGTTCTAAAAAGTGAATACGATCATTGATGAAAAATCGGAGGTAAATTGATTTCGGTGGCGAATGGCGGAAAGCGGCGTCGCCGGGGCGCGCGCGCGCTGTGGCGCACCCATGGGGGGAGTGGGAGAGTCGAGCCGCGCGCTGTGGCTGCTGTGGCTGTGGCTGCAGGCGCGCGGGGGTGGTGGGGTGGCGGGGTCGCGCGGGCGCCACAGCGCGCGCGCGATGCGCGCCGCGGGGAGTCGTCGCCTCGCTCAGGCCTGCCCCAGGGGAGCGGCGTCACGCAGCGCGGCAGCGGCGGCGGCAGCCGCGCCAGAGGTCGCTGACGACGTCAGCGACGGCGGCGCGGATGGCGGAACGGGGACGGCGGGGAAGACCTCCGGCAAGCGGCGCGGCCGCGCGCGCCACGCGTCGCTCGAGGTGAACGGCCTCCCGGTGGAGGGCCTGTCCGTCGGCGGGCAGGAGACGTGCATCATCCTGCCGACGCTGCGCGTCGCCTTCGACTCGGGGCGGTGTCCGCAGCGCTGCGTCTACCAGGTACGCGCGGAGAGTCAGCGAGCGTCCGCGCCCGTGCGCGGACTTCCTTAGCGGAGAGAGACACGAGAGCGCGTGTGTGCGTCTGCGCGCTCCTCAAGCCCTGCTCTGACACGTGGCGGCTGGTGCTGGCTCTGGCTACCCCCCACAGGACACCATGCTCGTGTCGCATGGCCACATGGACCACATCGGCGGGCTGCACAACTATGCGGCCACGCGTGGCATGCTGTCGCTGCCGGCGCCCGACGTGCTTGTACCCAAGCCAATCGCGCCTGCGGTGGCGCGCATGATGGAGTCTTGGGCGGAGCTCGACGCGGGGGAGCTGAAGCACAACCTCGTCGGTGTGCTGCCAGGGTGCGTGCTCGGGCGTCTCCGTCGCACACGGGCGCGTGCGTGGTCGTGCGCGTGCATGTGCGCGCGTGCCCCGAGCCAGGAGTCTGTGAGGCGCCTCTCCTGTGTGCGTCGCCCCCCTCGCGCCTCACACGCTGACGCGCTTGCGCGATTCCCCCCTTCACGCTTGCCATGCGCACGCAGCGACGAGCATGCGCTGAGCAGCCCCAAGGGCTACTTCGTGAAACCCTTCACGACCACGCACGTGGTGCCCTCCCAGGGCTACGTGGTGTGCTCGCGCAAGCAGAAGCTGCGTGAGGAGTACCTGGGCTTGCCGGGCGCCGAGATCAAGGCCTTGCGCCAGGCGGGCGAGGACATCACGCGCACGGTCGAGGTGGCGGAGGCGGCTTTCACGGCTGACACGACCATGGACTTCGTGAAGGTGGATGCGCCGGAGACCAGGCTCGCGCTCAGCGCCAAGGTGTTCTTCATGGAGTGCACCTTCGTCGACGACACGATGACCGCCGAAGATGCCCGCGAGTACGGCCACACGCACCTCGACGAGATCGTCGCCAACGCCGACGCCTTCGCCAACGTGGGCGCGCTCGTGCTCATCCACTTCTCGCCGCGGTACAGCATTGAGACCATCCTCGAGTGCCTCGACAGGAAGCTGCCGCCCGAGCTCAAGGAGAAGGCGGTGCCGCTGCTCGAGGGATTCAGGTAGAGCTCGCCGCGCGGCAACGCCGCATCTAATAATATCGATACAACTTCCCCCGCGCCCACGCCCGCGCGCGAGAGAGCCCGTCCAACGCAAGCGCGTCGCGGCCAGGCCCGCCGGACAGCGTGGCCGCCCTCGCCGCCTCTGCCACCGTTGCCGCCTCCACCGCCTCCGTCGCCTCCGCCGCCACTGCCTGTGCTTCAGCGGCACGGGCAGGTCAGAACGAGAGCGCACACGCCCCCACATCAAAACGAGAGCTTTTGGGGGGGGGCGACAATCGCTCGCATTCCCGCGGCGTCGGCGCATTTTTCCGCCGGCGCGCGTTTTCCGCTTTTATCGCGCGCGCGCCCGTCGCGCCGCGCGGCGCACCTTCGATCTGATATGAGAAATGTGCGGTTGGGGGAGCGTGCGCGGTCCGGACGTTTGCGGCGCGCGCGCACGGGATGTGCCACACCACGCGCAAAGCGCGCCACCACACCACCCACCGGCCCGCTACCCCCCCCCTTTCCTCTTTCTCTCCTGGACGGTGCGTGCGAGTATCGGCGCGCGCGTCGCTCGTGCGGAGCGGTCGTCGTTGTCTGCTGCTTCCGTTCGTGGCGCCCGCGCGTGCGCGCGCTGACCGTGCGGCGTGCGGCGCTTGCACTCCTGCGCGCGAATGCCTCTTCTCGTCTCTTGCTTTCCTGCCGCACCCCCTTGCGTTTGCGCGAGCGCAGGCTGCTGCGCGAGAGGCCAGGACTCGCTGGTGTCTGCAAGCGAGCGCGTGCGAGGCGGCGAGGGGGGCTCCAGAGGTGTCGCGGCTCCGACCGGCTCCCATACGCGCCTCTGCACTTGGCCGCCCCACGTGGCCTCGCGTTTCCCAATCCCATCGTTTAGTAGAGCGAGCGCGCAGCTCGATTCCTTATTGGCGTGCCACGATGATGGCGCGCGCACTCTGGGCCCTGGCGATGTTCGGCGGGGCGGCGGTTCTCGGCGCTGCGCCGACCGCAGGCGAGGAGGGCGTCTCGGTATTGGAGACGCTGCGTCCCATGTTCTACTTTTCGGACAGCGATGGCATTCCATTCACCGTCACTGATGTGCGCGGGGAGCTCGAGGTAGACCAGTTCGACCCCGTGATGGGAATTCTGCAGACGGTGACTGTCTGCTATTCCGGAGGCATCAGGTCCAACGGCACGCTCACCAACACTGCGAGCTCCACGGCCGTCTTCGACGGCAGTGTCTTCGCGAATCTGCGGGTGTTCGGACCGTCGGAGAGGACGACGATCGACGACGACCCGGACGGCCCTGGCTCACAGTGTAGCTTTTGGCCATTTCCGTACAACTGCCTCGCCAACTTGACGACGACGTGGAAGAACCGCACCGTCGCTCCTGGCGAGACTATTGCGCTCGAGGAGGTCGTAGCATTCACAGTGCAGGGGGAGACCGCGAATGTCCCCGCATGGATGGACGGTACATCCGGGCTGGGACGAGATGATTCATTGATGTTCGCACCGCGCAGCTTTCTGAGTTCGTCAGAGGTCTGCCTTACTGCGAGGGACCCCGAGACGATCGGCGCTTTCTCCGGGAAGGGTACGGCAAAGTTCCCCTACGCCACGCAGGCAGATCAGCGGTTCAGCGGGCTCGGCGGGAACGAAATCCGCCAGATAAGCACGCTGGTCTCTGCCAACGTCGAGGTGAAGTACGGGTGGAGTACGGCGGCTCCCACGACTGCTCCCACCACGGTGCCCTCATCCGCCCCGACGATGGCACCCACGGAGTCGCCCACTAGCGGCGCACCGACATCGGTCCCATCCGCCTCGCCATCTGCAGCCCCCACGGGTGCCCCGACTATGGCCCCATCGACCGCCCCTACCGCGCCGCCTACTGGAGCGCCATCTGACGCGCCCACTGGTGTGCCATCTGTGTCCCCAACGTCAGCGCCATCGGACTCGCCGTCGGAGGCCCCCACGGCAGCACCGTCGGAATCGCCGACTCTGTCACCGAGCGAATCACCAACGGACGCGCCAACGCTGAGCCCGTCCCTGTCACCGAGCGACGCGCCTACCGCAGCGCCGTCGGATTCGCCCTCAGAGAGCCCCACGTCAGCACCGTCCGAGTTCCCAACACTGTCACCGAGCGACTCACCAACGGACGCGCCGACGCTGAGCCCGACACTGTCACCGACCGCCGTGCCGTCGCTCCCGCCAGGCATGTGCTTGTGCGAGTGTTCCCCGAGCGAGACCGACACGCCAACTCTGAGCCCCACGACATTCGCCCCGACGCTCTCGCCAACCGAGATGCCGACCCTCGCGCCATCGCTGTCACCGACCGAGATGCCGACCCTCGCGCCATCGCTCTCGCCAACCGAGATGCCGACGCTCGCGCCATCGATGTCACCCACCGAGATGCCGACGCTCGCGCCATCGCTCTCGCCAACCGAGATGCCGACGCTCGCGCCATCGATGTCACCCACCGAGATGCCGACGCTCGCGCCATCGCTCTCGCCAACCGAGATGCCGACCCTCGCGCCATCGCTGTCACCCACCGAGATGCCGACCCTCGCGCCATCGCTGTCACCCACTCAGATGCCGACCCTCGCGCCATCGCTGTCGCCGAGCGAGGCCAGGAGCGACCCGCACTTCGTTGGCCTCCGTGGACAGACCTTCCGCATCGAGGGCGACGATGGCGTCAACTATGCGCTTCTTTCAATGCCAGAGCTCGCGCTGAACGCCCACTTCAGCACAGCGTACGCTACAGGCCCAAGCAATGCCCCCCGGCCCCAAAGTACGTGGATGAGTGCGATCGCAGTCGTGACACCAGAACACAGTGTCGTCTTCAGCGTCGACGGCGCGTCTTGCGCGCTCGCGGACGCCGCCCCTGAAGGGGAAGGCGACCTCGTGGTGGGCTGCGATGGCAGTGCCAGCATCGTCTCGCTTTCCATCGACGGCACAACGGTCCCTGTCGCTCGCACGGGAGTGGTATTCATGGCACCAGAGCTGTCCCTGGTGATTTCAAGCGTCAGCTCATTTGACTCGGCGGCACCGGCTGCCATGACGCGGGCCACGCTCTTCAGCGACAAGCTTGATCTGCTGGTCGATTTCGTCGGGCCGCGCGCCGCATGGGGGGTCGCTCCCGCGGACGCGCCCATGTTCAGCCACCTCAACATGCGCATGGACCGCTTGCAGCTCGATCTCGAGGCACACGGCTTAATCGGCATCACGCAGCACGTCAAGATAGACGGGCACGGCAACGTGATCATGTCTGATCAGGACGGGGACGTCATCGACGGACAGGTGAGCGAGTACCAGCTGGCATCCCTCACCTCGACCGAGTTCAAGTTTAGCGTGTTCGATGCCCCGGGCGGCGAAGGCGAGGGCGATGGCGCTGAAACGGCAGAGATGATCACGAGTGCGGGGTTCTTCAGCGGCGAAGGCGAGCGCTAATCTTCACCATACTACGTACCGACTACTACGACTTCATACCGACGACACCTTTGTGTGATTTTAGCTCATCCTACGTACACCTACCGACACAACGACCGACCACAACGAACGAATCAGAAAGGTGGCAGCACTGCACGATGGATGGGGAGCTTGCATGCAAACTGAGCACCGTCGCCGGGCACGCATCCCCTGCCTCAACTCCCCATCAGTGCTGCGACCACCACACGACGACGCATTCCTGCATGACTGCATGAACTGGCCACACGACAGACTGCCCAAAGCGATTGCACGGCGCCCATTCGCTCTTCGCAAGCGCCCGCATGGCTACTCTTGCGCAGCGCGCACCCGCCCGACTGCGCGAGAGACTACAGTAGCACCTGCACGCGACTTTCCGACATGCCAGGGGCACGCGCGCACGCGCGCGAGCCCGTGCCTGCATCCGTCAGAGGTGTTTTCGCTTCTTGGTACCATGGTGCCCTCGGTGCTTGCCCGCGGCGCCCCCACGATCCCTGACGCTGCCGACTCTGTCGCCGTTTGGCACGCCGCCACCTCCGCCGGCCCTGTTTCCCCCGCCCCCGAAGTCACCGTTGAAACCGTCGCGCACGTGCGGGGGCAGCTGCTCGACGGAGCGCGCGAGCGCCGGGGCGCGCCTGCCCTCGCTGAGGCGCTCGCGCGCCGCGCGCCGGAAGGCTTCCAGCAGCGCGCCGGCGGAGGACTGCGGCGGCGCGCCCGCTCCCGCGCTGGCCGCGTCAGCGCGCGCGCGAGGATGCGAGCGCGCGCCTGCGTCGCGGCCGGCAGGCAGAAGCGCACCTTGTCGCCGAGGACCATGTACCAGAAGCTCACGAAGGGCGATGTCTTCTCGCCCTTGGGCCCGCTGTGCGTGTGCTTGTGCACGCGCCAGCCACGCGGCGCCCAGTACGAGTAGCGCTTCTTGGGCGCCACGTAGGCCACTTCGCGCGCGCGCTTACCGCCCCCCACGCGCGCGGCGAACGTCGCGTAGTAGTCCTTGTCCACCACCCAGTTTGGCATGAGCATCAGTGCGGGTCGGCCCGCGCCAGCGCACAGCGGCCCCTCCACAAAGTCCAGGAGCTTCGCCACGTGGTCGGCGCTGTACGGCGGGTTGGTGACGAGCACGTCGAACTCGGGCACCTTGCCCGCGGCCGCCACGGCGTAGAAGTCCTCGCACTCGTTGTGCACGGTCTCGAAGCCCAGCGAAGCCAGGTTGGCCTTTACGGCACCGTTGCAGTAGTACGGGTCGTACACGCGCAGCTTGGCATCGCTCACGCCGAGCCGCTTGGCGTGGGCGGACAGGATGGAGGCGACGTCCGCGTAGGCCTCCACCGCCGTCTCGCAGTGGTCGCGGTCGTCCGCCACGAAGGGGTGCGCGGGCTTGGGCGTTGGCTTGCTGGCCTCCCGTTGCTGCTCCTCGAGCTCCTTGCGCCTGAGCGCCTTGAGCGCCTTCTTGGAGAGCTTTGGCTGCTGCTGCTGACCCTCCTGCCCCTGCTCCTGCGCGCCGCCCTCGCCTCGCGCGCCTTCGGTGGCCGCGTCTCCGGCGCCGCTACCAGGGCTGTCAGAGGCATGCACGTTGAGCACGACGGCCTCATCCACCCACTCGCCGACGAGCTTCGGCTGCCCATCGGCATCGCGCGCCATGCCATCATACACGCGGCCGGTCGCGCGGTCGAGCAGGTACAGGCCATCGCCGTGCACGACGCCCTCGAGCTCTGCCGGCGCGCCAGCGCCGCCATCGCCACGCCTGCGCTTGCCCATTGGTGGCGGCACGTGCGTGGCAGCACGCCCAGCCGTACACAGACGACCTGCTCGACTCCACCTACCACGCTCGTGTGGGTGTACCCAAGGGCGTCTGCGGGCCTGGATGCGAGCGCGAGCGCGAGCGCGAGCTCGAGCGTGCGAGCGCCTCGCGGCCGCCCTCGCTTGCGTGCCCGCGGTCTCCGCGCGTGCCGAAGAGCGCCTGGCCGACGAGACAGCGCTGCGTGCTTTCGACGCGCCGCAGGCGCAGAACGCCAGCAGTGCAGACGGCGCTCGCCAGGCGCGCCCCGCTCGCGCGGTCGCCTTGGCTGCCGCCGGCGTTGCGGATTGGCACGAGGTTGTACTTGACGCCTGCGTGCAGGTGGCTCGCGCTCGGGAAGGGCGCTCGCGCGCCGGCGGCGTTGCCCCACCGCCACGCGGCGCCTCCAGCGACGCCGCGCACGAGCTCGCAACCTCGCAGCGCCTCGCACGCCTCCGCGGCGTGTTTGGGCCGCACGAGCAGCCGCGCCACGTGGAGCTCGTCGGCGAGCTCCGCGAGCGAGAGCGCGAGCTCACACGTCTTGACGCACTCGCCGCAAAGCACGCGCGCGCCACCGCCGGCCCTCCCGCCGTGCGGCAGCTCGACGCACGCCGGCAGCGCGCCCAGCTCTGCCAGCGGCGCGCCGCGCCCACGCACGCCGCAGCACGCGCACGTGCCGCGCAACCCCCCGGCAGTCACCGCCTCGCCTCCACCGCCGCCGTGCTTGTATGCACGGCTGCGCGCCGCGCCCATGCGCTCG